>CM053029.1:575977485-576103750 GCA_028564925.1 Lithobates sylvaticus
TCTCTGCGGCGGGTTCGCCGCAAGATCACCGTTATCGGCGGCGGGAGAGGTGCCCCCTCCCGCCGCTCTCCCATGCCTTCCGCCGCTTACCGGAACCGTCGGCAGCGGCGGAGGCGATCGGGTCCTTTCCCTGCCTGTGTATAGAGATGAGTGAGGCTAAGATGGCCCTTACTCATCTCTATACCATAGGAGGGCGGAAGCAACGTCAAAACGTCACTTCCGCCCATACGTCTTAAAGGGGAATTTCCAATTTTTTTTTTTTTTGCAGTCCAAATATGAGATCTGAGAACTTTTTGACCCCAGATCTCATTTTTAAGAGGACCTGTCATGCTTTTTTCTATTACAAGGGATGTTTACATTCCTTGTAATAGGAATAAAAGTGATCCATTTTTTTTTTTTAAACAGTGTAAAAAATAATAAAATTAAGTAAAATAAATAAGAAAAACCCCAAAATTTTTTTTTAAAACACCCCGTCCCGACGAGCTTGCTATGAAAACGGTAGTCAAACCACACATGTGATATATCGCCGCGATCGGTAGAGCGAGAGCAATAATTCTAGCCATAGACCTCCTCTGTAACTCAAAAAATGCAACCTGTAGAATTTTTTAAATGTCGCTTATGGAGATTTTTGAGGGTAAAAGTTTGACGCCATTCCACGAGCGGCCGCAATTTTGAAGCAGGACATGTTGGGTATCAATTTACTCGGCGTAACATTATCTTTCACAATCCCAAAAAAGAATTGGGCTAATTTTACTGTTGTCTTATTTTTTTATTCAAAAAAGTGACTTTTTTCAAAAAAAAGTGCGCTTGTAAGACCGCTGCGCAAATACGGTGTGGAAAAAAAGTATTGCAATGACTGCCATTTTATTCTCTAGGGTGTTAGAAAAAAAAAAAACAATAATGTTTGGGCGTTCTAAGTCATTTTCTAGCAAAAAAAACTGTTTTAAACATGTAAACACCTAAAATCCAAAACGAGGCTGGTCTGGAAGTGGATACACCATGTTATTTTAGTCAAGGTATATGGAACTTCCTAAACTGTGGTCATGATTTAAGTTGGCATTGGCATAGGGACATATTGGTGATATCTGGCCCGGTATGTCGGCATACCTGTGACACTATTACTATTCTATTACTATGTATTCTATTCTATCTATACTAGTACTATTGCTATATGAGTTCTGCAGTCGGGAAATAAAATCAGTGTATTTCTTTTGTTGCAGTTAGATGAATAGGAATCTATAAAAACTTTAACAATTCTTTTGGCCTTGTAGGCACTTGATCAGCCACTTGCAGACATCAGTACGCTTCTTTAAAGAGGTGGGCATGAAGTCCAATTTTTTACTCCTTTGCGCTTTTATGTACAGTGAGTTCGATTGTTAGTTAGACCTGCCTGGCACTGCTACTGATACAGACAGCAGGGTTATGCCAGTCCACTTCTATCATCAATTGAAGGCAGAGATGTGCTATACTCTAAATAATGAAAGTATTACTTGATGAAAAGTCTAGTATTCTTCAAATTTAAAAAAAAAAAAAGTGGAAAGTGGGCAAACTAAGCATTAGCCTTGAGTATCGGCTCGGAAGCTGTTCAAGAAAGAGAATTGAATGGTAGAAATAAAATTCATTATAAAAACATTTAAGTCGGGCCAGATCTTACCTCTAATGGAAGTGTCAAGGTTCTGGATACATCCTCAAACCTTAACAACCTGCTTTAGTGCAGACCTTTCAATGCCAAGGACATTTCAATGCTAAATGCACAGAAGATTATTTTGGAGATCCATTTAAGTACTTTTCTTGTCCAGGTCTCTCTACCTGGGTTGACAAGGCCTGCTAAAGTATGTTGTTAAAAGCAATATGTTGATGCTTACTGATCCCTTAATGTAGTGGCTGCATTCATTTCCAGTGAATTTTACTTTATTTTTACCTGGTGATACAGCAAGTAACACACATTCTGTCTTAAGCCTCGTACACACGATTGGACTTTCCTACGGGAAATGTTCGATGACAGGTTGTTGGCGGAAAATCCAACCGTGTGTATGCTCCATCAGACAATTGTTGTCGAACTTTCCACCAACAAATGTGTGTTGTCGGATTTTCCGATCGTGTCTACACAAGTCCGTCGGACAAAAGTCCAAAGTACAAACACGCATGCTCGGATGCAGAAGCGGTTGGTCTTGTAAACTAGCATTCATAATGGAGAATTAACATTCGTGACGTGGCAAATTATGAAATCTCCAAATGCAGCGCACAATTCTCTTCTTCTTTAACCACTTCCTGACCGGCGTACGATGATGTACGTCGGCAGAATGGCACGGACAGGCATTAGGGCATACAGGTACGTCCCTTTGAATTTGCCACCGTGCCATCGCGTGCGTGCCACTGGCGGCACGCACGCGCCGGTCAGGACCTCCGTGAGGCCAATCGCGGGTCCCACTGACTCGATCGCCGTGGGGATACCCACGATCGTCTCAAGGGGAGGAAGAACGGGGAGATGCTGAAGTAAACAAGCATCTCCCTGTTCTGCCTAGCAACAGTGATGCTGATCTCTGCTCCCTGTGATTGGAGCAGAGATCAGTGATGTGCCACGCACCCCACAGTTAGCAACACGCCCGTAGGACACACTTAACCCCTACACTGCCACCTCCTGGTTAACCCCTTCACTGCCAGTGTCATTCATTTTTTTTAATATATTTTTGGGGGATATTTATTATAGCAAAAAGTAAAAAATAATGTGCTTTTTTCAAAATTGTCACTCTTTTTTTGTTTATAGCTCAAAAAATTAAAAATGCAGGGGTGATCAAATACCACCAAAAGAAAGCTCTATTTGTGTGAAAAAAAGGACGACAATTTTGTTTGGGAGCCACGTCGCACGACCGCGCAATTGTCAGTTAAAGCATGCAGTGCCTAATCGCAAAAAGTGGTCTGGTCTTAAGCCAGCAAAAGGGTCCGGTCTGAAAGTGGTTAAAGAATGACAATCTTCCTTGTTTACATAGACAGACCACCGTTCTGCCTCTGTACCAAATGACCAGCGGGCAGGCTGTTGTGGACCCGCTGATTGGCTCACAAATAACCTCACAAATGCGCTTCTGAAAGAATGGTCAAACATTCCCATAGACACACTCCTAAACCTTGTGGGCAGCCTTCCCAGAAGAGTTGAAGCTGCTATAGCTGCTAAGTGTGGGCCAACTCAATATTGAACCCTACGGACTAAAACTGGGATGCCATTAAAGTTCATGTGCGTGTAAAGGCAGGTGATCCAATACTTTTGGTAATATAGTGTTTATACAGTATATATATATAAATATATATATATATATATATATATATATATATACACACACAAATGTTTTGCCTTTCATTTCTATTTTAAATGGAATGGGTTGTTTTACAAGGTGAGGGTTCATATTTACTTTAAAACAACAAACGTACAGGTGGGAAAATAAAGGGAAAAGTCTAAAAAAGGAAACTAATGCAGCCACCACATTTAAGAATTGGTAAGTTTCTAATATATAAAATTTTGGTTTTTGGGTTTAATACTGTTTCAAATCACTTAGTCTGAGCCCAGGTTGTCCTGCACCCAACCTAGTTTGTGTCTGGGCAGTGAAAGAAGAAGCAGTACATTGATGAGCTCACCTCTCTGACATTCTGCTTTCTCCTCCTATCAGCATGCTCATTTTTTAGCACATGAACTGATTGGCTCCTTCTACTGCTTCTTCCTCTTAGGCAGCTCATTGAGGATTCCATTTTTTTTTGCCTTCCACCAGTCAGTGTTGATGGGGAAATGCCTCCCGTTGCACTACTGTGTTCTGCTGGCCGGGGGGGGGGGGGGGGGTACTGGGAGGCTTCCTGGCCAGCAGAACACAATGATTACTGCTAGTAAAAACTGCCGGCAGTAATCAGATGAAAATAATCCAACAGGCTGATGTATCCATGTCCATCGATGGATCGACTTGGGTACAATCAACCTGCCCAAACAGGGATTGATTATATTGGCCCGATTGGGATTGATTGGGATTGCGTCACTCCCGCGCATGCGCACGGGAGCCGCCACTATGGCACATGCGCCGTAGACAGCGGTGCCTGTCTTTTTGCAAATATCTCCTAAACCGTGTAGGTTTAGGAGATATTTCTTGGACCTACAGGTAAGCCTTAATCTAGGCTTACCTGTAGGTCAAAGTGGTTTGTAAGGGTTTACAACCACTTTAAGTTCATCAGCATAAAATAAAATTGTTAAGAAATAGTGTCCAAGTGCAGTTGAACATGAAATCCACTTCTGTGGTCTACTCCTATTCAATGTGATAGTTGTGGGCAAAGATTGTGTACTTCCACCAATCACCTCTGTGCTCACAGAACTCTCACCTCACTCCGAATTAACATAAGCCTTATGGTGGGGTTCCAATTGTAGGGTCTGGGTATCCTTCGTGGAGTATCCTCCTCTCTTATGCCCCTGTTGGGTGCTTGGCTAGAGGGTATTATCTCCTTTAAGGTGCCATTGGCCTTATGCATCCATGTGTTGGGGTAAAGTTAACAGAATGCCTCCCATAGTGTAATATGTTTCAAAAACACCCATTTATTAAAGTAAAATAATCTGCTTACACTAATGTACTGTTAAAAGTGCATATAGATATTAAGAACATTGGCAATACTGCCTCTCACGTCACTTCCGGTCCGCCGTCCGCTTCGGGAACACCCTACGTGTTACGTCACACCTCGTGACTTCTTCAGTGGACCCTGCTGAACCAGCCGAACCTCGATCCATGGACCGGCCGGCTTTGCACTCCAGGGGCTGTAAGGGGCCGATAAAAGGTCAGATTAAGGTACTTACACTGTTTGCTTTTAAAAATGTAATTTAATTATGTATCAATGACCAGAGAGCTGCATTCATTTGTGTCTTCTAGAGATCAGTTTATTAGGTTAACCGAAAAGCAAAACTGTTTCATTTTGTACAGCAAAAGTTTAAAATTACAGATTCATTATTTTAAGATTTGTAGGTCAAAAGAGTGTTGAATTTAGAACAAAGAGGATTTCCATATGAACTATGGTAGTTCTTTTTGCAAATATCTCCTAAACGTGTAGGTTTAGGAGATATTTCTTGGACCTTCAGGTAAGCCTTAATCTAGGCTTACCTGTAGGCCAAAGTGGTTTGTAAGGGTTTACAACCACTTTAAGTTTATCAGCATAAAATAAAATTGTTAAGAAATAGTGTCCAAGTGCAGTTGAACATGAAATCCACTTCTGTGGTCTACTCCTATTCAATGTGATAGTTGTGGGCAAAGATTGTGTACTTCCACCAATCACCTCTGTGCTCACAGAACTCTCACCTCACTCCGAATTAACATAAGCCTTAGGGTGGGGTTCCAATTGTAGGGTCTGGGTATCCTTCGTGGAGTATCCTCCTCTCTTATCTCCCTGTTGGGTGCTTGGCTAGAGGGTATTATCTCCTTTAAGGTTCCATTGTCCTTATGCATCCATGTGTTGGGGTAAAGTTAACAGAATGCCTCCCATAGTGTAATATGTTTCAAAAACATCCATTTATTAAAGTAAAATAATCTGCTTACACTAATATACTGTTAAAAGTGCATATAGATATTAAGAACATTGGCAATACTGCCTCTCACGTCACTTCCGGTCCGCCGTCTGCTCCGGGAACACCCTACGTGTTACGTCACACCTCGTGACTTCTTCAGTGGACCCTGCTGAACCGGCCGAACCTCGATTCTTGGACCGGCTGGCTTTGCACTCCAGGGGCTGTAAGGGGCCGATAAAAGGTCAGATTAAGGTACTTACACTGTTTGCTTTTAAAAATGTAATTTAATTATGTATCAATGACCACAGAGCTGCATTCATTTGTGTCTTCTAGAGATCAGTTTATTAGGTTAACCGAAAAGCAAAACTGTTTCATTTTGTACAGCAAAAGTTTAAAATTACAGATTCGTTATTTTAAGATTTGTAGGTCAAAAGGGTGTTGAATTTAGAACAAAGAGGATTTCCATATGAACTATGGTAGATTTACTTTGCTATTAGGCAGAGCGATTTTCTCATCCGCTGCTGAACTGCGAGTCTCATGAGACTCATCCACTCGTTGACTGAGCATCATGGGGTATTAGAGAAGCCGAAGGTTTGTTCATTCCTGTTCTTTACTAAATACCAAACCTAGAACTAATAAAATGAATTTGGCTTTGCTATTAAGCAGCTATCGTGAAAGTCTTACCTGACATGGTCAAGTAAAATCTGAATTCCAGCTTCTCATATTTTTTTCCATTCTATTAGCATTTTGATCTGAGTATCAGTACTGCTGGACTTAGAGGAAGGGCAAAATCCCTGTCCTGAAAAATGAATTGTCAGTGCAAATTAAAAGTAACAGTATAAAATGGCAAAGCTTGTCTTTACCTCTGTAAGTGCAAAGCACAGCAACAATAAATCAATATTGTTTTAGATAAAACAGAACTAAACTCTCTCAATCAAAATTAACTATTTCTAATCCTTATGCTGCTAGCATTCATAAATACATAGGAAGGTATAAAAGGTTTACTTGTTTTAACCCTTTTTGTATCTTTAACCACCTCAGTACAGGGCATTTTCACCCCCTTCCTGCCCAAGCCATTTTTCAGCTTTCAGCGCTGTCACAATTTGAATGACAATTGCGCGGTCGTGCGACATGTCTCCCAAACAAAATTGGCGTGCTTTTTTTCCCCACAAATAGAGCTTTCTTTTGGTGGTATTTGATCACCTCTGCGTTTTTTATTTTTTGCGCTATAAACAAAAGAAGAGCAACAAGTTTGGAAAAAAAAACTATATTTTTTCCTTTTTGTTATAATATATATCCATTTTCTTTTTTTAAACAAATTTTTTCCTCAAATTAGGCCGATACGTATTTTTCTACATATTTTTGGTAAAAAAAATCGCAATAAGCGTATATTGATTGGTTTACGCAAAAGTTATAGTGCCTACAAAATAGGGGATAGATTTATTGCATTTTTATTATTATTTTTTTTTTATTAGTTACGGCGGCGATCTGCGATTTTTATCGTGACTGCGATATTGCCGCGGACATATCGGACACTTTTGACACATTTTTGGGACCATTCAATAGCTGCCCTAGCGTCAGTTTTTTCGTCCGTTGGACTAGCATACAGACGAACGGATTTTTCGACCGCACTCGAGTCCGTCGGAAAGATTTCCGATGGAAACAGTCCGATGGGATCTTTTTATCGGATTTTCCGACCGTGTGTATGCCCATCGGTCTTTTTCTGTCAGCATTCCCGACAGACTTTGGATTGAGAACCTGTTCTTAATTTTTCCGACGGAAAACCTTTCTATCGGATTTTTCGATCGTGTGTATGCAATTCCGACACGCAAAATTCCGACGCATGCTCGGAAACAATTCGACGCATGCTCAGAAGCATTAAACGTCCCTTTTATAGTGCCGTCGAAGGTGTTGTATGTCGCTGTGTTATTGACCATCGGAATCTGGTGTGACCGTGTGTAGGCAAGACAATTTGAGCAAAATTCCATCGGAATTTAGACGGGAAAACCATCAGAGCTTTTTCTGACGAGAATTCCGACCGTGTGTACGCGGCATAAAGTTGAACAAAGCAGAAATTAATCAAAAAGGTCACTAAATTGCATTTGTTGTGTTTGATAATGTCAGCTCTTGGACCATGCTACCTTTAATGCTGGCCTATAAGTATCTTATGATAAGTAAACCTCTTGTATACCTTATTTATAATCAGTGATGTAAGTAACTGAGTTAAAATAAACGGAGTTACTTAACGCAGTTACTTTAGAGGGTAACGAGTAATCTAACTGATTACTTTTCCCCTCATGGTAATGCAGTTCCCATTACTTGGGCGGAGTTACCTCAATTACATTTACTGCCACTAGATGGCAGTAGTGTAATTCCGGTGTTCTGCCAAAAAAGTTCCCCCGCTGGATAAGGACCCCCTGTACTGCGCAGGTGCACCGCTTGCGCAGTACGAAGGACTACGGAGCTTCCGAAAATGTCCATACCTAAACAGCTCTGAGTGAACTCTACACCACACAGGCGCAGTTAACATGTAATTGTACGAGGCGATGCCGTACGCTCCCGATGCTCGTGCTACTCTGCAAGGGGCGTCTATGGTGTAACTAAGGGGCGGGTCTAGTATTACTGTAACCAAGGGGCTCATTTATTATTATTGTTATATATCGAGCTCTGCCCATTGATTTAACATTCGCCCCCTTCTGTAGCCATCCGCCCCTTACACGATATAATAATAATAGACCCGCCCCTTGCTTACACGCTATAACAGATCTGCCCCTTGGTTAGAGTAATAATAGAGCAGCCCCTTGGTTACACGATATATAATAATAATAATAAATGCGCCCCTTGCTTACAGTAATACTAGACCCGCCCCTTAGTTACACGTATAGAATATTAAAAAAAAGTCAGTTACTTTGCTGCGTAACTAATTACTTTTCCAATGTAATAACTGAGTTACTAACGCAATTACTTTTTGGGAGAAGTAATTTGTAACTTAAAGCGGTTCTGCACACATTTCATTTAGTAAATCTCTTTGCCTTCCAAATCAGGCAAAGAGTACTAAATGAAATGTGTTTTATTTATTTTTTTCACTTACCTTGATAATCGCCGACTTCCTGTCCTCTGTGTCTGCGGCGGTGGGCGGGGTCTGTGCGGGGATCCTCGTCACGCCGCACTGTCTCCTGGGATCTGGTGTCATTGATCCCAGGAGTCTGTGCGGGCATCTTCCGAAATTTCGCGAGATTTCGGATCTCGCAAGATTTCGGAAGATGTGGCCGAAATCTCGCGAGATTTCGGAAGATGTGTCCGAAATCTCGCGAAATTTCGGAAGATGCCCGCACAGACTCCTGGGCCACATCTTCCGAAATCTCGCGAGATTTCGGAAGATGTGGCCGACATCTCGCGAGATTTCGGAAGATGTGGCCCAGGAGTCTGTGCGGTCTGTCGGCCACATCTTCCGAAATCTCGCGAGATGTCGGCAGATGTGCCGACATCTCGCGAGATTTCGGAGAACGTGAGCTGCACTTCGTCGTTACTGCGCACGCGCGAGATCGGCGCAGTAACGGCGATGCATGCTGGGCCATCTGAAGTGCCTGTGGGGTTTCACATGCCCACAGGCAAGATGGCCCCCAGCAGGAAGGATGATTCTATTTTTTTTTACAGGACGAAAACCGGCAGCAATGACTCGGAGAACAGGAACACGTGAGTACATACAAAACATGTTGCAATCCATAGCATCGCTCAAAAAAAAA
The DNA here is from genome assembly GCA_028564925.1 of Lithobates sylvaticus. Lineage (NCBI taxonomy): Eukaryota > Metazoa > Chordata > Amphibia > Anura > Ranidae > Lithobates > Lithobates sylvaticus. Next base: position 575,986,756 of record CM053029.1, read on the forward strand.
AATAGACAGTGCAGAACCGCTTTAACTAATTACTTTTTTAAAGACCAACACTGTTTATAATACAATGCTGTGAAAGGGAATGTCTGTAAGATTTCTGAGTGCATGTGCAAAACTTATTTGTAACGTGTCAGAAAAAGCCTATGAATGATGCATCTACAAGTGGGCGGCTGATGGAAGCAATGAGACAAGTAGATCCACGTTAAGTGGCTGCATATTGTAACACGGCCCACTAATAAATCAGTGGCTTAAGGAGATCACGCCTGTCAGTCAGGTTAATTTGTTAAAAAGCTCAAGTGACTTTGCCGGCTTCCTTTGGCAGGAATCTGACACCGGGGGTTATTGAGAGATTTTGGCAGAAGTCAACCAACCTGTGACGCTAGACAAGCCTAATACACCCGCTAGGCCTTGGAGCCATAGAGGCTCTGAGGAACAGAAGAAGGGTTAAATGGAATATAAAGCTCAGTCAGCTCAGTAACTTCAGGGAGCATTTGAAAATCAATGCATGTCTCTTTGGCTTAATGATCTTTCCTTTTGAAATGGAAATGTAGGAAGTTGGAATCAATGGAAGAAAAGTAAATAGGTCAACTTTTTGGAACGGCACTCATAATTAATACACTTTAGTTTGGTGATTTGCTCTTCTGACAATTGTTAAACCTTCGTCTGCTAGAATGCCGTTTCCTCTGACCCCGTACCTCGATTAGAAGAAGCAAGGCTGATAGAAAAGGTTATGTTGTCAGCATTTAAGAGCGAGCATGATTTCTGAACCTGAAGTAAAACAAATTAAGATCGCAGAGATTTCATTAAGGAGGCATTAAACTTTCCTTTTTTTTTTTTTTTACTTAGATATATTCGCTTCCACCTAGGGAACCTACAGCATTAAAGAGGAAGTAAACTCTGTTTTTTTCCCCCATTTTTTTATTCCCTGCAAATTAAAGACATAATGTGCTAGTATGCATCGCATACTAGCACATTATGTGACACTTACCTGCAAACGAATCCTGCATCGCCCCACTGCAGGCCGCATCCAGCTTTACCCATCTTTCTTCTCGGGGGTCGCGGACTTCGGCTGTGTGACTGGCTGGCGCCACGTGACGTCACTCCCATGCATGCGCGTGGGAGCCACCGGTCAGGGCATACGCTCCCGAAGGAATGGCACGAGTGGCCGCTCCTTCAGAGCGCATGCGCCGATTATCTCATCGGTGCAGTATACAGTAAATATCTCCTAAACGGTGCACGTTTAGGAGATATTTACAGTACCTATAGGTAAGCCTTATTATAGGCTTACCTATAGGTACAAATCATAAAGGAAGGTATACAACCTCTTTAAGTATTTGTCCAAATATGATCCTAATCTTGTAACAGAAACTCGTTCCTTATGGCCTAACGATCCATAACTGTAGCTGCCGATTTTTAATAAACAGACACTGATCTGTCCAGGGATCCAGCGCTGTCTTCACCAAGGTTGGTTCTTCGTCAATCTACGAGTCCCCGGTGCCGGCATGCTAACTGAGGGAAGCCAGCTGTGACTCGTTGCAGCGTAACTTCTGCTTGGATTGCTTAGGCAATCTGAGCTGAAGTGGGAGTAGGTACTAGGTACCTGCCCCCCCCCCCCAAAAAAGATATTTTAAAATACGGCGGGGGGGGGGGGGGCTAAGAGGTAAGAACAGAGCTTTCCCTTTTGGGTGAAGTTCCCCTTTGAAGTGTTACTAAACCAACAAAAGTAAAATCAGTCTGTATATCACTGTGGAACCGTAGTCTAAGGGGTTAATCCTTTGCATTGTATAAAAGTCTGTTTGATCCTGTCTTCTCGGATCCTCCCCTTCTTCCACTGTCCCCAATCTATCTCCTGATAAGACCTTTGGAGTCACTCTGCACATGCTCAGTTTGGTGTGTATTGTTAGAGAGTTTTTTTTTTCTTGGGAGCATGCATGTGATCAGCACAGGGCCAATCAGCACTGTCCAGACAGAGGGTCAGGGGTCTTGCAGCCTCATAGGACAGTCAGAGTAGAATGATAACTCCTCCTACAAGCTTTAACCAGACACTGATAGAAGTCACAAGACTGCTATATACTGCTGATGAGAAAAGGTATTTAGCAGTTTATATTTACTAAAATAATTGCATTTCCATGTTCTGTGTACTGTGGGAGACCAGATATAGTGAATGCAGGGTCCTGGGTTTAGTAACACTTTAAAGCAGAACTAAAGTCCACAATATTTATCTCTCTTTCAATGGTCCAACGTCCCTTGCTGGCACTGACATCTTCTACCTGGCTTCTTCCAGGTGCCGGGTTGTGGTCATCTTTATTGGCCGGTGCAGGATGATGTCACTCCTGAGCTTGCAAAGGAGAGTTCAGTCATCCTGGCAGGATCTATGCCAAAATGTGAACTGAGTTGCACTTGCACAGCTCGATGTACATTTTAAAGATGACCGCAAGCAAGGTTTTGATTTTTTTTTGCATATCTCTTTTTCAATGAAGAGCCTGCTTGCTCACAGTTTTTTAAAATGAGACTTTAGCTCACCTTTGCAATAAAATACTCTATGAGGAGGTCAAGGGGCTCCAGTGAGTTAAAAAAACATGTTATTATTATTATTATTATTATACAGGATTTATATAGCACCAACAGTTTACGCAGCACTTTACAATATAAAAGGGAGACAATACAGTTATAATACAATAGAATACAAGAGGATTAAGAGGGCCCTGCTCAGAAGAGCTTACAATCTAATAGGGTGGGGCAGGTGGTACAAAAGGTTGTAACTGTGGGGAATGAGCTGATGGAAGTGGTAAAAGATTAGTTGGAGACGTGATAGGCTTTCCTGAAGAGATGAGTTTTTAGGGATCGCCTGAAGGTAGCTAGAGTAGGGGATAGCCGGACAGGTTGGGAGGATGGGAGAGGCTCTGGAGAAATTCTAGAGATGAACATGGGTAAATGCCAGCAAGGTCCTTGATGACGCCCTGTGGGAGGGTGAAACGTTGACGCAATTTCCGGTATTACTGACGTCACTTCCGGTCTCGTGGAACGCCATGAACTGTGTTTTTATACTATCAGCTCCATGTTTGATGCTTGTTTTGATCGTACTTTTTGTAAGTACCGTATTTATCGGCGTATAACACGCACCCAAGTTTAGGAGGGCATTTTAAGGAAAAAAAGTTTTAGGAGGGAAGTTTAGGGAAAAAAATAACTTACATTTAAGCGTCATTTGCAGCTTGCCCAGCGTCATTTGCAGCCTGCCCAGCGTCATTTGCAGCTTGCCCAGTGTCATTTGCAGCTTGCCAGCATCATTTGCAGCCTTGCCCACGTTTAAATTTCCCGCCGCCGAGACAGACCGCGCGTGCGCCGCCGAAAAAGACCGAAGCGCCGCAGAAAAAGGCCGAAGCGCCGCCAAAAAATACCGAAGTGCCGCCGGAAAAGACCGAAGCACCTCTGGAAAAGACCGAGCCGACTGTTCGGCTCCGCTCGCGGTCCCGCCTCCCTGCTGTTTCGGGAGCGAGCGCAGGGAGGCAGGACTACGAGCGGAGCCGAACAGTCGGCTCGGCCTTTTCCGGCGGCGCTTCGGTCTTTTTCGGCGGCACTTCTGTCTTTTTCGGTGGCGCTCACTATTTTTCCGCGCCGCTCGCTACTTTTCGGCGCCGCTCACTATTTTTGTCACTTTTTTTGGGGGGGGGGGGGGATCGGTGTATAACACGCACCCACGACTTTCCCCCGATTTTAAGGGGGAAAAAGTGCGTGTTATACGCCGATGAATACGGTACCCATTCCCTTTTCCATTAAACCATTTTTAAACGGTACTTCACTATCAGTTCCATTTCTTTCCTCACTTTTGGGTATCCGTTTGTTTTGCTGAGCAACTTCATTTAAAAATCATTGGATCTGAAGATTTGACTACTTCATTGGCCCCGGACACCAATACAAAGCTTAAAGCGACCCACCAGACTGAAAAGCTGGGGGTCATTACGATCTGGTGAGTGGGGATACATGAGGGGGTGTTTTGCACCCAAATACATCTGCAATATTCCTGCACTTTTGTTCCCTTCGGATTGAAGCACCTAGAGTCACTTTTATATTTGTGTTTGGACTTTATTTTTTCAATTATTTGATTGTGTTTGTTCACATATGTTTTTCATACTTCAATGGTTGTGAGCGCTATATTTTATATCTATACGTTTTTCAAGTGATCAGCACTTTGTGTATAGCTGCTGCTTCCTTTTTCCACAGATACACCATTAGCGCGAGTATATATATTTAGCATATTTTTTGTACAGTCTTTTGGACAAGGCTTGGAGATGCCACTCACGACTTACAGTAGAGGCATTTAAATTAAGCTGATTTTCAAACTGAAATCCAGGGAAACCCTACTTATCATACCTACTTTTACAGGGGGTGGGGATAATAGCCGCACATGAAGCACGGTACACCGAATGTTGGGTGTGACCATATTGTGCTAACAGGGGGAGTGCATTAACCACTTCCCGACCGCCTCCTGCACATATACGTCGGCAGAATGGCACGGCTAGGCAAAAGCACGTATATATACGTCCCCTTTAATTGCCTAGCCGTGGGGTCGCGCGCGCGCTCCGCCGATGGTGCACTCGCGACACGGTCGGGAGCTCCATGACCGCAGCCGCGGGACCAGCGGACCCGATCGCCGCTGGTGTCCCGCGATCGGGTCACAGAGCTGAAGAACGGGGAGAGGTCTGTGTAAACAAACCTCTCCTCGCGCTTCCTACACTGCCTGTCATTGATCGGCTGTTCCCTGTCATCGGGAACGCCGATCAGTGACGTCAGACGTCAGCCACGCCCCCTACTGTAAAAAAAAAAAAAACACAACACGTCACACTAACTCCTCCCCGCCCCCTAGTGGTTAACTCCTTCACTGCCACTGTCATTTACATAGGAATTAGTGCATTTAAATAGCACTGATTTCTGTATAAATGACAATGGTCCCACAAATGTGTCAAAAATGTCCGCCATAATATCGCAGTCACAATAAAAATCGCTGATCGCCGCCATTACTAGTAAAAAAAAAAATATTAATAAAATGCTATAAAACTATTCCCTATTTTGTAAACGCTATAACTTTTGCGCAAACCAATCAATAATCGCTAATTGCGATTTTTTTTACCAACAATATGTAGAAGAATACGTATGGGCCTAAACTGAGGAAAAAAAATGTTTTTTTTATATATATTTGGGGATATTTATTATAGCAAAAACTAAAAAATATTGCATTTTTTTCAAAATTGTCGCTCTATTTTTGTTTATAGCGCAAAAAATAAAAACCGCAGGGGCGATCAAATACCACCAAAAGAAAGCTCTATTTGTGGGAAAAAAAGGACGCCAATTTTGTTTGGGAGCCACTTCGCACGACCGCACAATTGTCAGTTAAAGCGACGCAGTGCCGAATCGCAAAAAGAGGCCTGGTCCTTTGGCAGCAAATTTGTCCGGGGCGGAAGTGGTTAAAGGGGTATGGTTTAATAACACCTAAGCCCACCTTGGGTCAAGAGTGCATAACATTCAGATGGCCAAACATAAGTAAAGCACAAAGTGCCCCTGAAATAAAAATTTCTCCCTCTCGCAATATTTTTTACTTTCTGCTATAAAACATATCCAATAAAAAAGAGTAAAAAATCAAATTTCTTCATCAATTTAGGTTAATATGTATTCTGCTACATATTTTTGGTAAAAAAAAATACCAATTAGTGTATATTGATTGATTTGTGCAAAAGTTATCGCGTCTACAAATTATAGGATAGATTAATGGCATTTTTATTTTTTTTACTAGTAATGTCGGCGATCAGCGATTTTTAGCGGGACTTTGACATTGCGGCAGACAAATTGAACACTAAGTGACCCTTTTTGGGAACCAGTGACAATTATGCCCCGTACACACGGTCGGATATTCCGATGGAAAAAGTCAGATCGGATTATGTTGTCGGGAAAATCCGATCGTGTGTGGGCTCTAGCAGGCTTTTTCCGTCGGAAAAATTTGAGAGCAGGATCTCAAATTTTCCGACAACAAAATCCGATCGGACTTTTTCCTACGTGTGTAGAGAATTCCGACGGACAAAGTGCCACGCATGCTCAGATCCAATTAGGAGACCAAAGCTATTGGCTACTAGTCTCTACGTAGTTCCGTCGTACGCAACGAACGTCACCACGTTCAGATTTTCCGACAACTTTGTCCGACCCTATGTATGCAACACCAGTTTCAGACAAAATCCGTTGAAAAAAATCGGACGGATTTTGTGGTCGGAATGTCCGACCGTGTGTACGGGGCATTACAGTGATCAGTGCTAAAAAAAAAAAAAAAAGCACTGACACTGTATAAATGGCACTTGCAGGGAAGGGGTTAACTTTAGGGGCGATCAAGGGGTTAAATGTGTTCCCTCAGTGTGCTTACTTACTGTGTGGGGGATGGACTCACTGCAGGATCGGTGTTCCTGATTAGCAGGAAGCACAGATCTCTTTGTTCCTGTCTGACAGAACGACGGTCTGCTTTGTTTACATCAGCAGACCATTGTTCTGTCATTCCCTGGAGCTTGCGCTGTGTCCAATCTCAGCGAGAGTGTGACGCCGGAGGCCCCAGACCAGGTCATGTGGGCGATGGGCGGTCCGGAACTGGTTAAAGTTGTCTAGTTGTCTCACAATATCTAAGAAAGCCTCTAATATCCTGATCATCTTGATTACCTTAGCTGACTTCATACCAAAGGAACATCATTACAAACTGACCAAGTCCTTCACAGGTCATTTTGCTTATAAGGGGATTTTTTTTTTAAATTGCATTTAAAGCAGTTGTGAAGTCAAAAATTTGACTTTGAACTACAGGCAAGCCTATAATAATGCCTCGTACACACGTAGGGACTTTTGCCGGCGGACCTAGTCCAGCGGACAATCCCGCGGGACTTTCCAGCTAGGTCCGCTGGACTTTCCGAGGGTGTGGACTTGCCCTAAGACTTACCTGTAGGTAAAAAAAATATCTCCTAAACCTGTACGGTTAAGGAGATATTCCCCGTGCAATGTGCCGCTGACTGCAGTGGCGCATGCGCACGGGGGATTCTCGGCTGAAAGGCCGGCAGAATCCGAACCTTGCCGGGAAGAGGTCTCTCGTGCTCATGCACGAGTGACGACATTGCGGCTCCAGCCACTCACAGCGCTGGAGTCGCGATACCCGGAAGACACGCCGAGGCAACATGTCAGCTACCTCGGCGTGGACCAGGTGAGTCACCGACGCCTCGTTTTAAGGTGCATACTAGCTCATTATGCCTTTTTCCCTTACAGGTGTGTTAAAAAAAAAAAAAAAAGTTTCAGCGGGTTTACTCCCGCTTTAAGTGTAAATATGAGATCTGCGGTCTTTTTGACCCCATAGCTCATATTTAATAGGTCCTGTCATGCTTTTTTTTCCATTACAAGGGATGTTTATATTCCTTGTAATAGAAATAAAAGTGACACCATTTTTTTTTTTTTATAAAGAACAGTGAAAAAACTAAAAAGTTAAATAAATGCGAAAAAAATTAAAAACATTTTTTTTTTACATTTTTTATTTTTATTTATATCTGTAAAGAACGTAGAATACACAACTTTTTTTTTAAAGCCTTTTAGGAACATAATTTGCACTTTAACCACTTCGGCCCCTGAAGGATTTCCCCCCTTAAAGCAGAGTTCCGTCGAAAAAAAAATAAAAAATAAGTCAGCAGCTACAAATACTGCAGCTGCTGACTTTTAATATTAAGCCATTTACCTGCCCAGGGTGCCCCGATATTTTAAATTTTTTTTAACACGCCCCGTCCCGCCGAGCTTACGTGCAGAAGCGAAAGCATACGTGAGTAGCGCCCGCATATGAAAACGGTATACAACACACATGTGAGGTATCGCCGCGATCGGCAGAGCGAGAGCAATAATTCTAGCCCTAGACCTCCTCTGTAAACTGAAAACATGCAATCTATAAAATTTCTTAAACATCGCCTATGGAGATTTTTAACCATTTAAGCCCCGGACCAATTTACAGCCAAAGGACCCTTTTTGCGATTCAGCACTGCGTTGCTTTAACTGACAATTGCGCGGTCGTGTGACGTGGCTCCCAAACAAAATTGGCGTCCTTTTTTTCCCACAAATAGAGCTTTCTTTTGGTGGTATTTGATCGCCCCTGCGGTTTTTATTTTTTGCGCTATAAACAAAAATAGAGCGACAATTTTGAAAAAAATTCAATATTTTTTTACTTTTTGCTATAATAAATATCCCCCAAAAATATATAAAAAAACATATTTTTTCCTCAGTTTTGACCGATACGTATTCTTCTACATATTTTTGGTAAAAAAAAATCGCAATTAGCGATTATTGATTGGTTTGCGCAAAAGTTATAGCGTTTACAAAATAGGGGATAGTTTTATAGCATTTTTATTAATATTTTTTTTTTACTAGTAATGGCGGCGATCAGTGATTTTTATTGTGACTGCGGCATTACGGCGGACACATCGGACATTTTTGACACATTTTTGGGACCATTGTCATTTATACAGCAATCAATGCTATTTAAATGCATTGATTCCTGTATGAATGACACTGGCAGTGAAAGAGTTAACCACTAGGGGGGCGGGAGGGGTTATGGTCTGTGCGCGCACGACCCACGGCTGGGCTCTTAAAGGACCACGTACCGGTACGTGGTTTTGCCCAGCCGTGCCATTCTGCCGACGTATATCGGCGTGAGGCAGTCGGGAAGCGGTTAAGGGTAAAAGTTTGTCGTCATTCCACGAGCGGGGGCAATTTTAAAGTGTGACATGTTGGGTATCAATTTACTCGGCGTAACATTATCTTTCACAATATAAAAGAAAAATGGGCTAACGTTACTGTTGTCTTATTTTTTAATGCAAAAAAGTGTATTTTTTCCAAAAAAGGTGCGCTTGTAAGACCACTGCACAAATACGGTGTGATAGAAAGTATTGCAACGACCGCCATTTTATTTTATAGGGTGTTAGAAAAAAAAAAAAAAAAAAAAAAAATATATATATATATATATAATGTTTGGGGGTTCTAAGTCATTTTCTAGCAAACAAAAATGTTTTTTTAACTTGTAAACACCAAATCTCAGAAAGAGGCTTGGTCCTTAAGTGGTTACTAGGCCAGACTATTGCCAGTACAATGACATGTAAGTCATACCATGCCAAGTTTAGTCATAACCATGTGAAGGAGGATTTGCAGGAGGTGTGAAGTATTTCATGACTACGAATAACTTTGTATGTTATACCCAATTTATGGCATGACTATTTTGAGGAATTTGCTGTCTGGGTTCCTGTTCTTGAAGTCAGGAAAAGAGCGCCCAGAGGGAAAGGATGCCGCAGCAGACTCAGACATGATTTTAGACATTGCTACTGAGGCGTGTGAAGCAGAACACTAATCTGAATAACTCTTACTGCAACCTCAAAGCACACAAGCCCAACTGTTACCGAGATTATGAGAGGCGCTCAACATAGACGGGGATGTCAGATATCACTAACAGCTTCAATACCGGACACATTTACCTCCTTCCTGCCCAGGCCAATTTTCAGCTTTCAGCTCTGTCCCACTTTGAACGACAATTGCGCGGTCATGGAACTCTGTACTCATATGGAATTTTTATCATTTTTTTCACACAAATTGAGCTTTCTTCTGGTAGTATTTAACCACTTGCCGACCGCTGCATGCCAATATACAGAGTTAGCTAGGCTGGAAAAATAAAGACCATCCAGTTCAACCATATAAAAAAGAAATAAAAAAAAAAAAAAATATCGTACAATCCAATATATCCAATTCTTTACCCACAGTTGATCCAGAGGCAAAAAATAAATAAAAAAAAAACCAGCAGAGCATGCACCAGTCTGCTACAGCAGGGGAAAAAAATCCCTTCCTGATCCCCCGAGAGGCAATCGGATTTTCCCTGGATCAACTTTACCTATAAATGTTAGTACCCAGTTATATTATGTACATTTAGGAAAGTATCCAGGCCTTTATTAAAGCAATCTACTGAGTTAGCCAGAACCACCTCTGGAGGGAGTCTATTCCACATTTTCACAGCTCTTACTGTGAAGAAACCTTTCCGTATTTGGAGATGAAATCTCTTTTCCTCCAGACTTAGAGTGCCCCCTTGTCCTCTGTGTTGACACAGAGTTGTGCTTATACGTCGGCACAATGGTAGCAGTGGGCAAATGGGCTTACCTGTACATCCCCTTTAATTGGTGGGGCTAGCGCACCCGCCACGTCTCCCGGGGATTGTGTCACGGAGCCGCAGAACGAGGAAGGGTAAACAAGGCATTTCCCCATTCTGCCTTGTGACATGACAGAGATCACTGCTCATGAATGAAAAATGGTTCTGGACAGCCGCACTCCAAAAAAATACCTTTTGTTCAAAAAACACATGGAATGCAAAATGCATGTCATAGCAGAACAAGACAACTGCCGCGTTTTGCACTACTCACAGTGCTTAGGCCCCTTTCACACTGAGGTGTTTTTCAGGCTCTACAGCGCTAGAAAGTGCGCCTGTATAGCGCCTGAAAAAAAACGACCCCTTTCACTCCAGTGTGAAAGCCGGAGGGCTTTCACACTGGAGTGGTGCGCTAGCAGGGCGGTCCAAAAAGTCCTATTAGCAGCATCTTTGGAGCAGTGAAGGAGCCGTGTATTCACTGCTCCTAAACCGTTCCTACCTATTGAAATCAATGGGGCAGCGCGGCTATACCGCCGGCAAAGCGTTGCTGCAGCGGCACTTTGCGGGTGGTTTTAACCATTTTTCGGCCGCCAGCGGGGGTTAAAACCGCCCGCTAGCGGGCGAATAGCACCATTAAAATGAGAGTAAAGCAGCGCTAAATATAGCGCTGCTTTACCGCCGATGCCGCTCCCGCCCCAGTGTGAAAGGGGCCTTAGTCATAGCTATGACTAAGCACTGTGTGTAGTGCAAAACTACAATCTCAGATTGAGTTTTTTTTAACATTCTACTAAGACTTTTGTGAATAAGTACTGCTTGGACCTTGATGAAGGGGACATACCCCAAAAGCTTGTTCTGAAAAATTGTATGTTAGTGCAAATAAAAACAGTATCACAGACAGTACTCAATTGTCTCAAACTTTTGTTGTCACAATTTTGGGGAAAATTAAGATGTTTTTTGTTCACAATTTTTTACATACTTTCACCACTGCAGTACAGCGTCATCATACGACTGGTGTGGTAGTGATCAGGGACACTGACTGGTGACAGTATGGAATATATATATATATATATATATATATATATATATATATATATATATATATATATATATATATATATATATTATTATTATTATTTTTTTTTTCTATTTTTTTTAATATTTTTTATTAAATTTCTTCTCTTTTTTACAACTTTTTTTTACATACAGTGACAAGCACAATACAGTGTTACCATAGTACTACTCTGGGGAGGTGATCAGGATTTTTTTTTTTTACACGCTATTAAAGCTTATACTGTGCATTTTACAGCTATAAGCAACCATTTTACTGAATTAAACATATTCATTCAGTGTCTATTGTGATTAGCTGTGATTGGTCACAGCTAATCACATGGTACAGATGGGCTGTGACAGCCTCCTGTAATTACTTGCACAAAAGAACTCTGGGAGAGGAAAACCAGCACTCTGAGCCAATCAGACAAGCTAACTGGAGAAATTAAGAAAAGCAAACCTTCATCAGTTTGCTACTTTATTGTCCACTTATGGGATTTTTTTTTTTTGTGTTGAACAAGCCGTGCTGCTGGATGAGAATCAGCCTTTACTATACCTTTAACCTGTTGCCGCCTATTCGTGGCAACAAAAGGATGGGCTTTAGTGCGCCCATGCCGCACATAAGTGTTACCGGGTGGCCAATGCTTCTGTGCTGAGAGTGCTCACTGCCACAGTGGTCACGTGATCTCCAATCTTTTCCACCCCTCCCCCGTCGGGAATCTAGAAATTTTTAAAGAGATACTGGAGCAGGCGGGTAGCCGAGCGGGACCGGGAAGGAATTAAAATACAGAGAACATTTGATTGTTTTTGGACAATGGTTGTGGCATGGTCCTATTAACTTGAATGTGTCACATTTGGTGGCAGTTACCCCAGTAGACAAGATAGGGTAGGCATGGGTGGCAGTTCCACCTTCCAGACACAAGAGGTGGCATAATTCTTACTGCTCTCCAACTGCAGCATGTGTACTAACATGGCCAATGGCCATCTTAACTTGTGGTTTGGTGGTTGGGGGCGAGGTACAACAACGATTAAACAATGATTAAACCTCCTGTTTTTAGCAGCTTTGGCCTCCTGTGCAAATCAGGCCAAGGTGAATATGGTGGTACTAAACTAGATAAAGTAGACATGGGTGGTGGTTCCACCTTCCCAAAGAAAAAACAGGTGGTATAATTCTTACCACACCACAGTGGTGGCCATATGTTCTAAAATGGCCACCCACCATGTTAACTTGTGGCTCAGTAGTTGTGGGGCCAATAAAACCATGGCTCAACCCCCTGTTATTACTGCCCCATGGCCTCCTGTATAAATGAGGCCAAAGGGGCTAGGTTGGTAGCAGACAAAATAGGCTAGATATTGGTGATTAAAGCGAAATGTCACCTTAAATGGTAAGTTCTGCTGATCCTCCTCCTCCCCCCTCCTCTAACACATTTGGCACTTTTTATTTTCTTGGGTAGCGGGTACCTAATTCTAGCAGGTACCCAAGCCCACTGGAATCACCGGGACCTTTTACAAAGCGATGCACAGGTCTTACATGCGCATTGGGGAGCAGGCTGTGAAGCTGCAGGGAGTCATAGCCAGCTTACCAAAGTCAACATGGCGGAGCCAAGGACTGAAAGACTGGGAAAGAAAAAGTCCAAGTGAGGACAGTGCTGTATATTCTACATAAGCCATTCTCCACCAGGGTTCCATGCAACTATAGGGTTCCTCCAGATATTTCTAGTGTTTTTTTGAGCTCTAGCTCATTTACCTCTTATTAGATGGCACCTTCATTGTTCCAGGACCAGTGCCAATTGGCAAAGCCAGCATCATGACATTAATGATCTTTTTTGGCTATCTGTTAGGTTGGCATTCTGACCACCATTGTAAGGGTTTTATTCTTCATACTGACTACCAATGGTATATAAGGCATTTTTCCCAATTCCCCTAAACAAATTGTTTTCAGTAGAGGTTCCCTGGGACCTGAGGGTTGTTTTAGGGGTTCCTCCTGGGTCAGAAAATTGAAGAAAGCTGTTCTACATCATGTGGAGCGATATGAGATGACAAATTCACAAATTGGGGAGCAGGCTGTGAAGCTGCAGGGAGTCATAGCCAGCTTACCAAAGTCAACGTGGCAGAGCCAAGGACTGAAAGACTGGGAAAGAAAAAACCCAAGTGAGGGCAGTGCTGTATATTCTACATAAGCCATTCTCCACCAGGGTTCCATGCAACTATAGGGTTCCTCCAGAGATTGCTAGTGTTTTTTTGAGCTCTAGCTCATTGACCTCTTATTGGATGGCGCCTTCATTGTTCCAGGATCAATGCCAATTGGCAAAGCCAGCATCATGACACTAATGATCTTTTTTGGCTATCTGTTAGGTTGGCATTCTGACCACCATTGTAAGGCCGCGTACACACGATCGGACTTTCCCGCGGGATTGTCTGCTGGACTAGAGTCCGCCAGACATTCCGACCGTGTGTGGGGGCTCCGGCTGACTTTTTGTTCCCAAAAGTCCGGCGGACTAAGTTTTTAAGTTTTGACTTAAAATTGTCCGCCGGACTCGGCAGTCCGGCGGACAATCCCGCCGGAAAGTCAGATTGTGTGTACGCCACATAAGGGTTTTATTCTTCATACTGACTACCAATGGTATATAAGGCATTTTTCCCATTGCCCCTAAACAAATTGTTTTCAGTAGAGGTTCCCTGGGACCTGAGGGTTGTTTTAGGGGTTCCTCCTTGGTCAGAAGATTGAAGAAAGCTGTTCTACATCATGTGGAGCGATATGAGAAGACAAATTCACAAAAAGCAAAATGAATAGAGGAAAGGATAGGCAGATTGTTTTCTAACTTGTGATGATATTTATAATCATAGAAAATAATAACCATAGAAAATATTCCTTCTTGGAAGAAAAGATCACATTTCTTAAGCAGTATAAAGTGAACTGTAAGTTCTTTATTTGGAAGTAGGCCAATATGCTCATAGGGAAGTGAGCGTGACTTTAATAAATTGACATTGTGTAGTCCCCCACTGGGAATAGCAGGAACGTTTAGTGAATGTACATAAGTTTCCCCTGCAGGATTGCCAGAGATAAATGGGGAACATAGGAACAGGCTCCGAATAAACCAGACCCTCAGGATCCAGCTTATTCTTACACAGGATCCTGGATTCCAGCAGTGTCGTGCGGCAGTTTTATTTTCCTATGTGTTTAAATGGATATTTTATTTGGTTTTCAATACATAACAAAGAAAGTGCATAAAGAGCTGAGACGATTTCCTTTATTCTCTTCATAATAATACGGGAAGCCACATAGTTATTTTGTGTCTGTAAATGTGACTGTAAACCTTTAAAGTGTATCTGTGGTCAAAATGTAAAATAATATATTCATTTCAACATTACATTTACATTTTTTCCAGCCTAATCCTATTTATCTGAAGGATCTCGAAGTTCATAAACGTACTTTGTGAAGATCCCCACACATTTAGGCCCCATGCACACAAGACGCAGATGCAAACTCTGCTGAGCGCATGTTTTAACAAGCAGAAACCTGCGTTTAAAAACGTTTTCATGCCGCGTTTAGCCGCGTTTGTGTCTATAAGCATTTGTAAAGTAGACATGTGCACAACAAAAAAATGTGTTTATTTTCGTTTTGTTTTTTTCGTTTCTGGAAAAAATTTGTTTATTTTCGTTTCGTTTTTTTCGTTTCCGTTGATTCGTAACGATTCGTACATTCGTAAGTCGTCAGTGTTCGTATTCGTAACGATTCGTACATTCGTAAGTCGTCGGTGTTCGTATTCGTAACGATTCGTACATTCGTAAGTCGTCGGTGTTCGTATTCGTAACGATTCGTACATTCGTAAGAGTTATTTTTCGTTGATTCGTTTTTTCGTTAGTTTAATTTTCGTTTATTCGAAATTCGGACGCATTTGTATTTATTCGTACATTCGTAACATTCGTAACATTCGTAGATTCGTAATCGTAGCATAATTCATAATGTTATGTAATGTGTATGCTATTATTACATTTTAATAATTTACGAATCGAAAAAAAAAGTTACGAATCGAAAAAAAAATTACGAATCGAAAAAAAAAAAGTTACGAATCGAAAAAAAAATTACGAATGTACGAATTTTTACGTTCAATCTATTCGAAGCACGTTAAGCAGCACCATTGTAAGGGACACGGAAAATTACCAATTCAACAAAAATAATTTTTTCATTCATTTACGTTGTTCCTTTTTCGTTTTTCTGATTTTCTTCATTCGTACATTCCTTGTTTCTAATTAGTTTTTTTCAGATTTTCGTTGTTTTTCGGATTCGTTCGATTCGACGATTCGTTAATCGGATTCGTACGATTCGAATGATTCGTTATTCGGATTCGTTCGATTCGAACGATTCGTTCATTCGTACGAAAACGAACGAACGAAAAAAACGAAAAAAAACAAAAAAAAAACAAAACAAATTGCACATGTCTATTGTAAAGATAACATCATATAGACCCTCCCCAAGCTCAGAAAGCATGTATTATTAACTATTTCTGCCATTTTGATCAGAGTGAGCAGCAGCAGCAGAGAGAGCAGTTGTACACTTGCATTTGCCTCTCTTTCTGTGTTTTTTTTTGGAAATGGATCCCATATTGAATATATGTCAGGAAATGCTCCTGATGTTGCTCTTGATGAGGCAGCAACGTCGTCGCAAATTTGCATGAGAGGTCCAGAGTCAGAGCTTGTCGATATTGGACCCATCCATTGATGGCACAGGGAATGTCCGTTGGATATTTCACAAACATGTATGCATTTCACAAACATGTATGCATTAGTGAGTATATATGCTCTATGAACTATCTAAACTAATTACGACATTTTAAATCAATTTTTATAGTATTTTTTATGGTTTACCATCATATTTCTGAGTTTTCTGTTCCAAAAAATTGGGTTCCTTCAAAAAGGCTTATAAACGCAAACGCGGCTAAACGCAGGTGCCTGCGTTTAGCCGCGTTTAGCTGTGTTTTGCGTCTGAAACGTGGAAAAGCAAAGTGTCTGAACGCATTTTTTTGCTTCTGGAAAAACGAGGTTAAACGCAACTGCATAAAAACGAGACTGTGTACATGGACACATAGGATAAGATTGCATGCGTTCAGGTGCAGTTGAAAAAAGTGTCCAACTGCCTCTGAACGCGCGTTTAACAACGTCTCGTGTGCATGAGGCCTAACTTCCTTGAATTCTCTGACACGTATGCACTATGTCCTGTTGATAGACACTGTTCTGTCACACATTTCACAGATCCTGCCTTCTGAACTTTTCGTCCGAATGCATTTTCGTCCTAATTTCGGGTATTTTCGTTATCGTTTTAACCACTTTAAGACCAGCCTCGTTTTGGATTTTAGGTGTTTATATGTTTAAAACATTTTTTTTTTGCTATAAAATTACTTAGAACCCCCAAACATTACATATTGTTTTTTTTCCTAACACCCTAGAGAATAAAATGGCGGTCGTTGCAATACTTTTTTTTCACACCGTATTTGCGCAGCTGTCTTACAAGCGCACTTTTTTTGGAAAAAATTAACTTTTTTGAATAAAAAAATAAGACAACAGTAGTCCATTTTTTTTTATATATCGTGAAAGATAATGTTACGCCGAGTAAATTGATACCCAACATGTCACGCTTCAAAATTGCGCCCGCTCGTGGAATGGCGTCAAACTTTTACCCTCAAAAATCTCCATAGGCGACGTTTAAAAAATTCTACAGGTTGCATGTTTGGGTTACAGAGGAGATCTAGGGCTATAATCATTGCTCTCGCTCTACCAATCGCGGCGATACATCACATGTGTGGTTTGACCACCGTTTTCATATGTGGGCGCTACTCACATATGCGTTCGCTTCTGAACGCGAGCTCGTCAGGACGGGGCGCTTTAAAAAAAAAAAATCTTATTTATTTTACTTGATTTTATTTATTTTTATACTGTTTTAAAAAAAAAAATTAAATTGGGTCACTTTTATTCCTATTACAAGGAATGTAAACATCCCTTGTAATAGAAAGAAGGTAATGACAGGTCCTCTTAAATATGAGATCTGGGGTCAAAAAGTCCTCAGATCTCATACATTGAAAAAATTTTCCTTTAAGAGGTATGGGCGGAAGTGACGTTTTGACGTTGCTTCCGCCCTGCTATGGTATAGAGACGGGTGGGGGCCATCTGCCCCTCACTCGTCTCCATACCCAGCTCGAAAAAGGACCCAATCGCCTCCGCCACTACCGATGGCTCCGGTAAGCGTCGGGAGGGGTTGGGGCACCTCTCCCGCCGCCAATAAAGGTGATCTTGTGGCGAATCCGCCGCGGAGACCACCATTATCGTAATTACGACCAGCGCCTGAAGAGATGGATATCTCGGTTGTGGCAGCAGCTGCTGCCGTTACCGAGATATCCCTCTTCAAAAAAGGGACGTACATCGCCGTGCGCTGGACGTAAAGTGGTTAACAAACGATAAACGAACGTGCAGAATCCGAAAACCGAAAGATCCAACATAAACAAATGCTTTATTTTCGTTTTCGTTGTGACAACAGTTTGATAAAAATTGTAAATTCGACATAACGCTGACAATAGTGATCTGTGTCCATCGAATCTGTGGTCGAATGTGCCTAACCTTAGCTCTATTAGTCCAAGATTATTCTACATAGAGAGAAAAGATTTGACATTATAGAGACAATAGCAGAAAAGGTTGAATGTGTCTAACCTAACTCTATTAGTCCAAGATTATTCGACATAGAGAGAGAAAAGTTTCGACATGAAGATTCGACAAAGCAGTCGCGGCGAGCAGACATTTATGGTCAATTGCCCCGCCCATAGGCTATAGAAGAATTCTAATGTTGGTTGATTAGTAATAATAATTAATAAATATAATTATTACTAGTGTCATACAACATTAGAATTCTACTATAGCTTGTAGGCGGAACATTCGACCGGAAATGTACGATTGCGGCGTCGTACAGTTTAGCTGCTCCGTCGAATCTTCTTAGAACATTCGACAGACACCATAAGCCTTCAATGACAGATTCAACCTTAATTATTTCGGATTTTCAGACGAATGCATTTTTTAACGAAACAAAATAAATAAAAACTAATTTCGGGAGTAACTAAATAAATGTATTTTTTGGACGAAAACGAAATTCCAACTGACTGCGCGAGTACCACCTATCGGTGGAGGGGGCTTGTACGAGTGGTCTGTTTGTTGCCCTTCCAGCTAGAGCACCAGCCGCCACTGCATTTTACATTTCCACTTTATTTGTATGTCGGTCATTTTACAGTGCTGTCAGAATTGTATTAAAAATGGAACTAAACTGCATCTGAGTGCCACCAACTGAAATATGCTATTTAATTAATTTCTCAAAGACAAACTTACCCATCCATGCTTTACTTTGTTGAGAAATCACCTCCCTATAATTTCTAGCTGTGGCCATCTTGAGTAAGGGTAGATGATTCCTGTAGCTTACTTTCTGGAATCCATCTGCCTTTAGCTGAGGCATGCAGGCGCAAGAGGACATGCTTAGCAGAAAAAGCCACCTACTCCCCTATATGAAAGAAAAAAAAATGCCCTTGAAAACTCCTGGGATGTATGACATCATTTTGGCCTAGGCCAGAAACCAGGAAGCAACTAAGGAAATGTAAAAAAAAAAAGAAATGAAAACAAGTATATTAAGTACTCAACAATTTCCAAAATTTTGACAAAACTGAGTTTTATAGAACATTTGTTTAGCCATTACCTTTTTTGCGTGCGCAAATGAACAAATCTTGGTTGCAATTTGTGGGAGTATTTTGTAGTATAGTGTTCCATAGAAAATGTTAATTCTGAAAGGAAAGTACCGTATTTATCGGCATATAACACGCACCGGCGTATAACACACACCCCAAGTTTAGGAGGGAATTTTAAGGAAAAAAACTTTTAGGAGGGAAGTTTAAGGGAAAAAAACTTACATTTAAATGCCCATCAATGCAGCATTATCAGTGTCCATCTGCAGCCTTGTCCATCATTGCACCCTTGTAAGTGTCATTTGCAACCTTGTCCATCATTTGCAGCCTTGTCAGTTTTCCTTGCAGCTTTGCCTTTTAAAAATGGCGCCGCCGAGATACAGAGCCAGATGTCCTGTGTATCTCGGCGGCGCTCGGTAGCTCACGGCAGCTTTCGGCCGTTCACGGCAGCTTTCGGCCACCTTCAGCCTTTCTCGGCAGCTTTCGGCCACCATCGGACGTTCTCGGCAGCTTTCGGCGGGCACTCCAAACGGGGCGCAGGGGCGCTGCCCCCCTAATCCATGTGCCCGGCCCCTAATCTACATGCGGGGCACTGGGTGCATGGATGATTTTAAGGGGAAAAAGGTGCGTGTTATAAATACGGTAAATATTTTCTGACAAATCTGTGGGGGTGTACTCATTTATGCTGAGCACTTTATAATATAATTTAAAAAATTTACAAAAGTTGGCGCTAACTCAAACGAAGGTATATGAAAAACACTATATAAATACATTTAGTGCATATTGAATACCACACAAAATGATATTGGTAAAACTAAATATAGGAAAGTCCTCAATTGGAGAATCCAAACACCAAAGAAAAAAGTTTGTGTAGTGAAAGGTACTTTTAGTTATCCGTGCTCGGTGCTCCACCATCACTAGGAGAAATACAGACTCACCAGATAACTAAGTGCCTTGGGTTCGCCATCGCTGGCCTATTGTATCACAGGCGGTGTGGCTCCTTTGATTTTTAAATAGAAAAATGTTGGGTAGGAGGGGGCTGATAAGGCAACCCAAGTAGAAGATTTTGGCCAATCCATCAGGAACCGGCCTAAAATTGCATAGTGTATAGGTAGCTTAAATAGCTGGGAAATATGAGTCAGTATAACAAAACTGGGTGTAAAGCTGGCCATGCACTGGGCATATTTTGTCTGGTTCCTGATGAATTGTCAGAAATATGCCCAGTGGGTGGCCCTGTTGGCCCCCTCCCACCCAATATCCTGCGGGGGGAATTTTCTGCCAAACACTGGCTACATTCCAAAAACTGAAAATGGGGGAAAGCACCCCAAGAAATGGAAAGCGGGTACTAGATCCGACCACAAGGTTGATGCACTGTAAAAAATATATCATTATTGGGACTTCGACAGATAGAAAAACATATCGCAAAAACGCTAGATTAGCACCTCCACCCACCACTTAAAAATTACAGCGTTGACAATTAAAATGTAAACAGTGTCCAGACCAATATATTTGTCACTTATGCTTAACCACTTAAAGCGGATTTCCACCCTAAAATGGAACTTCTGCTCATCGGATTCCTCCCCCCCTCCGGTGCCACAATTGGCACCTTTCGGAGGGGAGGGGGGTTCAGATACCTGGATAATCCAGGTATCTGCACCCACTTTTGGGGGAATAGCTAGCCGCAGCTAGCCGCAGATTCCCCCCCCCCCCTTGGGTTCTGGGAAACACACAGTTCCCAGGACACAATGGGGACCAGTGAAGACACGCAGCGTGACTCGCGCATGCGCAGTTGGGAACCGGGCAGTGAAGCCGCAGCGCTTCACTTTCTGATTCCCTGACAGAGGATGGCGGCGGGGGCAGCCGAGAGACGAGCGATTGCTCGTCATCTGCTGCCGACATCGCGGGCACCCAGGACAGGTAAGTGTCCATTTATTAAAAGTCAGCAGCTGCAGTATTTGTAGCTGCTGACTTTTTTTTTTTAATTTTTTTTAAGGTGGCCATTCTCTTTAAAGTGGATGTAAACCCACTGTCATCAAATTTAAACCAATAACACAATTAAAATCAATAATGTTATACATGCCTCCTGCACGTATCCTTCTATTCTAAAAGTCACCCCATCACCTTGAAGGAGCACCACAATATCCTCTAATCTTTGGGCGTTTTTTTTTTTTTCGCCGCATGGTGGGCGGAGTCGTGACGTCAGAGGAATCCTCTGCCCACCACTACACTCCCACTGCCAGGACAAGCCTCGCACCTGCTGAGACTGGCGTGCATGTGCAGGAGTGACAGAGCGCGTTCTGTGAAGAAGCAGAGTGCGCTCATGTCACTCCTGCGCATGTGCAGAACAGGAATCAAGAGACGGATCGAGACACAGGCAGAGAAGCAGAGAGATATATGGGCAGAGAAGAAGAGAGATATATGGGCAGAGAAGCAGATAGATATATGGGCAGAGAAGCAGAGAGATATATGGGTAGAGAAGCAGAGAGATATATGGGCAGAGAAGCAGAGAAGCAGAGAGATATATGGGCAGAGAAGCAGAGAGATATATGGGTAGAGAAGCAGAGAGATATATGGGCAGAGAAGCAGAGAGATATATGGGCAGAGAAGCAGAGAGATATATGGGTAGAGAAGCAGAGAGATATATGGGCAGAGAAGCAGAGAGATATATGGGCAGAGAAGCAGAGAGATATATGGGCAGAGAAGTAGAGAGATATATGGGCAGAGAAGTAGAGAGATATATGGGTAGAGAAGCAGAGAGATATATGGGCAGAGAAGCAGAGAAGCAGAGAGATATATGGGCAGAGAAGCAGAGAGATATATGGGCAGAGAAGCAGAGAGATATATGGGCAGAGAAGCAGAGAGATATATGGGCAGAGAAGCAGAGAGATATATGGGCAGAGAAGGAGAGAGATATATGGGTAGAGAAGCAGAGAGATATATGGGCAGAGAAGCAGAAAGATATATGGGCAGAGAAAGAGAAAGAAGAAAGGAGTGGGGGTGGGAATTAAAAAATAATGCATGTCTTAGGCTAGTGCATGAGATATGTAAATCACCTGTCAATCACAGCAAGGGCGAAGATCGGACAGTTTTCACAGTTTGTCCGTTTTATTTCACTGAACAAAGATATGAGGATGGCTCAGAGCTGGATTAACTCTTTGTGGCAAGACTGGGCACAGCTGATCTGAAATCCCATACTCTATATTGTGCCAGACAAAAAAAAAAAAAAGTTTTCGGATTTACATCCACTTTAAGGACCAAGCCTATTTTTGACAATACTGTACTTTTTGCTAGAAAATTACTTAGAACTCCCAAACATAATTTTTTAGCAGAGACCCTAGAGAATAAAATGGAGAGCATTGTTATACTTAATGTCACACCGTATTTGCGCAGCGGTCTTACAAACGCAATTTTTTGGGGATAAAATACACTTTTTGGAATAAAATAATAAGAAAACAGTAAAGTTAGCCAATTTTTAAAATATAATGTGAAAGATGATGTAGCACCGAGTAAATTGATACCTAACACATCATGCTTTTATAAGTGCGCACGCTCGTGAAATGGCGACACACTACGGTTATTAAAAAATCTCCAAAGGCAACACTTTACATTTTTTTTACAGGTTACCTGTTTACAGTTACAGAGGGAATCTAGTGCTAGAATTATTGCTCTCGCTCTAATGATACATGTGTGGTTTAAACACTGTTAGATATGTGGGCACGACTTGCACAAGCGCTCACTTCTGCACGTGTGCTCGGAGGAATGGGGCGCTTTACATTGACATTTTTTTTTCTTTACACTGTCCCTTTAAAAAAAAAAAAAATGTTGATTACTTTTATTCCTATTACAAAAAAAGTTTTCTTTTGTTTCTTATTTATTTTACTTTTTAATTTTTTCGTTTTACACTGTTGTTACACTGTGGTGTCACTTTTATTCCTATTACAAGGAATCCCTTATAATAGAAATAAGCAGGACAGGGCCTCTTTAATATGAGATCTGGGGTCAAAAATACCTCAGATCCCCCATTTACACTTCAAAGCAATAAAAAAATAAAATAAAAAAAAGTAATTTTATTTTTCTATATTAAAAAAATTGGCCCTTTTAAGGCCGGAGGGCGGAAGTGACATTTGACGGACATAGAGTCGAGTAGGGGCCATCTTGCCCTCACTCGACTTCCTGCCCATCAGTACATTGGATCGAATTCCGGTGCTGCTGATCTCTTCGGTAAGCGGCAGAAATTACTTGGAAGCGGCGGGAGGGGATGGAGCACCTCTCCCGCTGCCCATAACAGTGATCCCACCACTGGGACCACTTTTATGTTAAAGAAGATTCACCCACTGTGTAAAAAAATAACAGGGTTATGGTAGCTTGCTGCTGCCATAACCCCAGTATTTAACGTCAAAGTTGCAACGTACATACACAGTGGGCGGCCCGTAAGTAGAACCCCAACAGCAACCCAAAGCTCACACAGAGCTGCGCAGTTATGGTTCTCACAAAGTTTGGAGCATGAAATTGTCCAACATGTCTTGGTATGCTGACGTTCCCTATGTTCCCTTCACTGGAACTAAGGGGCTAAGCCCAACCCCTGAAAAACAACCCCACACTATAACCCCCCCTTCACCAAATGATTTGGACCAGTGCACAAAGCAATAGACATGTGCACAATAGAAAAATTTGTTTAGTTTCGTTTCGTTTCTGTTCGTTTCCGTTGATTCGTAACGATTCGTAATTTCGTAAGTCGTCGGTGTTCGTATTCAGACTCGTTCGTATTTTTGTAAGAGTTATTTTTTTCGTTGATTCTTTTTTCCGTTAGTCTAATTTTCGTTTATTCAAAATTCGTATTTTCGTTATATTTTATATTCGGACGCATTCGTATTTTCGTAGATTTAGTTACATTCGTACTTTCATAAGATTGATTTATTCGTACTTTCGTAACATTGTTTTCGTAGATTCGTAATCGGAGCATAATTCATAATTTTATGTAATGTGTATGCTATTACATGTTTAAGAAACAAAGAATTTCTCTCTCACAAGTCAGAACTTAACTCAAAAATCCACCAAAACAGTGCCTCCGACCCAACCACGTTTATCAACTAACAAAAAAAAGTAACGAATTTACGAATCCATTCGAAGCACATAAGCAGCGCCATTGTAAGAGACACGGAAAATTTCGTATCAACAAACAAAAAAAAAAGTTACGAATGTACGAATTTTTTCGTTCATTTTGATTTTCGTTATTTTTAAATCTTTGTTCGGTATTTTCATTGTTTCTGTTTTCATTTTTCGGATTTTCATTCTTTCGTATTTTCGTTGTTTCTAATTTAATTATTTCGTATTTTCGTTGTTTTTAATATTCGTTCGTTTCGATAGTTCGTTATTTGTTAGAATTTTTAGTAAACCAATCGTTCATTCGTACGATAACGAATGAACGAATATAACGAATTTGAACAAAAAACGAATTCGTAACTAAACAAATTGCACATGTCTACAAAGCAAGGTCCATAAAGAAGACATGGATGAGCGAGTTTGGGGTGGAGGAACTTGACTGGCCTGCAATCTCAACCTGATTGAACACCTTTGGGATGAATTAGAGTGGAGACTGCGAGCCAGGCCTTCTCATCCAATATCAGTGCCTGACCTCACAAATGGTCTTCTGGAAGAATGGTCAAACATTTCCATAGACACACTCCTAAACCTTGTGGACCGCCTTCCCAGAAGAGCTGAAGCTGTTATAGCTGCAAAGGGTGGGCCAACTCAATATTGACCCTACGGACTAAGACTGGGATGCTGGTAATATAGTGTATGTATAATTAATAGGAACGTATGATATGCAAAAGCACTGTTTGTTGGTGCCGTAAAAATACCTATAAATAATATTAGTTCAGAGTTATGAGAACTTTTATCCCGTCTTCAAGGGACAGCAATAATGGACAACTTACAAAATGAATTTCCATTTTATGAAGTTCTGTTTTTTTCCAGGAAGGAAACGCAACGTGACACAATTACAGCTTTATCTAAAGATAATACATTAGTGTTCCTGTTCTGTTCAGCAGCTGTGGATTTTTGTAATATATATAAATAGTTTATAGCCAGCTCATCTGATCATATTGCAGTAGTAGATTAAATATTGGTTGGTAGAATATTCACAAATAGAACTTTACATTCCAGTATGATTAGGGTAGAGTTCCTTAACTGGGCATGTATCACAAGATTAAATTACAGGAGAATAAAAGGTAAAATATACACACACATATATATATATGTATGTGCTATAAACTGTATATATACAGTGCCTTGAAAAAGTATTCACACCCCTTGAAAATGTTACAACCAAAAAAATGTAAATATATTTTATTGGGATTTTATGTGATAGACCAACACAAAGTGCCACATAATTGTGAAGTGAAAGGGAAATGATAAATGGTTTTCAAATTTTTTTACAAATAAATATGTGAAAAGTGTGGGGGACATTTGTATGGCACCCCCCCCCCCCCCGAGTCAATACTTTGTAGAACCCCCTTTCACTATAATTACAGCTGCAAGTCTTTTTGGGGATGTCTCTACCAGCTTTGCACCTCTAGAGAGTGACATTTTTGCCAATTCTTCTTTGCAAAATAGCCCAAGCTCTGTCAGATTGGATTGAGAGCGTCTGTGAACAGCAATTTTCAAGTCTTGCCACAGATTCTCAATTGGATTTAGGTCTGGACTTTGACTGGGCCATTCTAACACATGAATATGCTTTGATCTAAACCAGGGATATGCAATTAGCGGACCTCCAGCTGTTGCAAAACTACAAGTCCCATCATGCCTCTGCCTCTGAGTGTCATGCTTGCGGCTGTCAAAGTCTTGCTATGGCTCATGGGACTTGTAGTTCTGCAACAGCTGGAGGCCCGCTAATTGCATATCCCTGATCTAAACCATTCCATTGTAGCTCTGGCTGTATGTTTAAGGTTGTTGTCCTGTTCGAAGGTGAACCTCCGCCCCAGTCTCAGGTCTTTTGCAGACTCTAACAGGTTTTCTTCTAATACTGCGTGTACAAGAGCGGAATTTACGACAGAAAGAGTCCGATGGGAGCCTTTCATCGTATATTCTGACCGTGTGTATGCCCCATCAGACTTTTTCTGTTGAAAATTCAGACGGACTTAGATAGAGAACATGTTCTATATTTTTCCGACGGAACAAATTACTATCGGAAAAAACGCTCGTCTGTATGCTGTTCCGACGCACCAAAAAGACGCATGCTCTGAAGCAAGTACGAGACGGAAGCTATTGGCTACTGGCTATTGAACTTCCATTTTCTAGTCCCGTCGTACGTGTTGTACGTCACCACATTCTGGATGGTTGGAATTTGATGTGACCGTGTGTATGCAAGACAGCTTGAGCGGAATTCCGTCAAAATTCAGTCGAAAAAACCTTCAGAGTTTATTCCGACGGCAAAACCGGTCGTGTGTACAGGGCATAAGATTGCCCTGTATTTGGCTCCATCAATCTTCCCATCAACTCTGAGCAGCTACCCTGTCCCTGCTGAAAAAAAGCATCCCCACAACATGATGCGGCCACCACCATGTTTTACGGTGGGGATGGTGTGTTCAGGGTGATGCGCAGTGTTAGTTTTCTGCCACACAGAGCATTTTGCTTTTAGGTCAAAAAGTTAAATTTTGGTCTCATCTGACCAGAGCACCTTCTTCCACATGTTTGCTGTGTCCCCCACATGGCTTCTCGCAAACTGCAAAAGGGACTTCTTATGGCTTTCTTTCAACAATGGTTTTCTTCTTGTCGCTCTTCCATAAAGGCCAGATTTGTGGAGAGCACGACTAATAGTTGTCCTGAGGACAGATTCTCCCACCTGAGCTGTGGATCTCTGCAGCTCCTCCAGAGTTACCATGGACCTCCTGGCTGCTTCTCTGATTAATGCTCTCCTTGCCCGGCCTGTCAGTTTAGGTGGACGGCCATGTCTTGGTAGGTTTGCAGTTGTGCCATACTCTTTCTATTTTCAGATGATGGAGATGGAGATGGCTCTGTAAGTTGTTCAAAGCCTAGGATATATTTTTATAACCTAACCCTGCTTTAAACTTCTCCACCACTTTATCCCTGTTCCTTGGCCTTCACGGTGCTGTTTGTTCTCTAACAAACCTCTGAGGTTTTCACAGAACAGCTGTATTTATATTATGATTAAATTACACACAGGTGGACTCTATTTACTAATTATGTGACTTCTGAAGGCAATTAGTTAAACTCGATTTTAGTTAGGGGTATCAGTGTAAAGAGGGCTGAATACAAATGCACACCACACTTTTCTTTTTAAATCAAAGATGTTTTTATTGAACAAATACAAAACCAAAGAAATACAGAATGAACATTAAGTACAATTTTTTCAGCACCAAACTCAGACAGGTTCATAGTTACAGATCCGAAGGGTATATTCATTTCTGCAGGAAGGCTCATCAATAATTCAGCTTCGTTATTCCCCCATCTCCCATACTCATACATTTGTTGGTACAAAACACCTTCTATCATCATCTCTGGGCCGCCCCAGCCCGTACACATCCAGTAATTATTTCCCAAGCGGTCCTCTAGTCCACCTATTCTTTCTACAGTAATCGGTCTAGTATCAAGTCAATCGGCGACAGTCCTGGTGTGTCCAACCAGGGAGCCCATAGACTCTCGTATTTCTCTGGGCAACCCCTGTGTTGAAAGATATACTTCTCCATCCTAATAGTATCCCCCATTTGTTTTATCCATTCTCCCAGGGCCGGGGGCTCTGAGTCCTTCCAGTGCCTGAGAATCATTTTTCGTGCCTGAAACAAGGCCCTGGCGACCGCCTGCCTGTTCTTAGGTGTCATAGGTATGTCGTCTAGTATCCCGAGTATACAGGGTTTAGGGTCAATTGGTATGTTAAGACGATATGCTCCATTAATCGTGGCCACCACTCCTGTCCAGAACAAGTGAAGCTTGGGGCATCTCCATAGTAGGTGGATCAGGTCCCCATGATCCCTTGCACACCTAGGGCATTTATCGTCCTGTCGTATCCCCATCCTGTGAAGTCTAGCGGGCGTAAGGTGAACTCTGAGTAACAGGTAAAGTTGGGACAGTCTCTGAGCCACATTGAGCGAACATAATTGGACCGCCTGGAGAGCCTCCTCCCATTGCTCACTTTCAAACGTGCCTACGTCCTCCTCCCATTTCGCATAAGCTGTCTGTGGGAACCCCTCAAGGTGAGTGTGTAAAACCAGCGAGTAAATCCTTGATATGAACCCCTGAAACTGCACAACATCCCCCATCATTCTGAAAATGGGGGCCGGTGAAAGAGTCCACGGTGCACCACCGAACTGTGTCCGCACCGCATGTTGTAATTGTAAGTAGTAGAAAAGCATCGTCTGAGGGAGCTGAAACCTCTCCCTCAGCGCCACAAATGGTATCAGGCTACCCGCCTCAAAAATATGTCTCAGGTGTGTAACTCCGTGTCTCTTCCACCGCTCCCCAGAGTCCAGTGA
This sequence comes from Lithobates sylvaticus, assembly GCA_028564925.1. Lineage (NCBI taxonomy): Eukaryota > Metazoa > Chordata > Amphibia > Anura > Ranidae > Lithobates > Lithobates sylvaticus. Next base: position 576,015,186 of record CM053029.1, read on the forward strand.
GAGCAATTCCTCAAAATATTTATTGTCCCATATTGGGCTGTATTCAGTATACCCCTCCACCCCCTGTATCTGCCTAAGCTTGTTCCAAACTTTCTGCATTAGTGTATAAGTGGGGTATCGCTTATTTGATTTGGCATATGCTAGGGCCTCCATGCCCTCGGGAATCTCAGCATGACCAGAGGCCAGACACATCAGTTCCCTGGTGGGGTCGGGCTGAGGGGGTGGGGTCACCCCCTCTTCTATAGTCCCCATGGCTCTGGCAATGTGTTGCGCCTGGGCAGCTAGGTAGTACACCCAAGGGTTGGGGAGGGCAAGGCCTCCTGCCTCCTTGGGCTTTTGAAGCTGTTCCAGTTTTATCCGTGGGGGTTTGTCCAACCATATAAAACCTCTAAATAGCGAATTAATGATTCTAAACAGCTTGAGGGGGATCACCATAGGGGTGTTGTGAAGGATGTACAGGAGTTGAGGCATGAAAATCATCTTTATTAAGTTAATCCTACCCACTAGTGACATTTTAAGTTTTGACCATATTTTGATCCTATCCCGGAACTTATTCAACAGCGGGGTCAGGTTGAGTATGATGTACTCAAGCGGGTCCCGCGTTACTCGTATGCCCAAGTACTTCACCCCAGTAGAGACTGGTATATCATGAAGCGTCCGCTTAGTTGTATCTGAGGTGTCATCGAGCAGCAGCAGTGCTGATTTCGACCAGTTAATGGTCAGGCCCGAATAGATGCCAAAGTTCCGGATTATGTCCATGGCCCCCCTGAGAGAGTCCGCGGTATCTCCCAGTAGGAGCATGGCATCGTCCGCATAGAGCATGACTTTTTCCTGAATGGTTCCATATTGGAACCCCCTGACCGCCGGGCTCGCTCTAATCAGGGCTGCCATGGGCTCGATGGCGATGGCGAAGAGGAGAGGAGATAGGGGGCAGCCTTGACGGGTGCCTCTGTGCAGGGGGAAAGTATCGGAGATACGTCCCGCCTCTCGAATGGTTGCCCGGGGCGAGCAGTACAGCAGCTTCACCCAGGACAGAAATCCCTCGCCGAAGCCAAACTTACCCATGACAGCCCAGAGATAATCCCACTCCACGCTATCAAACGCCTTTTGGGCGTCCAGTGAAAGCAAGGCTCTATCCCCCATGTTTTCGGACAGAGTTTGCATATTTAGGTATAGCCTACGTAGATTAATGGCCGTGGATTTTTGGGGCATAAAACCTGCCTGATCCGGGTGTATAATGGTGGAAATGGCACCATTAAGTCTGACTGCCAAAACCTTGGCCAATATTTTGATATCGCTCTGCAGGAGCGATATTGGTCTGTAGGATCCTGGATCTAAAGGGTCTTTCCCCGGTTTTAAAATGAGGACGATACTGGCTCTGGTCATGGATTCGGGTAGTCTCTGGGTTTCCCTTGCATGATTGAGCACTATTAGGAGGCGAGGTAGAATTACCTCTGCATACTGTTTAAACACTTCCATTGGGAGCCCGTCGTCTCCCGGTGCTTTGGAATTAGGAAAGAGGCTAAGGGCGCCCTGTAATTCTTCCAGACTTATAGGGGAGTCCAAGAGTTTGCGCTGAGAATCGGACAGTCCAGGCAGTCCAATGTCCCCCAGGTATGTCTCTAGGTCAGTTGAAGTGTAGGTCGCCCTAGATCGGTAAAGTTCTGAGTAAAATCTCACCAGTTCTGTCATGATCTGTGACTGTCCGTTTACCACTTTCCCACCCTCTGTACGTAGGGCCCCAATGGACGGGGACATCTGAGAGGCCTGTGCTATTTTGGCCAACAGGCGGCCTGTCTGTTCACCCTCCTCATAAAAGGCCTGTCTATTAAAGAATCTTTTCCGGTCGGCTGTTTCCCCTGAGATTCGAGTAACCGCCTCTTGAGCAGCTACCCATGCGTCTCTGGCCGCGTCTGAGGGGTCAGCAATGTATTCTGCTTCTAATCGGCTCGCCAGGCGGTCTGCCTGTTCTCGTATGGCATGTGTTCTGTCTTTAACGGTTGTCACTTCTGTAATCATAATGCCCCTGAGAAACGCCTTAAACGTCTCCCAGGTCAGTATGGGATCAGGATGGTCAGCATGGCGCCTCCAGAAATCTGAGATTTCATCTGCCACCCGTTCATGGGAGGGAAACAAGTTAAGCCAGAATGCATTGAGCTTCCATGGCGCCCTTTGTAGTGGTACCTCCTGTCCGGCGAGCAGGGAGACCAACAGTGGCGAGTGGTCCGACACCCCCCTCACCAGGTAAGCAATGTCCCCCAGCAGGCGCTCTGTCTGAGGCGTGCAGAGGCACACATCAATCCGGGAGAGGGAGAGGTAGGATTTTGAGAAACACGAAAATTGTTTCTGGAGGGGATTGCGGCTGCGCCACGGATCTACCCATCCAAACTCTTCCGCGAACTTCCGCAATGCCGTTCGGGCCCTGGTGCGGGAAGCCGGGGGAGGCGGATGTTTGTCTAAGACAGGATCCATGTAACAGTTCAGATCGCCCACCAGAATAAACGGGACCCCTGGATGCCCCAGCTGGAACTCCAGTAGTACCCGTAAAACATCTGTGGAAAAGGGGGGGGGTATGTACACAGCAGCAATTATACACTGTAGTTGATAGACCTTGCATAGTAATAGCACATAACGTCCCTCCACATCAATCAGTTTATCCAACAGCTGAAAGGGGACGGCCCGGTGCACCAGTACGCTCACCCCCCTTGAAAAGGAGGTGTGAGTGGAATGGTACGCGCTCGCCACCCACGAGAAGCCCAGACATGAGGCCGTCTCCGGAGTGAGGTGAGTCTCCTGGAGAGCATATATGGCAGGGGAGTGTTTTTTAAGAATAGTGGTTACCATTGTGCGCTTCAGGGGGCTCTGAAGTCTGTTTCAAACCTGAATGGGCCTTGGCCCCGGTGTGAGGACAGGGAGTCAGTCCCCGGGTGCTGCGTCCCTGCCCATCTGTCTAACAGAGTGCTCGTTGGCGTCCAGCCACGCCGAGGCCTCTGCGGCTCCTTCAAAAAAGTGGGCCTGGCCCCCCGCCGTGATCCGGAGTTTTGCCGGGTACAGCATAGCGTATTTGGCCCCCAGCCTCTGAAGCCTTTTCTTGACATCAGCAAATCTGGCCCTCCGTTTTTGTACTTCAGCTGAGTAATCAGGATAGAATGAGATCCGGGCTCCATTATACTGTATATTACGTTGCTCTCTTGCCTGGCGCAGGATAATCTCCTTATCTTTGTAGTTAAAAATCCTGGCTATCATGGTGCGTGGTGGGTGGCCTGGTGGAAGGGGCCGGGACGGCACCCTGTGTGCGCGTTCCACCGAATATAGCAGGGTAAATACCTCCTTGCCAAATGCTTGTATCAGCCATTGCTCAACAAAGTCTGTGGGGTCCCGGCCCTCCGACTTCTCGGGGAGCCCCACTATACGGATGTTGTTTCTCCTCAAACGGTTTTCAATTTCATCTGTTTTAATTTCGTTTGCTTTAGTAATCCTGGCTGTGATTTGGGCCTCTCTCATCAGGGGTGTCAGCCTGTCTTCTATCGCACTGATGCGGCCTTCAGCAGCAGTGGTGCGCTCCCTTGTCTTCTGTAAATCATGTCTGATAAACCCCAGCTCCTCCTTTAGTCCTCCAAATTTATCTTGCAATATGTGCACCGAGGCTGTGCATTTCTGCACTGCCCTCAGTATGTCAGCTAGTGACGGCTGTGCTATCTCCTCGTCTTCCTCCTCTGCTTCTGGGAGACTCTGGCTGGGAGAGGGTGTTGGGCCTAGTGACTGTGTCTCATCCTCCTGTTGCGTATGGAACGCTGCAGGGGTGGCCGTCATATCTTCCCCCTTATCCTGGGCTACTGGGGCTGTCAGCTTCTGAGTAAAGTACAGCATGTCCCTGGGGGGCTCTTTGGCAGCACCTTTGGGGGTTTTAGGAGGCTTACCCTGTTCCTTGGGCTTCTCCCAGCCGCGTGTGCGCTGTGAAGATGGCGCGGCGGCGCCATGTTGAAAATCCGGTGGCCCGGTCTCCGCGGCCTTGCGGGTCTGCATACCCGTGAATTCGGCGGGTGTGAGGTCCGGGGGGTGCTGGAGGTGTCCCCGGATTTAGCTGTGCCCCGTGCAGGGCGAAGTTTCTGGCTGGGAAGAGGATCGTTGCAGGATCTGAGCGGGAGCTCCGTGATGCACGTCTTCTCACATGCCGCTCTCGGCCACGCCCCCCACACCACACTTTTCAGATATTTATTTATAAAAATATTTGAAAACCATTTATCATTTTCCTTTCACTTCACAATTATGTGCCACTTGTGTGTTGGTCTATCACATAAAATACGTTTAAGTTTTTGGTTGTAACAGGGTCAAATGTGCAAAATTTCAAGGGGTATGAATACTTTTTCAAGGCACTATATACTGCGACAGGACAGCTCTAATGTGGAAAACCGCGTACCTTTATGTTGTTTCATGCAATAGATACTGTGGAAGCATGCGCGCCGTGTGATCGCTGCACAGAGGGGAAGAACGGGGATCTGCCTATGTAAAGAAGGCGAATCCCCGTTCTGATAGGGGACAACATGGACTTCTGCTGTTCCTAGTGATCAGGAACAGCGATCTCTGTGTTTTTCCAGTGTGTCCAGCCCTCACACAGTTAGAACACCCCCAGGGAACACAGTTAACCCCTTGATCGCCCCCTAGTGTTAACCCCTTCCCTGCCAGTGTAATTTATACATTGATCAGTGCATTTTTTTTAGCACTGATCACTGTAATAATGTCACTGGTCAACAAAAAGTGTCACTTGGAGTCAGATTTATCCACCACAATGTCGCAGTCCCACTAAAAATCAAAGATCAGCGCCATAACCAGTAAAAACATAAAAAGAAAAAAAAGTCCATAAATCTATCCCCTATTTTGTAGGCACTATAACTTTTGCGCAAACCAATCAATATACGCTTATTGAGATTTTTTTTTTTACCAAAAATATGTAGCAGAATACATATTGGCCTAAACTGATGAATAAATATTTTTTTTTTTATAAATTTTTTTTGGATATGTATTATAGCAGAATATTATAAAATTATTGTTTATTTTTTTCAAAATTGTTAGTCTTTTTTTGTTTGTAGAGCAAAAAAAAAAAAAACCTCAGAGGTGATCAAGTACCACCAAAAGAAAGCTTTATTTGTGGGAAAAAAAGTACATCAATTTTGTTTTGTTAAAATGTTGCATGACCGCGCAATTGTCAGTTAAAGTAACTCAGTGCCGTATCGCAAAAAAGGGCCTGGTCCTTAAGGGGGGTACGTTTTTCCGGGGCTGAAGTGGTTAAACCCACAAGTTTTTTTTATTTTTTAGAACTACTATTTCTTTATACTGGCTTTTGACATTCACAAATGCAGCAATTTAGAAATCTGATGAAAGGTTTAGCACTGGGAAACACTTTTTGAAAGATAAAAAGTGCATTTCATATACAACTATATAGATCAGAGCAAAATGAGGGACAAATGAGGAGGAATGAGGGACAGAGGGACATTGCTACAAATCAGGGACAGTTGGGAGCTATGCTTCACTTTCTGTCTCAGTGACAGTAGTTAGTTGCTAGGATAAAGAGAAGGGTGAATATCCCAAGTGGGGGAACAGACAGCAGTATATACAATATTTGCAGAGGGTCTAACCCTTTCCCACATTATCTATAACTAAAAAAAATTTGCCTTTTCTTACAATTTAAATTGTATACATTATCATTATTATTACTATTAAAGAAGCCGACGTACAGCTACGGCGATTCGAGGGAAAGAGCTGATCTGCCGCAGTAATATGACGGCTACTGGTCGGCAAGTGGTTAAATCAGCCATATAGATTCCGGGTGCATCAAAATATTTTTTCAAAAGCAGCCACATCCTGAGTAGAAAAGCCAGTCCCCCAGAGTGGAACCCTTGCTGTCTGTGGAGAAGCAGTGGTCTGATTGCAGAGGTCTGACACACCCCTTTACTGAATCAAATCTATAGCTCAGCAATCAGTAATGCTCACCACTAATTGAAGAATAGAAATTTAGGGATGTATTTGGGATTTTTAAGGTGCAGAATTATAACAAAATCATTAATAAAAAGTAGAAATTTATTGAAACATTAAAAACAAACATCCAAAATGTAAGTATTGATATTACAGTACTAATACAAGTGCAAAGTGATTTCATCTCTACATGTTTCGCCTTGGTAATTGGCTTCTTCATGAGATTTTATTGATATCAGGCAGTGAGCACTGGAAGTAAATTGAGTGGTCTGACTGCAGTCAAATCTATAGCTCAGCAATCAGTAAAGCTCAGGCTCACCACTAATTGAATAACTCTGGCTCTGACTCAGCAGAGGGTGTAGCGGTCCTCTGAAAAGGGATCACTGGTCCCCACAGAGAGCAAAGGTCCCACTCTCCAGATGTTACCAAGGAACATGGTAGCTTTCCTACTCAGGATGTGGCCGATTTGAAAGAAAACGTACTGTAATGTCCCCTACACACGGTCGGAAATTCCGACCACAAATTCCGTCAGATTTTTTTCGACGGATTTTGTCCGACACTGGTGTTGCATACACATGGTCGGACAAAGTTGTCAGAAAATTCGATCATCCTGAAAGTGGTGACGTTCGTTGCATACAACGGAACTACGTAGAGGCTAGTAGCCAATAGCTTTCGTCTTGTAATGTGATCTGAGCATGCGTGGCACTTTGTCCGTCGGAATTCGCTACACACAATCGGAAAAAGTCCGATAGGACTTTGTTGTCGGAAAATTTGAGAGCAGGATCGCAAACTTTTTCCATCGGAAATTCAGACGGAAAAAGTCCGATGGAGCCCACACACGGTCGGAATTTCCGACAACATGGTCCGATAGGACATTTTCCGTCGGAAAATCCGACCGTGTGTACCGGGCATTAGACTTTCCACACTTTGTTTTTTACTTTGTTTTTAGGGACCGTAAATGGATTTAGCTGATTTAAACTGAAATTTTATTTTGGTTTTAAAGTAGGGTTACAGAGATAATTGTTATTCGCTCAATCTCTCTACTACTACAGGGGTCTCAAAGTACTGGCCCGCGGACCGGTTAAAAATGGCTCACAGGCAGGGCCGATCCAGGACGTCTTTTTGCACTGCACCGCAAAGGGGGAGTCACTGAAGAGCTTTACCCTCTCCATCTGCTCTGTCCTCTCCGCTGCATGCTGCTGCAGCCCAGAGAGAGAACAGAGCGGAGGAAGGATCCACCCATTACCCCACCCACCGCCCCGCCCACCTAGGCACTGACCTCAGGGTGGGAGATTGTGTTCTCTGGGTCCCCTGTCACTAGGCCGGTGTGGAAGCCAGGAGGAGAGGACTCGGGAGGCAGATGATCCTGACTGCCAGGAGAGGTAAGTGAGCCATCACACTGAGGCAAAGTCCTTAGTGGGGTGACTGGGGTAGAAATGTGTGGAGTGTGGAGGGTATTTTATGGAGTGTGGAGGGTATTTTATGGAGTGTGGGGGTAATTATGGAGTGTGGGGGGTATTTTATGGAGTGTGGAGCTATTTGTGCAGTGTGGGAAGATTTGTGTAGTGTGGAGGGTAATGCTGGGGGTTAATAATGCGTTTGCTGACACCAGTGCTGGTTATAGTATAGTATATTATTGCTGGTATAGTTTATTGTTTTTTTAAGTTTTGAAAGTTTGCATGCGGCCCCCATGGGATATGAAAACTTGTCATGTGGCCCTCTGGCAATTTGAGTTTGAGACCCCTGCTCTACTAAAATCTCAAGCTTTTATTTACTAAGAAAGTGAACACTAAATTCAACCATAGATGGATTGAATCTCAGCTGGTTTAGCAGGGACTGTCCGAGATTCAAATCATCTATGGACAGGCTGTTTTTTTTTGGTTCTTTTCAAATTTTTATTATCCGATCACTTTCGGTGGCTATAGCCACCAGCAGTGATCATTGTGTCTTGTCAGAAGGGAAGACTTCCCTGCCGGCAGAACACAATAGCGCTGTGGGAGGGATTCCACTCATGTTGGAAGGAAGGAAAATTGCATAATCTATGGGCTGCTTATCCACTTTCCGCCTGCGCTATAGCCATAAGACTGCTACAGCGCAGGCCTACTTTGCCAGGAGGGGGTGTCCATAGACGCGGGTGGCGCGCTCTGTGATGCTTAGTCCTTTTGACTCAACTGATCACAGATCGGGTTAAAGGGCCAATCACAGCGGCCCTTTACCACGTGATCAGCTGTGTCCAATGACAGCTGATCATGATGTAAACACAAGTCGGTTATCATCTTTCCTTTCCTCGTGCTGACAGCGCAAGGAGAGGAGAAGAGAGCCGATAACGTGCCTGTCAGTGTGCCTATCAGTGCCGCCTATCACTGCTACCTATCAGTGCCCATTAGTGCTGCCTATCAGGGCCAAACAGTGCCACCTATCAGTGCAACCTCATTAGTGCCCACACGTGCTGCCTCATCAGTGCCCATTAGTGCTACCTATCAGTTCCAAACAGCGCCACCTATCAGTGCCCATCAGTGCCACCCATCAGTGCCTGTCAGTGTGCCTATCAGTGCCGCCTATCACTTTTACCTATCAGTGCCCATTAGTGCTGCCTATCAGGGCCAAACAGTGCCACCTATCAGTGCAACCTCATCAGTGCCCAAGAGTGCTGCCTCATCAGTGCCCAAGAGTGCTGCCTCATCAGTGCCCAAGAGTGCTGCCTCATCAGTGCCCATTAATGCTACCTATCAGTTCCAAGCAGCGCCACCTATCCGTGAACAAGCAGTGCCGCTTCATCAGCGCACATCAATGAAGGAGAAAAATTTCCCTTTTTACTAAAATGTTATAACAAACTATAAAAATTATTTAGTTCTTCAAAATTTTTGTTTAGCAAAAAATAAAAAAGCCAGCAGTGATTAAATACCACCAAAAGAAAGCTCTATTTGAGTGAAATAAAATAATAAAATTGTATAATGGGTACAGTGTTTCATGACCGCGCAATTGTCATTCAAAATACGACAGCGCTGAAAGCTGAAAATTGACCTGGGCAGGAAGGGCGTGACAGTGGCCAGTAGGCAAGTGGATAAACAGATACAAAAAATAATGCCTAATAGGGAGTTTTGGTCTAAATCCAGAAGTTAGCCATCATTGCTTGGCCCATGAGATGAGGGCGAAAGATTCTCTATCCCACAGCTGCACTTATACTTATCGGACCTTATTTACCTAATGTGACTCATAGTAAGTCAATCATGTCACAAAACACCCCAACCCTTTGTGTACATCACCTGGGGATGGACGGGGGAGGAGAATATCTTGCCCACAGCTCATTGGCCTAGCAATGACAGGTACCTTTTGGTTTGGATGAGCTTGGGTTTGGACCGCACCCAAGCCCAAACCCAAGCTTGTACCTAGTGGTTGAAGATACTCAACCAAAACTTAATAGCGATTCATCGCCCAAATTTGGAATGCTGGTCATGTGTGATAAATCTCCACTACGTTCTACTCATGTAGCTTACACCATAGGGAGTCCTTTGTTTATCCATTTAACCATCAATCTTGGTGATTTATTGCTTTATTTGCTACTTAATATTGCCTGTGTAGCTCTAGCCTCATTCTTCTCAGACTCCTCTCTCCGGCATTATTGTAATACGTTATCAGAAACACAGATCCATGTAGATCTTCATTGCCTGCCTGATGGCCGCTTTTCAAGTAAATGTGAGTGTTGGATGGCCCAAAAAATAAAATGATGTACTGCATAGGTACATCTGAGTGTGAACGAGGCCCACAAGGCTGAAACACATTTACATTTGTTGTCTGACACTGGGTCTTTTATGGAAAACCAATAAATTCTGAAGATTTTAACCACTTCCGGACCACCCACTGTGGATAGACGTCGCTACGTTCACGTTTTCACAGATAGCTGCCATAACCCTGATATTTTTCTCCACTGCCGGCAATCCTCTTTCACATAAAAGTGTTCTCAGTGGCGGATTCGCCACAAGATCACTTTTATGGGTGGTGGGGTAGGTGCGCCCCCTCTCCTGCCACGTCCCGGTGGTCTCCGCCACTTACCAGACCACTTGGAAACAATCCGATCCCCAGGATGGATGGACAGGAATTCAAGTGAGGGCATGATGGCCCCCACTTGACTCTATGTCATTGGAGGACTAGAGCGATGTCAAACATAATTTCCACCCTTAAAAGGGAATTTTTTTTTTTAAATTGAAATTTAAAGCGTCCCGTCTCTCCGAGCTCCCGCGCAGAAGCGAATGCATACGCAAGTCGCATCCACATATGTAAACGGTGTTCAAATCAAACATGTTAGGTATCGCTTAGAATAAAAGCAATAAAGCAATTCTAGCTCTCCTCTGTAGCTCAAAACTGGTAACCTGTAGACATTTTTAAAGGTTGTCTATGGAGATTTTTAAGTGCCAAAGTTTGTTGCCATTCCACAATTGGGTGCAATTTTGAAGCATGACATCATCTTTCACATTATAGAAAAAAATTGGGCTAACTTTACTTTTTTTTTTTTATTAAAAAAAGTGTATTTTTTCCTAAAAAATTGTGTTTGTAAGACCGCTGAGCAAATACGGTGTGACATAAAGTATTGTAACGATCTCCATTTTATTCTCTAGGGCAGGGGGTCTCAAACTGGTGGCCCTCCAGCTGTTGCGAAACTACAAATCCCATGATGCATTGCAAGGCTGACAGTTACAAGCATGACTCCCACAGGCAGAGGCATGATGGAACTTTTTTGAGACCCCTGCTCTCGGGTGTGTAAAGGCCCATACACACGATCTGACTTTTTGACAACAAACATGCAAATTAGCTGTTTTGGACCAAAATTCGACCGTGTGTACGCTCCATCGGACCAACTTTTTCAGTTTTCATCTGACTTTTGTTGGCTGTGCGAACGGACAAACTTTCTGCCAACAAAAGTCCGATGGAGCAAAGTCCGTCCGTGTGTACACAAAACAATCAGACTTTTGTACAAAGTACAAACACGCATGCTCAGAACCAATGCAAAAGATCAGACAACAATACAGAAGTAGACCAAAGGTGGCGCTGGAGTATTTGAACGTCCTCTTTTGAAGTGTCGTTCATGTTTGTTGCCTAAAAAGTCCTACCGTGTGTATGCAATACAAACTTGGGGCCAACGCCCTTTGTACAAAAATCCACGGGAAAGTTTGTACAAAGTCCGATCGTGTGTATGAGGCTTGAGTGTGATGATAGGGGGCGCTGTGCATAGTGTGACTTAATGGGTTAGCCTAAATCTTGTGCATATACAAAATAAAGTGCATAGTGCTAATTTAAATGCTATAACAATTCATAATTAATTACCATATTTGCCAGTGTATAAGGGGACTGGGCGTATAAGACGACCCCCTAATTTTCCATTTAAAACATTAGTTTTGTGCTGTATTCACCGTATAAGACGTCCCCCTTCCGACTAGTCTGTCAGCCTGCTGGATGTGCAGTAATACCGTATGTTCAGTAGCTTCGGTAACATACTGTCTCACAGTATACATACGGTATACCACGATGAGCCAATCACGGCGAGCAATGTATTCTATTAATAAATACAAAGCCTGCTCGGATTAGCAGAGGCTGTAACATCATCAGCCCGCGACTCTGACTTTCAAAGCCAATCCGAGCAGGCTACTGTATGAGGTTGTTACTCCAATCCGATGAGGCTCTGTATTTGTTAATAGAATACATTGCTTGCCGGGAATGGCTCAGCGGTGTATACTGTATGTATACAGTATAACCGCCCATTCAGCGAGCATCTGGAGGGCTGACATCCAGTGGATGGCTGGCGTGTAAGACGACCCACACTTTTTGGCGGGTTTTTTTTTTTTTGTGTACATACAATCGGAATTTCGGCCAGCAAAAGACTGATGAGAGCTTTTCGTCAGAAAATGCGACCGTGTGTATGCTCCATTGGACTTTTGCTGGCTGAATTTCCACCAGGAAATGTTTGAGATCATATTCTTAATTTTTCCTTTTGGAAAAAGTTCAGATCGAAAATTCCGATCGTCTGTAGCAATTCCGACGTGCAAATTCCTACGCATGCTCGGAAACAATTTGACGCATTGAACTTAATTTTCTTGGCTCGTCCTAGTGTTGTATGTCACCGTGTTCTTGATGGTCTAAAGTTCAGAGAACTTTTGTGTGACCGTGTGTATGCAAGCCAAGCTTGAGTGGAATTCCGTTGGAAAAAACATCCAAGATTTTTCAGACGGAAAATCCGCTCATGTGTAAAGGTAGGAAGACGTCTGCCTGAAAAAAACATGCAAATTTCCACAATCTTCGATGATATGGGGTTGCATGTCAGTTAAAGGTACAGGGAGGATGACAGTCATTAAATCTTCAATAAATGCACAAATTTATATTGAGATTTTGGACACTTTTCTTATTCCATCAATTGAAAGGATGTTTGGTTATGATGACATCATTTTTCAGGATGTGATCTGATGCAGGTATGAAAACAATAATGCGTTAAAATAAAGTAATGGGAGAAACCACCACCGATAAAACTGAGGCTTACCGGAGAATATGGACTCAACAAGGCGTATGCCAAATGAGTCGTCAAAGCTTTGTGGTGACACTGCACCGATGATTGGGAACGTCAACGTTTAGGGATGTTTGGCACTGGAAGATGGTAATCACACTTTCCTCCAGGAGATACACATCACAAGAGCAAAACTCAGAGGTAGCATGGGTTCGATTCGAACCCATGTTCGAATCGAGCACCGGGTGTTCGCTCGCTCGGCGAGCCCAGAACTATTGGGACCGCTCGCATCAAATTCGTGTGATGCGAGCGGCCCCGCAATGCATTGCGGCCCGCGCAGTGCAATGCTGGCTGATGATTGGCCAAGCATGCACTGTGACCCCGCATGCTTGGCCAATCACAGCGCCGGCAGCGAGGAGAGCCATAATTGGCTACAGGCAGGATGCCTGTAGCCAATTATAGCTCAGGGGCTTTAATACACGCCCCACGGTATAAGAGGCCGCCGCGGCGGCGGCCTCGCATATTATGTTTCACTCACAGTGTCAGCGTGTCAGTGTGCTGCTGACTGCTGACAACAATATGTTCTTTATTTCTGGGGATATGTGTGTGCATGCTGTTAGAACAGCATTGCAGTATCACATCTGGGGGGTGTCTATAGGTAGCCTGTGAAGGAGGGCAGGTTTCCTGTGCTTAGAACTTTCCCTGCAAAAAAGTGTCATTTTTGCAGGAAGAAAGCTATTTAAATCACTCGCGGCTAATGAATTGATGGCTCCTGTAACACAGAGAGCTGTCATTCATTAATAAAAAACAAAAAAAAAAAGCGTAGGGGTCCCCCCAAATTCAATAACCAGGCCCTTCAGGTCTGGGATGGATATTAAGGGGGATCCCAGCCAAAAAAAAAAAAAAAAAAAATGGCGTAGGGTCCCCCTCAAAATCCATACCAGACCCTTGAGGTCTGGTATGGATTTTAAGGGGAACCCTAGCCAAAAAAAATGGCGTGGGGTCCCCCTCAAAATCCATACCAGACCCTTATCCGAGCACGCAACCTGGCAGGCCGCAGGAAAAGAGGGGGGGACGAGAGCGGCCCCCCCTCTCGCCTGAACCGTACCAGGCCACATGCCCTCAACATTGGGAGGATGCTTTGGGGGTCTAAGACCCCTAAAGCACCTTGTCCCCATGTTGATTAGGACAAGGGCCTCTTCCCCACAACCCTGGCCGGTGGTTGTGGGGGTCTGCGGGCGGGGGGCTTATCGGAATCTGGAAGCCCCCTTTAACAAGGGGACCCCCAGATCCCGGCCCCCCCCCTGTGTGAAATGGTAAGGGGGTACAAAAGTACCCCTACCATTTCACCAAAAAAGTGGCAAAAATGGTAAAAAGGACAGGAGACAGTCTTTGACAATTCCTTTATTAAAATCTTCTTTCTTCTTTCTTCATCCTTCGGTTTCTTCATCTTCTCCTTCCTTCATCTTCTTCCATCTTCTTCTTCCATTTTCTTCTTCCTCCGATCCGCTTCTTCTTGCGCTGGTCTTCTCGTCCTTCTCGTCCGGCATCTTCTTCCGTCGGCGTCGGCGTCGGTGTCTCTGTCTCTTCTTGGGCCGCTCCGCGCAATGGGAGGCTCCCGCTGTGTGAGGCTCCGCTCCGTCTGACAGGTCTTTTATAATGGAGGGCACCTGGTGACCCCGCCCCCTCTGACGCACAGGGACGTCATGGGGAATTCCATGATGGCTTTCCCCATGATGTCAGAGGGGGGCGGGGTCACCAGGTGCCCTCCGTTTTAAAAGACCTGTCAGATGGAGCGGAGCCTCACACAGCGGGAGCCTCCCATTGCGCGGAGCGGCCCAAGAAGACACCGACACCGACGCCGACGCCGACGGAAGAAGATGCCGGACGAGAAGGACGAGAAGACCAGCGCAAGAAGAAGCGGATCGGAGGAAGAAGAAAATGGAAGAAGAAGATGGAAGAAGATGAAGGAAGGAGAAGATGAAGAATCCGAAGGATGAAGAAAGAAGAAAGAAGATTTTAATAAAGGAATTGTCAAAGACTGTCTCCTGTCCTTTTTACCATTTTTGCCACTTTTTTGGTGAAATGGTAGGGGTACTTTTGTACCCCCTTACCATTTCACACAGGGGGGGGGCCGGGATCTGGGGGTCCCCTTGTTAAAGGGGGCTTCCAGATTCCGATAAGCCCCCCGCCCGCAGACCCCCACAACCACCGGCCAGGGTTGTGGGGAAGAGGCCCTTGTCCTAATCAACATGGGGACAAGGTGCTTTAGGGGTCTTAGACCCCCAAAGCATCCTCCCAATGTTGAGGGCATGTGGCCTGGTACGGTTCAGGCGAGAGGGGGGGCCGCTCTCGTCCCCCCCTCTTTTCCTGCGGCCTGCCAGGTTGCGTGCTCGGATAAGGGTCTGGTATGGATTTTGAGGGGGACCCCACGCCATTTTTTTTGGCTAGGGTTCCCCTTAAAATCCATACCAGACCTCAAGGGTCTGGTATGGATTTTGAGGGGGACCCTACGCCATTTTTTTTTTTTTTTTTTTGGCTGGGATCCCCCTTAATATCCATCCCAGACCTGAAGGGCCTGGTTATTGAATTTGGGGGGACCCCTACGCTTTTTTTTTTTTCATTTTTTTTTTTTTTTTATCAATGACTTTTTTTTATGAATGAGTTTCAATGAATCACTGTTCTCTGTGTTACGGGAGCCGTGAATTAACATTAGCCGCGAGTGATTTTAAATAGCTTTTTTACTTTCAAAAATGACACTTTGCGCAGAGACAGTTCTAAACACGGGAAACATGCGCCCCTTTACAGGCATACTATAGACACACCCCCCAGGTACGAAATTTAAAGGAATATTACACTTTTATTGTTTCAATTTAAGCATTATTAAAATCACTGCTCCTGAAAAAACGGCCGTTTTTTAAAAAAAAATTTTTGCATTGATACATGTCCCCTGGGGCAGGACCCAGGTCCCCAAACACTTTTTATGACATTAACATGCATATTAGCCTTTAAAATGAGCACTTTTAATTTCGAACGTTCGCATCCATTATAACTAATAGGGTTCTAAAGCTCGCACGGACTTTAGGTCCGTTCGCGGGTTCTGGTGCGAGCCGAACGGGGGGGTGTTCGGCTCATCCCTATTCCCAATCATCGGCGCAGTGTCACCACAAAGCTTTGACGACCCATTTAACATATGCCTTGTTGACTCACCGGATCAACACTTTAACACTTTTTCACTTATTTTTTGGACTATTTTTTTTCATTTACTTTTCACAATATGGACTTAAAATTTTATTAACTTTGCACTTCCTAATTTTGTGTACATTTCATCATGTCTGCACAGTTTCTGAATGTTTAAACATTAGTCTTTGCCATATGTTTTAACACCATTTCCATTCAGCGCTGCACTTTTCTATATTTATAATGTTTAGTTATGATGACATAATTTTTCAGGATGTAATCTGATGCAGATGTTTGTTTTAGATCTGCAAAATGCATGGTGATTCCATAATATTTTCCTCAGAATTGAGTGATTCGATATTTTTTTCCTCTGCTTGATCTGCAAAAACAGTTGCAACTGACTACAGTTTTCTTTCTTGTTTTATTTATTTTGTTTTTTAACTGATTCTTAAAGCCAGAAGGTTGGGATGTTAAATGAAAATAGTTTTGAGGCATGTCTGCGATTAGTTATTTTTTTCTACACAATTAAACAATTGAATGAACATTTTCCAAAAGTGGTGATTCCATACTTTTTGCCAGGAGTTGTATGAATCAATCAAACATTTTAGGGGAAAACAGCAAAGACCCTATTCACACTTGAGCATGAGCATTTTCAGACAATTTTAGAGCTTTTTTGTTGGTTTGTTCATGCATAATTTGGCCGTTTTCAAGCTTGAGAATGTTTGTTTTAGCCAATACAAAAGATAGTTACTAGAGGCAATAGATTACTCAAAAAATGTGCATTACGCACCTCTTTAGGCATTTTTCAGACACTATCATTGAACTCTATAGGGACCAAGAACAAGCAGCTATGCCCCAAAGAAGCTCATGTTATTTTTCGAGCTTTGAGAGTCAAGTTTTAAATGACACCGTGCACCATTAGCCTCCCTGGCGGTATGATTATGTCTGGAATTTAGTGCTGAAAGCGGTACAATTATTTTGCATGGAAATTTGGCGTTTTTATATTGTAGGCATGCAATTCTTATGAATAACTTACTTAAATCTGTCCAAACCAGAGTCTAGTAGACATCCCGGGTATGATAAAGTTTGAAACGCAAAATCATAAATTATAATAAAATAAAAATATATATAAAAATTATTCAATAATGTAATCAAATCAAAAACACAAAAATTTGCTCAGTTGCAGAATTGTCGCTGTCATTAAATGTATTGTTTGATGATAAATTGTGATTCTAATTTATTATTGTTGTTTTCTAGCTGGTCTAAAACCACTTTTGACATAAAGGGACACTTTTTGGTTGCTATGGACAATCCCCAGTTTCCAGGCAGAAAAAAATCTATTTATTATATAAAATGACATGCAGGGCACTGGGCAGACCACTAGGGACAAAGGGGATGTGTATTTTTTTATACAGTACTGTAATCTGTAAGATTACAGTACAGTATGTGTATTGTGTGTTTTTGAACTTTTTTGAATTTGGCGCCGATCTCCGCTCCTGTGCGTCGTAACGTCGCAGGGAACGGAGATCAGCGGCACTCGGGCACTGTGTGAATCGAGCGAGCGGACGGCTCGCACACACAGCGGGGAGACATCGCAGGATCCAGGGGATAAGGTAAGTAACTTCCCCCTGTATCCTGCAATGCAATCCCGAGTCTGGCTCGGGGTTACCGCTTTTGGTACAGAAATCTCACCCCGATCCAGACTCGGGGATACCGCCAGGGGGGTTAAAGAAGAATTCCAGGTATGGCATTTCATACACACAGGAGTTACATTGATCCAGCAACAATCACACTCCATTCACACGTAAACAATTTGAAGCGTGTTTCCCAGAAGCACTTTAACACTCAACATCAAGATTCCCATTATATTTAAAGAAGAATATCAGGTATGGATATTTTATACATAGCTACATTAATCCAGCTTGGACCAATGTAACTAAGTATATATTATACCTGTGGGATCCCTCTAGAACAGAGGTCTTCACACTTTCTAAGCAAAGGGCCAGTTTACTGTCCTTCAGACTTTAGGGGGCCAGGCTGTCATCATCGGGAGTAGAAAATGTCCCAGCAACCAGCATCAGTTGGAGTTAACAATGCCCCATCTTTGGTGTCAGTGAATGGAATTGTGCCCTATCATTTGTGCCATTAAGAGGAATTGTGCCCTATCGTTGATGTCATTGGGCCCCATTGTTGGTGTCATTGAGAGGAATTGTGCCCCCTCGTTGGTGTTATTGGGAGGAATTGTGCCCCATCATTGGCCTTATTGGAGGAATTGTGCCCCATCATTGGCATCATTGGGAGGTATTGTGCCCCATCGTTGGTGTCATTGGGAGGAATTGTGCCCCATCATTGGTGCCATTGGGAGGAACTGTGCCCCATCATTGGTGTCATTGGTAGGGATTGTGCCCCATCCTTAAGCCCCATACACACGGTCGGATTTTCCGATGGATTCTGTCCTATCGGACAATGTTGTCGGAAATTCCGACCGTGTGTAGGCACCATCGGACATTTTCCATCGGATTGTCCGACGGACAAAGTTGTATCTCCTGCTCTAAAAATTTTCCGACAACAAAGTCCGATTACACCAATTCCGATCGTGTGTAGCGAATTCCGACGGACAAAGTGCCACGCATGCTCAGATCACATTACAAGACCAAAGCTATTGGCTACTAGCCTCTATGTAGTCCCGTCGTAGGCAACAAACGTCACCACGTTCAGAATGATCGGATTTTCTGACAACTTTGTCCGACCGTGTGTATGCAACACCAGTGTCGGACTAAATCCGTCGGACAAAATCCGATGGATTTGGTGGTCGGATTTTCCGACCGCGTGTACGGGGGAATAAGTGTCATTGGGAGGAACTGTGCCCCTTTGTTGGTGTCAGTGAATAAAATAGTGCCAGAAGGGCTGGATAAAAGCAAGCAAAGAGCTGCATCCAGCCCCCGGACCTCAGTTTGGAGACCACTGCTTTAGAAGCTGGAAAACACTGAAGTAGACACCACTATAGCAGTATTCTCTGCTATCTTCCAGATCCCCATGCTGAGTGGCTGCCCTGCTGCATTTTGAGGTTAGCCACTTGGCATTGGCACCATTTAGAGAATGCTTTGCATTTCTTGAATGAAAGCAAAGCATTCTCTGATTGAATGGGTAGGAGAGGTGGGGCAGTAATGCCATACTCTTCACATTGTCAAATCAGAGAAAACTTTGCATTCATAGAGAAACTGCAAAGCATTCTCTGAATGGTTCCCATAACAAGTGGCCTACCTCCTGTACTTTTAGTGGGATCCCACAGGTATAATGTATACATAGCTACATTGGTCCAAGCTAAACAACTGGAACTATGTATAAATATACATACTTGGAATTCATCTTTAACTGCTTGCGGACCAGCCGCTGCAGGTTAACTGCAGCAAGTTGGCTCAGCGAGCCGATTAGCCAGCGGGGGAGCCAATCAGTGGGCCGCCAGCGAACGTTCCCCGCAGAGACAGAACGGGGATCGCAGATCACTGCCACTACAAGTAAAAAAAAAAAAAATATGAAGAAGAATGCCATAAATCTATCCCCTACTTTGTAGACGTGATAACTTTTGTGCAAACCAATCAATATACACTTATTTTTTTTTTTTTTGTTTTGCAAAAATATGTAGCAGAATACATATTGGCCTAAATTGATGAAGAAATTCATTTTTTTACATTTTTTTTTATTGGGTATGTTTTAGAGCACAAAATTGTCGGTCTTTTTTTGTTTATAGCGCAAAAAATAAAAACAGCAGAGGTGATTAAATACCACCAAAAGAAAGCTCTATTTATGGGTAAAAAAATTACATCAATTTTATTTGGGTACAGAGTCGCACGACCGTGCAATTGTCAGCTAAAATAATGCAGTGCCATATTGCAAAAAATGGCCTGGTCATTAAGGGGGTAAATCCTTTCTGTCCTTAAGTAGTTAAAAGAGAAGTGTGGGAATATAAGAAAATCAACATACATACTTGTAACGGAACGTCCCACACTCCGTCATATACTGCTTCCGTCATATACCGCTTCCTCCAGTCTGGATATACATATTAGATATTAGCCGCATATTACAACCAAGAACTAGGCAGGACTTGTTTGGCTGCAAAGCTGGAACATCAACTGTTCATTTGAACAGATGCACACAGAGATATACACTGAGAGGACAATCCCCCCTCCTTTGCATAATGACACAGGGTGGGGTAGACTTTACCTCCACCAGTAGCATGACACAGGTGTATTCAAACTTCTCATCAGTAGACTGTCCTGTCAGCAGGGAGAGCTGTTGTAGGAATTCCCCCCTCCCTTCTCACAGCTAATCCACATAGACATATACATCCCACAATAGGTTGCTCCCAAGGCAGACACACACAATAGAACAGTGGGATACAGCCATACCTCAAACGATCTAGTAAAGAGTCTACAACAGTATATGAGGCAATATACAATATATATATATATATACATATATATATATATATATATATATATATATACAATATTCCAGTGTGGTTGTACAGTATGTCTGATTAGTGCAGATAAGACTGGGGTTCTCGGTCTCCCTGTGCCCCTAATAGACACAGGGTCACTTACACATAGGAGGGGTCGGGGGAGCTGGACAAGGAGATTCCAGTGCTCTTCAAGGTAAGCTGGGTTCTGAGCACAGAGTGGTGGCTGTCAGTCAGTGCTCACTGGAGCGCCATGGGGAGCTGTTGGCTCAGGCTCTCAGCGGTATGCTGATAGGATGAGCCAGCTGCCTGTAAGGCACATGGGTGGATCCCAACATTATTGTCTGGCTACATCTGTAATCTGGAGAGGCTGTGTGATGAGCTTTGGCCATACTTCTCTTTTAAATATTATGGAAATCTTGATGCTGAGCATTAAAGTGCTTCTGGGAAACAAGCTACAAATCGCTCAGGTGTGAATGTTGAAAATAATGAAGAGGGTGGTATAATGCTGAGTGGCCTTTGCAGTTACTTTTGTAGCGGCCATAACCCCTTGAGGGGTGGCCTTGACTTTTGGGCTTATCAGTTACCTCCTCGTGGCTTGTCAACGAATGTCCAGGGGTTCCCAGGGTTAGTACCCAACAACTTCGGATGCCGACACATAAAAGTCCTTGAAAAGGTTTTTAATCTGCAGTGGTAACATCCAACACAACACAGTCTCAGATAGGAATAGAGGGCAGGGGTGAAGAAACTCAGGCACCTTGAACTGCTGACATCCAACTGAATGTCTCCAATCAACCCAGAGAGTAGCCACTCGCAGCTAGGCTCTTCAATGCCGGATAAACCTCTAGCCAGAGGTCTAGCAGCCAACAGTGAGATCCGGAAACTTGCAAAAGTCTCTTACCCAGAATAAACTTGCAACTGAAGGTGAAAGGGAACCTTTCTCACAGTACCTGGAACTTTCTCTGTCTCCTTGGCAGCACTGTGGAAGTGTGGATTCTTTAGTGTCCATACAACTCAGCTCCCAGGCTCTTACTGAGATGCCAGCTTGTTGGCCCTCCTCCGAAAAGTCCTCCCCTGGTCACTTGTATGAGCTGTGGTGCCCCTCCAATACCGAGAGCACACTGGGACGCCTTGAATCCTCCTTCAGTTACTGGTCCTCGGGCTAACTGGCTCCAAGACTCGGGAACAGACGGATCCCTGCCCCAGACCAAGTGGGTCTATGGGGCTAGTCAAACTGACCATGTTTGCGGGACGGCAAGCGCTCCTAGGCCCGGGACCCCCCGCGGGGCTACCCTGGTCCAGAACCAGGAAGCAGGACTGCGGCCAAACCCCGAACACGTGACTTCAGCACCTTAAGCCCCCTTCCCCAGACTACACAGCGAGGCCAGACGCACCCACTAATTGGCTCCAGGGAAGACTGATACCTAAGACGTCCAACCAGGCCTGGTTCATGACCTGTCATGGGTACCTATCTGCACCCATGACCAGGCAGAACCCCAGTACAGCCCAGCCAAACTGATGCGAAAGTAAACCTGTACAATTAACCCTTAGAACCCCATTAACTGTTCTGAGGAAAAAACTAAATTTCCACATATAGCGCACACTTGTAAATGTTAGACATGTGCACAACAAAAAAATTTGTTTATTTTCATTTCATTTTTTTTCGTTTCCGTTGATTTGTAACGATTCGTACATTCGTAAGTCGTCGGTGTTCGTATTCGTAACGATTCGTACATTCGTAAGAGTTATTTTTCGTTGATTCGTTTTTTCGTTAGTTGAATTTTCGGACGCATTCGTATTTATTCGTACATTCGTAACATTCGTAACATTCGTAGATTCGTAATCGGAGCATAATTCATAATTTTATGTAATGTGTATGCTATTATTACATTTTAATAATTTACGAATCGAAAAAAAAAGTTACGAATCGAAAAAAAAGTTACGAATGTACGAATTTTTTTTGTTCAATAGAGACACGGAAAATTACAAATCGAAAAAAAAAAAAAAAAAAGTTACGAATCGAAAAAAAAAAGTTACGAACCGAAAAAAAAAAGTTACGAATCGAAAAAAAAAGTTCCGAATGTACGAATTTTTTTGTTCAATCCATTCGAAGCACGTTTAGCAGCGCCATTGTAAGGGACACGGAAAATTACCAATTCAACAAAAAAAAAAGTTACGAATGTACGAAATTTTTTCGTTCGTTTTTGTTTTTTCGGATTTTCTTCATTAGTACATTCGTTGTTTCTAATTTTTTTGGGGGGATTTTCGTTGTTTTTCGGATTCGTTCGATTCGAATGATTCTAACGATTCGTTATTCGTATTCGTACGAATCGAACGATTCGTTCATTCGTACGAAAACGAACAAACGAAAATAACGAAAAAAAATGAAAAACGAAACGAATTGCACATGTCTAGTAAATGTGTGACCGCTACACTTTTATTTAACTCACGAGGATCCACAACCCCAAATTCCCGGTCTGCAGAAAAAAACAAAAACAAATGAGCAACAAACAGCTTTCTTGATGAGACAAATAGGTGCATTCAGTATAGTGAATGCAATTAACAAATATACAACAAATGTACAATATGTGTAATACCTGACATAGTATAGTTTACACATCGCCCATAGTGAAGCCATTTAGTGCCATTCGCACATCAAATAACGCTCTGATCTGTCAACAAACATATCTCTTCTTCTTCTGTTAACGTTCTGTGCTTTAATTAGCAGGCTATTTTCCACCAGCCATTGATGCGATGATAGTATTCTTCAATTAGCTTAATCGAATGACACTGATCAAAACAGAACGCTGTTCAGAAGACAGATGTGTAGTCACTACATTTAAATACAACCCACATACACATCCATTAGACATTATGCAAATGTGGGCCATTATTAGCTGCTTGTTTGCACAAGTATAAATTCGGAGAAACCTTTATAAACCCGTCCAATGATATGACAAGATGTGCGAGAGTCTGTGATCAATTATGTCAGAGCCATCGGATCCTCGGAAAACTCCTTCATTACACATGATAATCATAGCATGCTGGGTACACGCTTCATAGATGACGACGCAGGGCAAAAATGTCTTAGGAACATGGAAATTCACAATTGTGATCTTAAAGAGGAAGTAAGCTCTGATGGGTTTTACTTCCTCTTTTGCTAGCTGCTGCAGCCTGCAATAGAGAAAAGCATAATGGGCTAGTATGCACTGCATACTAGCCCATTATGTGCCACTTACCTGCAAAAGAACCCAGCGATTTCCCCTGTGTGGGCAGCGTCCATCTTCTTGCCCTCTTCCTTCTGTGCTGCGGACTCTGTCTCTGTGATTCGCCGGAGCCGCGTGACGTCACTCCCAGGTACGGGAGGCGGGAGTAGCGGAATATGCTAAGGAAGAAACGGCATTTAGTATCGTTTCTTCCCCACGCATGCTCCATACAAATTTCCGGCGGACTACAAGTGAAATATCTTATAAAAGGCGCACGTTTAGGAGATATTTCCACTACCTATAGGTAAGACTTATTCTAGGCTTACCTTTAGGTAAAAGTACAAAAAGTGGGTTTACAGACACTTTAAAGGAACACAGAAAGCAACTGAATTCAATACTTATGGCATTTTCCTGCCCATAAGATGTTTGTATTCATTTGAGATATAGCTTGAAATTGCTAGTAATTTAAAGCTGAAGTTTAGGTATGGCTATCTTTGCATACTATGCGCACTATATTGTCAAAAGTATTGGGATGCCTGCCTTTACATGAACTTTAATGGCGTCTTAGTCTGTAGAGCTCAATATTGAGTTGCAGCTATAACAGCTTCAACTCTTCTGGTAAGGCTGTCCACAAGGTTTAGGAGTGTGTCTATGGGATAGACATGTGCAATTCGTTTAGTTTTTTTTCGTTTTTCGTTTTTTTTTCGTTATTTTCGTTTGTTCGTTTTCGTACGAATGAACGAATGATTCGCTAAAAAATTTAACGAATAACGATTTGTTTGAATTGAATGAATCCGAAAATAAAGAAAATCCAAAAAAAACAAACTAGAAACAACGAATGTACGAATGAAGAAAATCCGAAAAAAAACGAAAACAGGAACAATGAAAATGAAAATGAACGAAAAAAATTCGTACATTCGTAACTTTTTTTTTTGTTGAATTGGTAATTTTTTGTGTCCCTTACAATGGCGCTGCTTAACGTGCTTCGAATAGATTGAGCGAAAAAATTCGTACATTCGTAACTTTTTTTAAATTTTTTTTCGATTCGTAATTTTCCGTGTCTCTTAAAATGTAATAATAGCATACACATTACATAAAATTATGAATTATGCTCCGATTACGAATCTACGAATGTTACGAATGTTACGAATGTACGAATAAATACGAATGCGTCCGAATTTCGAATAAACAAATTAACGAAAATTAAACTAACGGAAAAACGAATCAACGAAAAAATAACTCTAACGAAAATACGAATCGTTACGAATACAAACACCGACGACTTACGAATTTACGAATCGTTACGAATACGAACACTGATGACGTACGAATTTACGAATCGTTACGAATCAACGGAAACGAAAAAAACGAAACGAAAATGGGAGTGTTTGACCATTCTTCCAGAAGCATATTTGTGAGGTCAGGCATGAGAAGGCCTGGCTCGCAGTCTCCGCTCTAATTCATCCAATTCAACTGTGTTCTATCGGGTTGAGGTCAGGCCAGTCAAGTTCCTCCACCCCAAACTCGCTCATCCATGTCTTTGTTTTGTGCACTGGTCCAAATCATTTGGTGGAGGATATGTCATTCTTGCCTAGGCAAGAATGGCAGTGGGGGGTGGAGCCAAATGAACAATTAGAAAAAACAAAGCCCATAGTTTTTGGTTGTAGAGGAAAGGGGGGGGGGGGTACAATTGGAATTCAACAAACTTCCTTTTGGGAGTGAAGGTCCATTTTAATGTATAGGGTGGAGTTGTAGTAACTTTAATTATGTAATTGGCTTCAATCAAAGTTCCTTTTTTTGTGTATCTTATTCTGCATCCTCCTGGGATACTTCTAAAGGCCCGTACACACGTTCGGACTTTTTGACAACCAACATGCAAATTAGCTGGTTTGGACCAACATCCGACCGTGTGTACGCTCCATCGGACCAACTTTTTCCAGGTTGCATCGGACTTTTGTTGGCTGTGCGAACGGACCATAAGACACATCTACCAGAAAGCTGCGTGATTGGGCACACAGAGCCGTCTCAGGACGGGCTGGAGAACGGGCTCAGGGTGTCATCAATAGCTGGCCATCTGCACCCGAGAGAGCAGCCAAATAAGGCCCCTTTCACACCAGTGAACCAATCGGGTTACGCTTGTCTGTTTTTAAGGCAGACCCAATCGGATCACCTATTGTTCTCTATGGGGAAGCGGATGTCAGCGGACCGCTATCATTCACCGGAAACGTATCCGGTCCGCTAAAAACAGACGGACTGGACTCAGACCTGTCATCTCCTCAGCAGGGATCAGGAATAAGCAGGTGGATCCACTTGCACAGCTTCCGTTCCATCAGAAAGGGGCCTATAGCAGGCCAAGATGGCGGCATGGGATCTGGTGTATGCCACCCTAATAGCAGATCATGGTGGGCCCAATGCTGGATTTGCTGTGTGGGAGAGTATGTGTTTTATACACGCATGAGTCCCCTGCCACACCCCCTTAACCCTTTCATGACTAAGCCTATTTCTGACAAGTTAAAATCATTATTTTTGCTAGAAAATTACATAGAACCCCCAAACAATATATATATTTTAGCAGAGAATCTAGAGAATAAAATGGCGGTGGTTGCAATATTTTATGTCACACGGTATTTGTGCAGCTGTGTTTTAAACGC
Organism: Lithobates sylvaticus; assembly: GCA_028564925.1. Taxonomy (NCBI): domain Eukaryota; kingdom Metazoa; phylum Chordata; class Amphibia; order Anura; family Ranidae; genus Lithobates; species Lithobates sylvaticus. Next base: position 576,041,148 of record CM053029.1, read on the forward strand.
AATTTTTTGAGAAAAGGGACACTTTCATGAATTAAAAAAAAAAAAAACAGTATAGTTATCCCAATTTTTTTGTATAATGTGAAAGATGACGTTACGCCGAGTAAATAGATACCAAACATGTCATGCTTTATAATTGCACGCACTAGTGCATTTTATATACAGCTATATGGATCAGACAAAAATGAGGGGGAAAGTTAGTAAAACAAACACTTTTTGCTTTTACTTACATATATATTTTTTTTCACTTCCTGGTTGAGTGAGGAACTGGTGATGTAGCCCTGGTCTCACAGCTGCATCCTGGGAAGGCTACATCACCAGTGCCTTCCCCCCCAGATAATGTACACTGTCACATGTTACAGATGGCAGACCCATCATTTCTCCTTAGTAAAAAAAAAATGGCAACCATGTGATGATGGGGAGGGAAAAAAAAGCATGCAAAGAATAAAAAGCCTGCAATTATCTACAAGTATCTGTTTGTAGATTGCCATTACTTAACATTTCTAAAAGTGCCTTTGTTGTAAGATAGGGGTAAAGTTCCTCTTAAATGCTACGCTAACAAATTATGCAAAACGTTTCTTTCCCCTGCGTGCGTCGCAATGGATCATCAAAAGGGGTTTAAAGCTCTCCTACATTCACTTTGAGCATTACCATTCCACTACATTTCATAAATGTCACACTAATGTTATATCATTTTAAATCCGCAGACTTTGCTGATTTTATTTTCTGGGGTTGTGCAAACGTTACGTAAACATGGCATTGGAAAAAAATTACAGGAAAATGCTTTATTTTCCAATTTTTTATTATTTATTCCCAATAAAAGCCAAGTTCATTAAAATATACAGTATGTGTCCAAAGTTGCTACTAAATTAAATCCTTATCCCCAAAAAAGGTGGATAACAGCGGGGGGGGGGGGGGGGGGGGGCCGCAACCAGACCTGGCCCCTTCTCTTTGCTAATGTCTTCCTGCTTCTCCACCCAGCTGAACAGAAGGCAGGTCCTGAGACCCGATTAGCTGGGAGTCCTAAGAATCCCGGCCAATCGGGTCTCAGGACCCACTTCCTAATTGGCCAGGAGGAAAAGCAGGAAGACATTAGCGAGGAGAGGGGACCAGGTCTGGTTGACTTTTTTTGGGGGGATAAGGATTTAATTGGGTAGCAACTTTAGATACATACTGTATATTTTTATGAACTTGGCTTTTATTGGGAATAAATAATAAAAATGCGCTAATGTCACACAAGTGGATGGGCTCGGGGCGCGGTGCTCTGCACCCCGAGCCCACCCTATTTGAAGCCAATTAGAACCTCTGGCTTTAATCACATGCTTAAAAAAAAAAAAAAAAAACTCACATTTAAATCCATGCGTCCGGTGCCCGGCATGGAGATTAGTTGCCCGACGCATGGTTTGGGGGGTTGGCACCCCTACACCCCTAATAGATGGGCTGCCACTGCTAAAAAGCATAGCAAGTGGAACTGAGACATTGCCAGAATGCAAAAAGAGACTTTGTTGATTTTATTGTGCTGTAAATGTACGGGGTTGCGCAAATTACGTAAACTTTGCATTGAAAAATACCGGAAAATGCATTATTTTACCAATTGTTTATATTTATTCCCAATAAAATCCAAGTTAATAAAAATATACAGTATGTATCCAAAGTTGCTACCACATTGAGGCTGGGTTCACACTGCCGCACGGAGCGACTCGCGGCTGGGGGTCCGGTGCGTCCCCATTCACAGTTTCAGGTCCAATTTCAGTCAGAATTTTTGGCTGAATTCGGACCTAAAACGGACCAGAAGACACACAGGAGTCCTATACAATTCGCTCCGCAGCCGCTCCAGAGATGTATGAACCGGCTCCATAGAGAGCAGGTCACAGCCTCCTGACATGTGATTTGGATGCGGGGAAACCCGCATCTAATTCGCAATAGTGTGAACCCAGCTTTAAGTCCTATCCCAAACAAAACGTTTTATAATTCGTTAGTTCAGACCACTGTCTGTCAACCTTTTTTCAGTCGTGGTACCCTTTAATATGATGCACCCGAAGCCCCCCCCCCCCCCCATTCTAAAGTGTAAAAAACAAAACTTATAGGGATTGACTTACTAAAGGCAAATAGATTGTGCACTTTGCATTTGCTCCAGATCTTAGTAAATGAGCAGAAGCCATGCTTACTTCCATCATCCATGCGTTTTTTTATTTTCCTTGCACATGATTGGGTATTCTTTGCAAAGTGAAGCATTAGCCCATATCTTAAGCTCTGGAGCAATGCATAGTCTTTTTTCCTTTAGTAAATCAATCCTACTGTTTTACATATCGCGGCAACACCTACACACACACAGGACACCCAACATTAGAAGGGATTTATTCTTCATTCTCAGTTTCTAGACTTGTGCACTTCGTTCATTCCGAATTTGTTTAACAAATTTCGACAAATTCAGAAAATTTGAATATTTATAAATTCTAAATTTGAGAGCCTGAAAATTAAAAAATCTAAAATAATAACTAACTAATAATAACTTATTACTATTACTAACTATTAAATTATAGGTATTGGAATTTCCTTTTAAATTTGGAACTGAGATACTGCCAGAATGAAAAAAGAGCTTTGGGACTCAAGAAAATTTAAAGCGGAATTAAACCCAAAACCAAAAATGTATTTTATTGCAGCTTACCAATCATTAGATGTAATGGCTGCATCAGTTCTTCTCTTTGGCTTTTACACTAAGGGGTTTATTTACTAAAGGCAAATCCACTATGCACTACAAGTGCACTTGGAAGTGCAGTAGCTGTAGATCTGAGGGGGACATGCAAGGAAAATAAAAAACAACATTTGTGCTTGCACATGGTTGGATGATAAAATCAGCAGAGCTTCCCCTCTTTTCAGATATTCCCCTCAGATCTAAAGTGGCTGCACTTCCAAGTGCACTTGCAGTGCAAAGTGGATTTGCCTTTAGTAAATCAACCCCCAATGTTTTTACCTGGTGATCAGGTCAGTAACACACCTCCTGTATTAGTAAGACACAACTCGGGAGGTATAAGCACAGGAGGCACAGCAGACAACAGCATTGTTAAAGCGGAGTTCCACCCACATTTTTTACTTCTCACCATGCAGCACTAATGTGCATCCTTAAAATTAATTGGCATTTTTTTTTCTGTTCACTTACCTGATTTCTGCCTATATGTAATTTCACTTCCTTCTCTAGGGGGCCGCGGCGCCATGTATCATTTACGGTTTTGCATTGGCTCCGGGGAGATCTTGGTCAGCTTGGCATGGCGTCTATGGAAATTCTTGGCCAGCTTAGCATTGCACGGCTCCAGTAACATTTAACATTGGCATCTATGGAAATTCTTGGCCAAAATTGCACCACACTGCAGATGCATGAGAGCAGCAAGTGCTGCCTTATCACGAGATCAGCAAGTGCCGCCTTATCAGTGCCCATCAGTGCAGCCATATCAGTGCCCGTCATTGAAGAAGAAAGCGTACTTATTTACAAAAAATTTAACAGAAACAAAGAAAAACTTGTTTTTTTTTTTACATTTTCGGTCATTTTTTAATGACCGAATGCACAAAAAATAAAAATCACAGAGGTGATCAAATACCACCAAAATAAAGCTCTATTTGTGGAAACAAAATGATAAAAATTCTGGTTGGGTACAGTGTTGTATGACCGCGCAATTGTCATTCAAAATGCGACAGCGATGAAAGCTGAAAATTGGTCTGGGCAGGAAGGTGTTTAAGTGCCTGGTATTGAAGTGGTTAAGGGGATGTGGTAGGGGGCATGTCCTATGCCTACATACATTTGCTAGTAGGTGTCCCTCATTCCAATCTCAAAATGTTGGGAGGTATGCTAATACAGTGATCAGTGCTAAAATCTGCACTGTCACTGTACTATAGACACTGGTTGGGAGGGGGGTTAGCCTCCGGGGGAGTGTTTTTGTGTACTGTGGGAGGTGCTTTTACTGGGGAAAGTGATTTTTTTTGTCCCTGACACAAAATCCACCCCTTCCCCCCCTGTAAGAACATAGGCAGATCTCAGTTCTGTGTGTTTTACCGACGATCGGCGGGTGCCGGAGGACATCCAGTGCCAGGCACCCGCAGATCGGCTTCTGCTGTGATTAATACCCTGTTATGTGAAGTGCAGAATCAAGTATATATGGGTGATCCTGCACAGGGGAGCTGCCCTGTAGCAGTAAATCTGCTATTGGGCGGACGGGAAGTGGTTAAAGGAAAAAAAGACCCCTGAAGAGGTTAGAATAATCACTTCTCTGGTCTCAGATTATAGCTGTTTGTTTAACAATTGCAAGGTGGTTGTGTAAGAAGCCAAGCTAAGCCTGAAGAATTGATTAAGTCTTACTATGGTTTTTTTAAGATGCTATTTCCGTTTATTTTTTTATTTTTTTTATATAAACCTGTAAATTCTATAGACCTGTAACTCCTCTTTAGCAGGCTTTTGCTATTGCTTCATAGAATTAATTACACTTGCATAGAAAAATGTATCCCACTTAAACACTGTAGATATTTTTGCATCACAAGGAATAGATGCTTTCTATATATAGTTCTATATATATTGCTGATGTCACAGAGGGGAAGGAAAAAAAAATGATACATAATAATATTTATGAATGCTACAAATTGTTCTGTTCTGCTTTTACATGATTATAGATGCAATAGAAAAACAAAACCCCTGCAGGCTGGACTGAATCATACATTAGAATTATGCATATCAGCAGCTAGCAATAGGACTTAGCTATAAGCCTGCAATTCAAAAAGCCTGGGACACAATACTGGGAATCCAATTTTGTTTGGATATGCTTAGCCATGATCCAATATTTAGAGAAATTTGCGATTTAAGAATTATGGGTAATTAGCTATAGTTTTATTACCGAACGTGAAAAGTTTCAGGGTAAGAATTAGCGAATACGCCAAAAGTGAGCTGCCATATTTTGTTTTAAGGTGCTAAAGACTTTGCAAATTTTGGTAATTAACAGCAGCGTTTGCTACTTACAGAAACCCTTCTTGCTCCGGCTTACTAGACTTCTTTACCGGCCAGTTAAAGCAGAACTAAACTCTCTCAATCAACATTAAAGTGTTACTAAACCCACAACAGTAAAGTCAGTCTGTATACAGTGTCTCACAAAAGTACGCCCCTCACATTTTTGTTAATATTTTATTATATCTTTTCATGTGACAACACTGACGCAATTACACTTTGCTACAATGTAAAGTAGTGAGTGCACAGCTTGTAGAACAGTGTAAATTTGCTGTCCCCTCAAAATAACTCAACACACAGCCATTAATGTCTAAACCGCTGGCAACAAAACTGAGTACACCCCTAAGTGAAAATGTCCAAATTGGGCCCAAAGTGTCAATATTTTGTGTGGTCACCATTATTTTCCAGCACTGCCTTAACCTTCTTGGGCATGGAGACCAGAGCTTCACAGGTTGCCACTGGAGTCCTCTTCCACTTCTCCATGATGACATCACAGAGCTGGGGGAATTTAGAGACCTTACGTTTGAGGATGCCCCACAGATGCTCAATAAGGTTTAGGTCTGGAGACATGCTTGGCCAGTCCATCACCTTTACCCTCAGCTTCTTTAGCAAGGCAGTGGTCATCTTGGAGGTGTGTTTGGGGTCGTTATCATGTTGGAATTCTGCCCTGTGGCCCAGTCTCTGAAGGGAGGGGGTCATGCTCTGCTTCAGTATGTCACAGTACATGTTGGCATTCATGGTTCCCTCAATGAACTGTAGCTCCCCAGTGCCGGCAGCACGCATGCAGCCCCAGACCATGACACTACCACTACCATGCTTGACTGTAGGCAAGACACACTTGTCTTTGTACTCCTCACCTGATTGCTGTCACACATGATGGACACCATCTGAACCAAATAAGTTTGTCTTGGTCTAATCAGACCACAGAACATGGTTCCAGTAATCCATGTCCTTAATCTGCTTGTCTTCAGCAAACTGTTTGCGGTATTTCTTGTGCATCATCTTTAGAAGAGGCTTCCTTCTGGGACGACAGCCAGGCAGACCATTTTGATGCAGTGTGCGGCGTAAAGTCTGAGCACTGACAGGCTGACCCCCCACCCCTTCAACCTCTGCAGCAATGCTGGTAGCACTCATACGTCTATTTCCCAAAGACAACCTCTGGATATAACGCTGAGCACGTGTACTACACTTCTTCAGTCGACCATGGCGAGGCCTGTTCTGAGTGGAGCCTGTCCTGTTAATACATGGCACAAGAGACTGTAAGGGACTGCGGACATGGCTCAAGAGACAATCACTGCTAACCTTCTGTGTGCAGCAATTGCAAAAATACCTCTGCTCAGCTGGGGACCGGGTGAAGAAACTGGACTATTTAGCCCCTGGGCTCAAGCCCTTACCTCTTGTAACTGATCTTCTGTTTTATACCACTCCGCCGGGGCTTTGAAATTGCCTGGAGCCACAGCACAAGGATTATTCCGCCGGGACTATGTGATGATTTTTGGGCAGAGGTGGAGTAATCCTTGTGCTGCACAATTTCAAAGCCCCAGCAGAGTGGTAAGGACCGATTGGGGAGCCCCTGGCTTTGGTGCCCCCCCTCTCCTGGCCCCCTGGCTGCCTTATACTGGCGCCGGCCCTGCCTGAGCCCCATCTTTATCCAGCGATCGGCCATCCAGGACTCCCCTCCTGATTTACACCAGCAACAAAGAGATGGCCCCAGCCACACCTATAACTGGCCTTCACAGCAAAGAGCACATGGAAAGGAAAATGCATGACAAAACCAGAGAAAATCCCAGCTCAAATCACCAACCAGTCTGCTTACCAACCGAACTACCCAGTCCAACAGTTTGCGTTAAAAACAGGGGTTTAGTTAGCACACATTTGCAAATGTTTGTGTAAGCTGCAAGGGCTCTTCACTGCACCCTGTGTATCGCTTGCAGTCCTAACCTTCTAAATTTTTGAGAGTCTCCACAATGGAAACACATGCAGTCTAATGAATAGATAAGGGCAGGTGGGTCTGGAGGTAGCCCAATCCTCCTTAAAGGCGAATGGGGCACATTGGACACCCAGCACATACGCATGGGTTTGCAAATGTGTGCTAACTAAACCCCTGTTTTTAACGCATACTTTTGGACAGGTTAATTTGGTTGGTAAGCAGACTGGTTGGTGAGTTGAGCTGGGAATTTTCTCAGTTTTTTTTCTCCCTCCTGATTGGCTGAGACACAGCAGTGGGGCCATTTCAAAGTCAGTTAGCCAATCAGGAGAGATGGGGGGCAGAGCCGAACAGCGGGTCTGTGTCTGAATGGACACATGGAGCTGCGGCTCAGCTCGGGTGCCCCCATGGCAAGCTGCTTGCTATGGGGCACTCGGCAGGAGGGAGGGACCAGGAGCACCAAAGAGGGACCAGAGAAGAGGAGGAACTGGGAAGCTCTGCGCAAAACCACTACACAAGAAAAGAAAAAAAAACAAGACTTTAGTATCACTTTAAAGCTGTCAGCAGATCAGCCTCTAGTGGCTCTGATTTTAGGCACTATGCCAGGAATAGAGAGCAACTGAGCATGTGCAGAGCAGGATGAAACAGTATATTACTGGAGTTTAAATAGTATAGGTACTTATTTTTAATGTTTTACATAGCTATAACTGCAAAAAGGGCCAGCCTGCAGTGATCTATCAACACCTAATTTTCTGACTGAAGTTCCGCTTTAAGAATTCATTAAACAGTATTTTCAGTTTGTGGTATTCAGATTAGACATGTGCAATTAGTTTCGTACAAATCGAAAATTCGTACGAATTTCCGTAAATTCGTATATTCGGGAGGATCCGAAATACGAATTGCTATGCTTCCGAATTCTGTACAAAATACGAAATTTAATTTACAAATTTCAGATCCAAATTCCAAATTCCGTTTCCAACGAACCTAAAAGTTAAAAACCCAGGAAGTCAGCACAGCACAGGAATGGTGGGAGCCCCTCATAATGATAAATTCATCATAACGAACATTCGTAATTGTTACGAAAAGTTTACGAACCTAACACAAATTCGTATTTCGTACGAATCCAAATTGAATTTCGGACACGAATTACGAAATACAAATTAATTTTAATATGAAACGCGCGCCTGCTGAGAGCTCCGTGACGGTGGTCGTGTCACGGAGCTCAAGAACGGAGAGATGCCGATGTAAACAGCATCTCCCCATTCTGACTAGTGACAGCACACTGATCGTCTGCTCCCTGTTATTGGGAGCAGCGATCAGTGTGGTGTCACACACAGCCACGCCCCCATAAAGTTAGAAACACGCCCCTAGAAACACTTAACCCCTACACTGCCACCTAGGGGTTAACCCCTTCACTTCCAGTGACATTTTTACATTAATCAATGCAATTGTATAGCATCGATCGCTGTATTAATGCCAATGGCCCCAAAAATATGTCAAAATTGTCCGATGTGTCTGCCAAAATGTCGCAGTCATGATAAAAATCGCTGATCGCCGACATTACTAGTAAAAAAAAAAAAATATTAATAAAAATGCCATAAAACTATCCCCTATTTTGTAGACGCTATAACTTTTGCGCAAAACCAATCAATAAACGCTTATTGTGATTTTTTTTATCAAAAATATGTAGAAGAATACGTATCGGCCTAAACTGAGGGAAAAAAATGATTTTTTATATATTTTTGGGGGATATTTATTATAGCAAAAAAGTAAAAAATAATGTGTTTTTTTCAAAATTGGCGCTCTTTTTTTGTTTATAGCGCAAAGAATTAAAACCGTAGAGGTGATCAAAAACCACCAAAAGAAAGCTCTATTTGTGAGAAAAATAGGACGCCAATTTTGTTTGGGAGCCACGTCGCACGACCGCGCAATTGTCAGTTAATGCGACACAGTGCCGAATCGCAAAAAATGCTCTGGTCAGGAAGGGGGTAAATCCTTCCGGGGCTGGAGTGGTTAATGCTTTCAGTATACTGCATTTGGGGTGGAGCATGGGTGTGAATAGATTCTTTTTAAATTATTTTTATATATATATATATATTCTACTAACATATCTTTTATATAGGGACCTTTGGGTATACAGTAATGTGAAAACCAGAGCAATTGATACGGTAACATTTGCCTGCTTGCATAAGCCGGTATAAGAATATTGCAAGAACAGAGAATATATTTGTATGACATTTAAAGCAATTGAGGCAGTAGGTTTTTCTTGTGTGTGTCCCAGTTTCAGTGTTAACCATTTCTATTAAATATGGGTCAATCTATGGGTTAGTGGATTTTACACTTTCTTATTGCTCCTTTCATGGAATAAAACCAGTCATGTAAGTAATGGAAATGACTGTGAATAATGAACACAAAATTCCAGCATTTGTCAGTATCATGCCTATATTTAGGTGCAACTTTTCCTGTGAAAACATGGTGTCTCTATGGACAATGAACACATCATTTTCATCTGTGCTGGGGGGGGGGGGGGGGGGGGGGTAACTGGATAATAGACAGTGGGTGTAGCTGCTCCCGGGCTCAGAAATAACGGGAAGCATGTATACCAAATCTGTTCCTATAGGAGCCCCGGAAAAGAAAAGCACAGATCAGCCACAACTTTCTGATCACTGACTGGTTAAGTGAATATCTTTGAATATCCCGTTAAAATGGCATCTGAAAGCCGGAGGGATATATTAGGGGGACATACTAAAACATTTAATGTGAAAATGGCTTAACGCATTGTGAAATATAGCTTAATGTCAATAACTTTTGATGTGATTAACTAAATGAGCAGAAATGTTCAGAATATGTTGGCATGGATAGAGTCTTCTATTGTGTGTAGTTGGGGGAAATTGGTTAACATTTAAGGTCTTTTTTGTACGTTAAGCTCCCCAAAAAACAAGCTTAATGTCCCTAGTTTGCCTTGTGGAACACCGAATCGCATGAAACTTATAGGATAGCTTTGGGAAGTTGAGATCTTAGGCTGTGCAAAATTGATTGAGGTTTAGGCACTTTATTACACTTTAAGCTACATTAAGCCATTTTCACATTAAATGTTTTAGTGAATCCCATATATAAGACAGCAAGTAAACATGTTATCCCTGTTATCCCAAGTTGATGTGTTGAAAGCAGAAAAAATTGGCATCACAGTTTGTTGTGTATAGGGCTGTGCAGTCGCCGACTGGTCAGGATGCCCATGCTGGCCCGTGTCCACAGCCAAAAGCACCTACATAGTTAGTAAGGTTGAAAAAAAAGATACCAGTCCATCCACTTCAACCTGTGCTGTGTGTGTGAGTGTGCTTGTGTTTATGTCGAGCTGCTGCTTTTGCCTGAGGATGGGTGTTATTCCTGTTCCATTTGTGGATGAGGCTTCTGTTTGAAAAGGGCATCCTTTCCCATTGAATAGTGTTTCTTTCTTTTACCTTTAACCATAAATCACTGCGGTCCATTGGTCCCATCTTGAATCCTTGTGTGGAATATCTGGGAGCTTGGGATTTCCCCTCTGGGAACGTTGGGGACCTCTCCAGCTATGGCACAGTGTTATTCTGTTTTTAGACTGTAGATGGACTTTTTGCCTGATTGCTCTGCTGAGTGCTATAATCTGTGTGGCATTGTCTATGCAAAACTACCCTGAAGAAGGGATTACATTTTTTCTGAAATGCATCGGACACAAAGAAAATGTATTGTTGCTGCAGTATTGATTATTTTGTCAGCGACCATTTCATCATGTTCTGTTATGTTTTAGAGCGGTGATGTATACGCCCTTTTTATGCATGTATCAATAAAATGTTATATTTTATATATTTCTGGCTTATTATATCAGTTACCTTTAAAGTCCCATTGTACCGTGGGGGGGGGGGGGTACCTATTTGCCTACTTTTATATTACTAGGGATGTTGGCAACAACCTATGGTTTCCTCTGGTGGTTTAATTTTTCTATTTGTGTTTATGTCAATAGTACATTGTATATGCCCACCTAATAGTTTTTTGAAACTACTGGCACTCCCTGCTGATACCACTGCTTGTAAAAGAGAATTCCACATCCTTACCAAGCTGACAGTAAAGAACCCTCTACACAGTTGAAGGTTAAACCGCATCTCTTTCAATTTCAGTAAATGGTCACGTGTCTTTTTGAATTCCCTTTTACTGAAAAGCAGTGGTGTCGCTAGCTGGTGGCTTTTGGGGCTATAGCCCCGAATCTGGGGGCCATAGCCATGAGTCTTTGCAGGGGTCCCCAAGGGGAGGGGAGGCTCTCTGGGGACCCTGATGTAAGGGGGAGGCTCTCTGGGGACCCTGATGTAAGGGAGAGGCTCTCTGGGGACCCTGATTTAAGGGGGAGGCTCTCTGGGGACCCTGATTTAAGGGGGAGGCTCTCTCGGGACCCTGATTTAAGGGGAAGGCTCTCTTGGGACCCTGATTTAAGAGGGAGGCTCTCTGGGGACCCTGATTTAAGGGGAGGCTCTCTGGCCACCCTGATTCAAGGGGGAGGCTCTCTGATGTAAGGGGGGGCTCTCTGGGGACCCTGATGTAAGGGGGCTCTCTGAGGACCCTGATGTAAGTGGGGGGCTCTCTGGGGATATATATATATATTTACACAGACGTATATTACTGTATATACATGTGTATACCCGCCAAAGCATATGACTTTCTTTACTACGCTGCAATGGCCTCTAGCCCCAGATCTTTTGTAGACCTAGCAACGCCCCTGCTGAAAAGGTTTCCCTATGCTAGGGTCACCAGTAAGATATTTGCACATTGCCATCATATTCCCTCTCAAGCGTCTCCTCTCCAGAGAGAATATGTTCAGTGCTTGTAGTCTTTCCCCATAGCTGAGATCCTATATTCTCCTTATTAGCTTTCTTGCCCTTTTATGGACTCTTTCCAGTTCCCCTGGATGGACTAGTGTCTTTTTTCAAACAGATTATGTAGCCAGGGACTCCTCTGGCCATATCCATAGCATGGGTCTCCTCTCTGTGGAACCAGCTCCCACCAGGCTAGGTTGTGGTTTTAAGCCCAAGAAAGATGACCCTCTGCTTTATTGAACACAGATAGGCTGAGGTATGCAGTGGCTCAGTCCTTCTGCAGAAAGAGACTGGCCTTCCTTATTCTACCTGGGAAAACTACCTCAGGTTCCTCCCTTGTAATCCCCACTCTTGGGTATTGAAGTCCTTCCCCCCATCTGCTACAATAGCCAAGTCCCTCCAATGGACTTGGTTTCCTACAATCCATCACTGTTATGCATCAGAGTCCCTCTGGTACTTCATGTGCCACAGGCTTCCTTTGGTGGATGGAAGCAGAATGGCACTGACTAGATAAGCATAGAAGTCCCGTGTCAGCACATAAAGGAGCTTCAGCATGGTGTCTCTGTGGTTGCTTCTTTCCTGGCAGCTAAGCACCCAGCTACACCTACGTATACCAGTGTTTAAAACACTACTTGGGGAATTCATAAAGAATTTCATAGACAAACTTTAAACTTCTGTCCTTCCTTTGCCAACAAATGTCAATTGGGAACTGGTACATGACTCTGCATGGAGGGGTATGGTGCTGAGGCTGGAGTGTCCATACTGCGGACAGTTGGTTTTCAGTGCATGTTCAGCCCATTGTTAGCTAGTACGCTGTTGCCCATTGTAATATTTGTTCAGTGATGTCACCAGTAGCCCCGCTCCCTTTGTGTTCTTTCAGGCACTATCAGTAATATCCTTACCAACAGCTGATTTGGGCCAGGGATAAGTCAGTGGCAGCCAGCTTCATTGCAAACTATACTCAGACTAAAAAAATTGTATGTACTGTATGTACATATAGATATATATATATATATATATATATCTATATCAGCGGTGGCCCCTCCATAAGGGGCCCGGGGGCGACACCCCCCTAATCTCCATGTGGGGTGCCAGACACATAGAGTCCTAAGGGTTTTTTTTTGTGAAGCACATGATTAGAGCCGGAGACTCTAATTGGCTTCAAAAATGTTACTTGTGACAATAGCGAATCAACATGTACTATTGTCTTCCCCTCACGGACAATCAGGACAGGAAGCGGGTCCTGAGACCTGATTGGCCAGGAGGAGAAGTGACCGGATTGGCCGGGAGGAGAAGCCGGGGAAGCTGCTGAAGCTGCCCGCGACCTGGATGGGGTAAGTGCAGGACTAGCGGGCTTGCGAGCGGGGCTGGCGAGCGGGCGGTGGGGTGCTCCAGTTGGCACTGATATATATATATATATATATTATATATATATATATATATATATATATATATATATATATATATATATACAGGGCTCAAGTCCTGCAGGGACGCATGGGAACGGAGTTCCTTTACTTTTTCCACAACAGGAACTCAGTTCCATTAGCAGCCGTGTCCTGCAAGACTTTGAAGTATGCAAGCTGTGTGGAAGGTGTTACACCAGCAGCTGCCGACACAGCTCACAATAGTAAGTGCCGCACACCTGACCATTCAGGCATTGCCAGTAGGGGGCCCCATGACAGCTTCCGCTTCGATCTACCTGTCAATCACAGCTAGCTGATGAGTAGATCAGGTCCCTGCTGCTAAGAGATTGTGTTTAGTCAGACCTCTCGTGATGCGCTCCTCCCCGCCGCCCCCTCCTGATTTTCTGTCTCCTCACCCCGCCCCCCCCCCCCCCCCCCCCCCCCAGTCTCCTGCATACTTGCTCTGTGTGTCCCGCTGAATCCCCCCTCCTCTATCTTCAGTGCCATATGATGAGAGAACCCAGAGGAGGCGCACAGCTATTCTGCTCACAGGAAATGCAGGGAGAGAGGTGAGCTGAGGGAGGAACATCAGTTTGGGGTGGTAAGCTGAGCACAATACCTGGCAAAGTTTAATGCCAGGAGGGAAGTTTATGTGGAAATATGTGAAGGGTTGGAATAGCAGCGAGTGTGTGTTGGAGCCCTGCAGAGTTTGCAGCCCCCCAAGCTAACATACATCTCCTAAGCAGGAACACATCACTATCTCCCCCAAGCATTCTGTCCAGATAATGTGCAGTTCATTTATGACCTTTCCCTGTGTTATCCAAACTGTTCAATGAAAAGTGTAAACTCACCACATAAACACTCTATATACAAAAATAAAATTCCCCAATAAAGATCAGAACATGATGTTCACATTTGCATGGAAGCACAATTGAATGAATGCTGATTATTCAGAGAATTACTGTATTTCTGTTTATTGAGGATTGTTTTTTTTAATGTACTAACAGTTAAGCTTCATACACACAATATGAAAATTGGATGAAAAATACCACTTTTGAAGCGTTTGTGCATATGAGCGTATCATTTTTTATTTTATTTTTTTGCTGGGGGAGTGGATCTTGGGTGGGAGTTCCCACACTTTTTTCCCCAGGACTTGACCCCTGTATATATATATATATATATATATATATTTATGGTCGGAGCCCTCGGTCCTTAACGATGTGAAGGAGCAAACATAAACACGCCACAAGACAGACAACGAACTAGACCTGAAGTGTGCCCTGGTCTACCGTAAGGTAAGCCCTGGTGAGCTGCACCGTGAGGCCCTTTCTGCTAGGAGAGTAGTTAAGAAAAGGGCGCTTACCTGAGAAGTAATGGCTGTTTCTGTAGAGAAACGTGTTAGAGTGTTCTGAGAAGGGGAATGGGTGGGCGGGTACGGCGCGCTGGAACCGACACCGGCCGCGTGGAGAGGTCTGGTATGTATACCCTCCGGGCTCCTCCCATAATTGCAGGCCACCATGCTGGCCTTCCTATTTATGGTCGGAGCCCTCGGTCCTTAACGATGTGAAGGAGCAAACATAAACACGCCACAAGACAGACAACGAACTAGACCTGAAGTGTGCCCTGGTCTACCGTAAGGTAAGCCCTGGTGAGCTGCACCGTGAGGCCCTTTCTGCTAGGAGAGTAGTTAAGAAAAGGGCGCAAAGACTTGTTTTTAGGGAGGTAATGGTTTATTGTTTGGCAAAAGAAGTTTGTAAGACTGGTGGTGCCGTGAAGGTGGTGACTCAGACTAGGGTTAGTTGAGACCAGTGAGGGATAGCAGACATGGTCGGATCGGCTCCGGGTTCCTGGGAAAAGAACAACGGGAAATTGAATCGGGACAGAGCGTCAGCTGAGGTGTTACACTTGCCCGGGATGTGGACGCAGAGGACCTTGAACTGGTGTAGCAGGGATAGTTGAACAAGCCTGCGCAGGAAGGCCATAATGGTCAAGGACCTGGACCGGCCTTTGTTTATGATGTCAGCTGTGGCCTGATTGTCGGTGGCAAAAACCACCGTCTGGCCTGCCCAACTGCTTCCCCAGGTTTGTGCTGCTGCCACTATTGGGTATAGTTCGAATAAGGAGGAGGATTGGCTGAAACCGGGGATTGCCAAGATTTCTGGCGGCCATGGACCGGCAAACCAGTGGGGGCCAAAAATAGCTGCGAAGCCCGTGGAGGCAGCGGCGTCAGTGACAATCTGGGGAGAAGAGGGAGATGCTGCCGGAATGAACATGGAAATGCCATTCCAGTCGGCCAGGAAGTGGTCCCACATGGAAAGGTCGGCTATGGCTGCCTGATCAAGTCTGAAGATCTGGTCTGGGTCTTGACATCCTGTGAGGAAAACTAGGAGGCGGGAGACAAAGGATCGTCCCTGAGGGATGACTCTTACTGCGAAGTTTAACATCCCGAGTAAGGACTGAAGTTGCCTCCTGGAGCACCCCTGGGTGGCCGTGAAGGAATGAATGACTTCCCTGATGCGAGTCAACTTGTCTGGTGGTAGGCTGGCCTGCATGGCCTGAGTGTCTAGTATGACGCCTAGGAAGGTGATGCGATGTGCTGGGCCTTCTATCTTCTTCTCCGCTATGGGGACATTGAGGTTGGAGAAGACCTCCCTTAGACTCATGAGGTCTACGGGGGGACGGTTGGGGTCTTCGATGAGCAAAAAGTCGTCCAAGTAATGGATCACTTTCTGACAGGATGCGTGGTGAGAGAGAATCCAGGACAGGGACTGTGCGAACGTGTCAAAGAGCCATGGGCTGCTTTTGGATCCAAAGGTCAGTTTCGTGGCGAAGTAGTACTGACCTTTCCACCTGACTCCGTGCCAGCGCCACAGACACGGCTGGATTGGTAGCAGCTTGAAGGCGTCTGCGACGTCTGCTTTGGAGAGCCAGGCGCCCTCACCTGTGTCTAGGATGGCCTGGATAGCAAGGTCGACAGAGGAGTATTTGAGAGAAAATTCTTGTGAGGGTATAAGGGAATTTAAACTAGGTGTGTGAGAAGAATAAGGCGCGGACAAATCATAAATTAAACGGAGTTTATTTGAAAACTTTCCTTTTACGAGCCCGATAGGGCTAACTCTCCAAACGGAAAACGGTGGGTGAGAGAAGGGGCCGATCATGTACCCTCGGTCAAGTTCGTTTCGTAGTAGGGTACTGATGGCTTCCTCGTCGGTGGCTGCTGACAGCAGGTTTTTGCACTTGTGGGTGGTGTCGGGGAGTGTGATAAACCCCGTGTGAAAGCCTGTGGTGAAGCCTTGTACCAGAAAGGCTGCTAGTGAGGGTGACGGGTGTGAGGTGAGGTAGGATTGCAGCCATCCGATATCAATACGGCTTAGTCAGGCTGAGCTGAGCTTATTGAGCCCGCAGGTGATCCTGGGGTGGGCTCTGCGGCAAATGAGGCAGACGTGGAGGAGTCTGCAACGTGAGAAGTTGCAGATCCCCAAGTTGAAATTATTGCATATCTGCGCCCCTCCTAAAGTTCGGACGGGCCGTCCGAGTTTGTCTTCCTGGGGGTGTGGTGGGGTTGCGTCTGAATACTGGGATGTGTGCGGGGCGGAGGGGAAGTTGGGGAGGCGTCTACCATCGGGTTCTGAACACCAATTGGCGGTGTGGGTGGAGGATTGGCAATTAGTGCAAAGTGGGGAGCGGAGGCCAGCGAAATGGCGACAGAAGAGTTCGGTGTCGATGGCGCTCCAGTCCGTGGTTGCCTGGAACTGACTGAGCTTGGCTGCTGCCTTTGCTGAAAAGGAGCGATGGTAGTCGTAGAAGGCGCTGCCTCCGTACTTGTACCCTAAATCTGTGACAGCATGAAGGTAGAGGTCTAGTTCTTCCCTCCTGTCGGGTTTGATGGAACAGATGACATCCCGAAACATGCCGAAAGCAAGCACGAACTCCGTGACCGTGAGCTTTCGTGTAAGCCTGTGGTCTTTCGCCTTCAGGATAACGGAAACGTCGCCCCAAGCGTAGGCTTTGTTTTCTGTTACATCGTGTACCGAGATCAGAAGGGATGCCAGGTTGATGTCGCGGCCATCTAGTATCTCCTTCCTGATGCTTGCTGGGATGAGATGTGCGGGGAAAACAGAAAAACCGCCGTGGGGCGTAGCTGTAACGCATGATGCGGGGGTGGCGGGGGGGGGCGGCAGCTGGTGGAGTGGGGGTTACTTGCTGGAGCTCCAAGGTCCCCACTCTGGCCTGGACGTCAGAGATGGTAGTAGATAGGGAGGAGACCAGCGTGTGTAGCTGGGACACTGCCGAGGCAATTGACTGTAGTGATGCCTGAGTGTCTGGTGGGGTTGGTGGGGATGGGCTGGGGAACAGTAGTCTGTACAGTTCGGCTTTCCTGGCCGTGATGGGGTAGGGGATATTCCTGCGCCTCAGCTCAGCTGAGAGTCTGGGGATGGTCCAAGCTCTGAAGGCTTGAGAGAAGTTGTCTGCCGGACCCGCTTCGGGAGGTGATGGGGCGGGGGTGAAATCGTCGCTGCTGGCCAGAGACATGGCGTCTGCTAGAATAAAAGAGGGGGGGGGAGGGAGGGGGGATGCATGTTTCTCTCGGGTTTCTCTTTTTTTTTTTTTTTGAGTTTGAAGGACAGGAGAGCATATATATATGTGTTTGTAGGTTGCGGCAAAAAGGGGAGGGAGGGGGGGCAGAGTGGGATACCTGTGTGACAGGTATGGGAACAAACGGGTTGCGCGCGTGCGCTGAGTGGGATGTTCCATGGGCCTATATGTAAAAAACTCGGGGGGGTGCGTGACACCCGAGGTGAGCCAGGAGGTGACTGGCCGGATGGTTGATGCTCGGGTGTCCGTCTGTGCTCGGCACGGACTGGTTAACCAGAGCCCCCATAGGGCGGTACTGGGGGGAGTGGCTACTGATTGACTTGCTAAGTAGGAATGTTTCGATCTGTAGCATTTGACGTAGGTTCGGTCAGCTAATACTTGCACTGCCAGCAAGTCATGAGACTAGGTGACCTTGTCTGCGTAGTGAAGGCTTGTGCTTCGAAAAATAGAGTGACATGCATAGAAGTATGTGACAGTTTACTAACGCCTGGAGATTTTATCAAAAACTATGGTGTTCTGCTTGGATGGGGAGGGGAGATGTGTGAACGAAGCAGGATACCGTTCGACGGTATGGTAACAATCGGGGATGCGCGTGAGCGCTGGGTGAGTTTGTTTCTTTGGCCTGTGGAACTCAGAGAATGCGTGACAACCGAGGTAAGCCAGGAGGTGACTGACCAGGTAACCGATGCTCGGGTGTCCGTCTGTGCTCGGCACGGACTAGTTCAACCAGAGCCCCACCAGGGCGGTACTGGGGGGAGTGGCTGCTGGTTGGTTGCTAAGTAGGGATGTTTCGATCTGTAGTAGTTTGACGTGGGTTCGGTCAGCTAATACTTGCACTGCCAGCAAGTCATGAGACTAGGTGACCTTGTCTGCGTAGTGAAGACTTGTGCTTCGAAAACAGAGTGACATGCATAGAAGTATGTGACAGTTGCTAACGCCAGGGTACTGAGCCAAATAAGTATGTGGGACAGGGATATGTAGTGAAAGGTGTGAAGAGAATGGAAAACTGAAACAACAACAACCTACGCACCTGCTTGCTGCCCTAGTGATGGAGTCTCTGTTGGGGTCAAACCTGGTAGACCTGGTACCTACGGTAGGGTGACGTAAAATATATTAGTGAGAGATGGGTTGCAAGAGCTGATTTGGGGCCGTAGTTGACCCCCTGGTGAAGAGATGCAAGCCCTCAAGAAAAAGGGGTTGTTTTTTTTTTTTTTTTTTTAATTACCTGGAAAAGGAACGGGATGGTCTGATCCTGTTGTGTAGGAGACCAGGGGCGATTTACTGACCTAAGGGAAAGGTGAAAAGGGATAGAGAAAGGCGTGAGTAGCTGAGTTTGCTACTGGGGAAGTTGTGGCTGCGAGGCCAATGGAGGTCGAGCTGCAACGATTGCAGAGGTGTGTGGGAGGGTGGATGTGGGAGCCGTGACACAAACCTGCGGTGAAGCAAGATGTGCGGGGGGCGGCTGTGCCTCACATTGGCTGGGTTGCCGTGGAAGGCAAGGAGTGGATTGTCTTGCTGAGGTTTGCAAGGTGTGGGGGCCCATTTACACGAACTTGCGGTGACTGCAAGAAGTGTGTGGGGAGGGCAGTGACAGATGCTCTGGTGGGTGTTTTTTTTTTTTTTTTTGGGGGGGGGGGCAGGGGGGGGGCTGCGGTGTACGTGTGAGTGAGGGGATGCTTGCACTGGGTAGCGGTGCGTAACAACCAGTGATAGTGGGGTGAATTGTGGGGTAGGAAACAAACAAACAATAGCATGGTAGTCGAAATGACTCAGTGGGAAAACAGGGGTTTCGATGTAACGACGAAAAAGCATAAATCCTACCTGCGACGCTGAAGCGGAACGAACTGGGGGTGCGATCGGGAATCGAATCAGTAATTTGGAAACGAGGAGCGTAGGACAACTCAGGAACGTGTACTGAGTTGTTTGTCGGCCTGGTGACGTGCAATACGGCGCGCTGGAACCGACACCGGCCGCGTGGAGAGGTCTGGTATGTATACCCTCCGGGCTCCTCCCATAATTGCAGGCCACCATGCTGGCCTTCCTATATATATATATATATATACTTCCCAACTTTCTGCAATAGGACAGAAGGACACTTATTAGCAAAAGGTCTATAAGCAAAGGACACACCCCTGCCACACCTCAATTATATGGAGAATTACGGTAATACACAAAAAGTTGGTTTAAAGCCAAATGCTTTTTTTACCACAACTATTCAAATGTAACAATTTAGAAATTGGATGAAAGGTTTAGCGATTTAAGTATATTCATGGCAGACTCAATGGACCACTTGGTCCTTCTTCTGCCGTCACTCTTCTCGGTTTCTATGTTTCAAACAGGGAGCTCTGTGGGAAGTTATCATGTTCATGACAGCTTCCCAGCACTAAATGTCCAACCCTGTACACCAGCTCAGAGCTGGTCTTAATCAATGCCAGTTTGCTTATCTGGGAACAGGTGGTACATTTTTTAGAACTGATGCAGCCATAGCAACAGATTCTACAAGTGGTGGTAGTGAGAACTACCTGGATCTGGCACATATATCAGTACACAAGTCCAAAAATGTAATTGCTCTAGTATATACATTTTAATCCACAAAAAAAGCGACAGGGGAATCTGTTGTACTGGGCAGGGAGTTTCCATCCTGGGGGGGGCAAGAATCTATGGCCAACAGACTGAGCGATCATCACTAGAGTCACTTAACTGCACGGGTTAACCCTTCACTCACCATGTTTTATCACATGTTAACCCTCTACATGTTTTACTTCCACGTGTTTTTTAAGAAACACACATCGTTTAGTCTTCTAAGAATATGTCTGTAATATATGCTGTAAGTCCAGACAGGAATATGATCGAGGTTTAAAAACAGTAGCACACTTCAAAGTAACATGGAATCTTTACAATCTTTAAATTAAAGCATTAGTGTTACTAAACCCAACAGTAAACAGTAAAATCAGTCTGTATTTGGAGTAAAGCATGCTTGTTATACTCACTGCAGAACCTAAGGGGTTAACCCTCTGCATTGTGTAAAAAGGCTGTTTGATGTTGTCTTCTCTGTTCCTCCCCTTCTTGCACTGTCCCCAAACCATCTCTTGATAAAACAGAGGCTTAGGGACAAGATGCACATGCACAGTTTGGTGTGTATTGCTAGATGGGTTTTATTTATTTTTCTTGGGAGGGTACATGTGATCAGCACAGGGCCAATCAGCAAAGTCCAGACAGAGGGTCGGGGGCCCTGCAGCCTCATAGGACAGACAGAGAAGATTGAAAACTCCTCCTACAAGCTTTAACCAGACACTGAATGAAGGCACAAGACTGCTCTAACTGCTGATGAGAAAAGATATTTAGCCGTTTATATTTACTAAAATACTACTGTGGGAGACCAAATATAGTGAATACAGGCTCCTGGGTTTAACACTTTAAGCTGAACAATTGTAAAATATAGTTTATTGAAAGAAAAGGAAAAAGTAGTGCAGGCAAAATGTTTACAGAAAAAAGATATTTCCAAAATACTGTAGACATCAAGCAACAGCAAAATAGAAGGAATGAAAAGGAAAAGTATTCAACAAGGTTTTCCTGGTCCTTGGTTCCAGCAGATTTTAGTTCATTGTAGCGTAAGTTTGATCCAATGTATCAGAGTCATTGGCTCTCAGAGTGACTCTAATGCCCCATACACACGGTCGGAAATTCCGACGGAAAATGTCCGATCGGACCATGTTGTCAGAAAAAAAACGGCCGTGTGTGGGCTCCATCCGACTTTTTCCGTCGGAATTTCCGTCGGAAAAAGTTTGAGATCCTGCTCTCAAATTTTCCGACAACAAAATCCGATCAGACTTTTTCCGATCGTGTGTAGAGAATTCCGACGGACAATGTGGCACGCATGCTCAGATCAAATTTATTGGCTACTAGCCTCTATGCAGTTCCGTCGTACGCAACGAACGTTGCCACGTTCAGAATGATCGGATTTTCTGACAACTTTGTCCGACCGTGTGTATGCAACACCAGTGTCGGACAAAATTCATCGGAAAAAACTCTACGGATTTTGTGGTCGGAATTTCCGACCGTGTGTACAGGGCATAAGAGTGTGTGTGTCATTTTGATGAAAAGAGAGAGCTCCAGAGCTGCAGATGCAACCTTCTTTTCAGGACCCTAAGGAGGGCATGTCCTGGTAGTCAGCAGACTCTGCTTGAGATACACTTTTCCTAACTGTATCAATATGATCACATGCTACAATATAACAACACATGCATTCGTTATCGTCTGAATACATTTTCGTCCAAATTTTCATGGATTTTCGTGTTCGTTTTAACAAAACGATAACGAATGCGCAGAATCCGAAAGATCCGAAATCGGCAGAGAGCAGACTTCTGCTGAAAACAGGTCACAGGAGTGCAAAACGAATTGCACTCTTGTGACCCATAGGAGAAGCCCAGTCAAACAAGCTCAGGCCTTTAATGTAACATAATCAAATCAGGACTTATGAAATAGATTTTGGCCCTGAAATAAACAGCCAGAACGTGGCTGAATGTTCAATGCCTGTTGAAATATTTACAACATGCCATAAAGCCTTTGCTAAGGCTGTTGATTTGGAGGATGTTGGCCTAACTGATTTAATTACTAGACATGTGCACAACAAAAAAATTTGTTTATTTTCGTTTTGTTTTTTTCGTTTCCATTGAATTGTAACGATTCGTACATTCGTAAGTCGTCGGTGTTCGGATTCGTAACGATTCGTACATTCGTAAGTCGTCGGTGTTCGTATTCGTAACGATTCGTACATTCGTAAGAGTTATTTTTTCGTTGATTTGTTTTTTCGTTAGTTTAATTTTCGGACGCATTTGTATTTATTCGTACATTCGTAACATTCGTAGAATCGTAATCAGAGCATAATTCATAATTTTATGTAATGTGCATGCTATTATTACATTTTAATAATTTACGAATCGAAAAAAAAGTTACGAATCGAAAAAAAAAGTCACGAATGTACGAATTTTTTCGTTCAATAAAGACACGGAAAATTCCAAATCGAAAAAAAAAAAAAAAGTTACGAATCGAAAAAAAAAGTTACGAATCGAAAAAAAAAAGTTACAAATCGAAAAAAAAAGTTACGAATGTACAAATTTTTTTGTTCAATAGAGACACGGAAAATTACAAATCGAAAAAAAAAAAAAAAAAAGTTACGAATCGAAAAAAAAGTTACGAATCGAAAAAAAAGTTACGAATGTACAAATTTTTTTGTTCAATAGAGACACGGAAAATTACAAATCGAAAAAAAAAAAAAAAGTTACGAATCGAAATAAAAGTTACGAATCGAAAAAAAGTTACGAATGTACGATTTTTTTTGTTCAATCCATTCGAAGCACGTTTAGCAGCACCATTGTAAGGGACACGAAAAATTACCAATTCAACAAAAAAAAAAGTTACGAATGTACGAATTTTTTCGTTCGTTTTTTCGTTGTTTCTAACTATTTTTTTCGGATTTTCGTTGTTTTTCGGATTCGTTAGATTCTAATGATTCGTTAATCGGATTCGTACGATACGAACGATTCGTTACGATTCGTTATTCGGATTCGTACGATTCGAACGATTCGTTCATTCGTACGAAAATGAACGAACGAAAATAACGGAAAAAAACGAAAAAAACTAAAAAAAAAAAACGAAACTAATTGCACATGTCTAATCAAATCAGGACTTATGAATTATGCATAGATTTTGGCCCTGAAATAAACAGCCAGAACGTGGCTGAATGTTCAATGCCTGTTGAAATATTTACAACATGCCATAAAGCCTTTGCTAAGGCTGTTGATTTGGAGGATGTTGGCCTAACTGATTTAATTACATTTGCCTGTATTGCTTCAAAGGAGCCATAACTTGGAATGGTTTTATGTACTAGCTTACAATATGCTCTGTCAGTGTGATTATCTATGTGCTGATAATGACTGTGTAGATTACTGTAAAATGACAAAGTTAAAAAGTCCTTTGAAGCTTAAGGGAGGGTCTCTGCTAAATGGTTTGTTTATCCACTTTGATTATATTGTGATGAAGAGGAGGGGTCAGGGAAAGAATGTCTTTTGAAAAAAATGTCTCTAGCTGGGGCTTGTGAATCTTAGAATAATAAGTTGCACCTTGTTTACTCAGTTTTAGAGTTCCCCAGAGCTCATTATATTCACATTCTGTATTCACATTATACTGCTTGGCCGTTTGATCTTCACAGCTGCTTGTGTCTCTAACTCGCAACCAACTACACAGATTCCACTTGAGACAGGGATCACATTTTTCATACTCACAGTTATGTTATATTGCACTTTTTATTGTATATCTTCCCGCTATAAGACATGGGCTTAAAAATATATGTTTTTCGGCTCTCTTTAGAACATACATTTCTGCAATTGTGTCATTCCAGTACAAAAGACCCTTTCTGTATTTTTTATTTGTGGATTATATACTTATATACTGGAGCAGTTACATTTTGGATGTAGGAATCTTATGGGCTTGCAGACCATTCGTAGTAATTTTATATATACAGTATCTCACAAAACAGCATAACTAAACTCTCTCAATCAACATCAAAGTGTTACTAAACCCACAACAGTAAAGTCAGTCTGTATACAGTATCTCACAAAAGTGAGTACACCCCTCACATTTTTGTAAATATTTTATTATATCTTTTCATGTGACAACACTGAAGAAATGACACTTTGCTACAATGTAAAGTAGTGAGTGTACAGCTTGTATAACAGTGTACATTTGCTGTCCCATCAAAATAACTCAACACACAGCCATTAATGTCTAAACCTCTGGCAACAAAAGTGAGTACACCCCTAAAGTGAAAATGTCCAAATTGGGCCCAATTAGCCTTTTTCCCTCCCGGTGTCATGTGACTCGTTAGTGTTACAACGTCTCAGGTATGAATGGGGAGCAGGTGTGTTAAATTTGGTAGATAAAAGGGAGGAATTTTGTGGGACTTTAAATGAGGGTACGCCATGTTAAGAGAAAGTGACAACATAAAAATGAAAAGTACAGTACAGTACATCATTTGTTTATTACAATCTTTAATACATATCAGATATTTTGTATCAAATAGATAGGTAGTCACCAGACTTATGCCCCGTACACATGGTCGGAAATTCCAACCACAAAATCCGTTGGATTTTTTCAGACGGATTTTGTCCGAAACTGGTGTTGCATACACACGGTCGGACAAAGTTGTTGGAAAATCCGATCATTCCGAACGGGGTGACGTTCGTGGGGTACAACGGAACTACGTAGAAGCTAGTATCCAATAGTTTTGGTCTCATAGTTTGATCTGAGCATGCGTGGCACTTTGTCCGTCGGAATTCTCTACACACGATCGGAAAAAGTCTGATCGGATTTTGTTGTCGGAAAATTTGAGAGCAGGATCTCACATTTTTTCCGACGGTAAAAGTCTGAGGGAGCCCACACACGGGCGGATTTTCTGACAACATGGTCCGATCGAACATTTTCCGTCGGAATAAATATGCTGCTCATAGCATGCAATACAAATGAAAAGTAGACATTGCAAATATACATGGTATAATAGGTCTCAGGTGTGAATGAGGAGCAGGTGTGTTAAATTTGGTGTTATCGCTTTCACTCTCTCATACTGGTCACTGGAAGTTCAACATGGCACCTCATGGCAAAGAACTCTCTGGGGATCTGAAAAAAAAGAATTGTTGCTCTACAAATAGATGGCGTAGGCTAGAAGAATATTGCCAAGACCCTGAAACTGAGCAGCAGCACGATGGCCAAGACCATACAGTGGTTTACCAGGACAGGTTCCACTCAGAACAGGCCTTGCCATGGTTGACCAAAGAAGTTGAGTGCACGTGGTCAGCATCACATCCAGAGGTTGTCTTTGGGAAATAGACGTATGAGTGCTGCCAGCATTGCTGCAGAGGTTGAAGGGGTGGGGGGTCAACCTGTCACTGCTCAGACCATACGCTGCACACTGCATCAAATTGGTCTGCATGGCTGTTATCCCAGAAGGAAGCCTTTAAAGATGATGCACAAGAAAGGCTGCAAACAGTTTTCTGAAGACAAGCAGACTAAGGACATGGATTACTGGAACCATGTCCTGTGGTCTGATGAGTCCAAGATAAAATTATTTGGTTCAGATGGTGTCAACCAGGGGTCTCTGGACCCAAAGGGTCTCGAAATGATATTGCTGCAGATGGACACAGTTGACCGAATTTGGGGCTCTGTATCTGGGGCCACTTGGTGCTAGGAACCCCAAATTGTGTGCAAACCCAGTGGAACCAGCACTACAACATATCCAAATTTGGGGTTTCTAGCACCAAGTGGCCCCGAGCTACGGGCCCCAAAGTCGGTTCGGAAAATGAAAGTGCTTGACTCAAGTATAAGCCGAGGGGGGCAATTTCAGCACAAAAAAATGTGCTGAAAAACTCGGCTTATACTTGAGTATATACGGTAATTAGTTACCATAATTGTTTAGATTACATATTGTTATAACATAATGTATCTGGTTGGCTGGCCATACTTTATTGCAGAAAGAGTTTTTTTTACTGGTATAGGTATATATCTGTGCGTGTATTTTTTCAGGATTACTGAATAAAATATTTGATGATTTAGTACTGTTTTACTGTCTGTGCCATGGTAACTGACAAACCATTATATTCATACTTCTAGTTTCTTTCTATATGCATCTCACACCGGTTAGCCGCCTGCTGCTGTTTCTCTCTTGCTACAAAGTTACAATGTGCAGTCAGAGTATTCCCTGGGGATGGAAGGGTGAGGCAATGCTTACCCCTGCCCACAGCAGACTGATGACATCATTCTTTCAGTTGCTTGTCTGGAGCTCAAGCACGGCTTTTAATGACAACAATAATTCTTTAAATTATACTGTTCCCGTTTATTGAACTATGCCAGGAAATTTATGGGAAGATGGATGGAGCCAAATATAGTACAGGGCAATCTTAGAACAAAAAACCTGTTAGAGTCTGTAAAAGAGACTGAGACTGGGGCAGATTTTCACCTTCCAGCAGGACAACAACCCGAAACATACAGCCAGAGCTACAATGGAATGGTTTAGATCAAAGCATATTCATGTAATAGAATGGCCCAGTCAAAGTCCAGACCTAAATCCAATTGAGAATCTGTGGCAAGACTTGAAAATTGCTGTTCACAGATGCTCACCATCCAATCTGACAGAGCTTGAGCTATTTTACAAAGAAGAATGGGAAAAAATGTCTCTCTCTAGATGTGCAAAGCTGGTAGAGACATCCCCAAAAAGACTTGCAGCTGTAATTGCAGTGGGAGGTGGTTCTACAAAGTATTGACTCAGGGGGGCTGAATACAAATGCACCCCACACTTTTCACAGATGTATTTGTAAAAAATTTTGGAAACCATTGATAATTTTCCTTCTACTTCACAATTATGTGCCACTTTGTGTTGGTCTATCACATAAAAACCCAATAAAATACATTTATGTTTTTGGTTGTATCATGACAAAATGTGGATGAGTAAGGTGCCACCCGTTGACATCACTGGGTGGCATCGCCCCTTGTGATGTCATCGACCGAGGGTGACCCCGCCCCAGCAGATCTAATAAGTAAATCTAATACCCCGTACATACGATCGGATTTTCCGACAACAAATGTTGGATGTGAGCTTGTTGGCGGAAAGTCCAACCGTGCGTATGCTCCATCGAACATTTGTTGTCGGACTTTCCGCCAACAAATGTCGGCTACCAGGTTCTCAAATTTTCCGCCAACAAAACTTTGTTGTCGGAATTTCCAATCGCGTGTACACAAGTCCGCCGCACAAAAGTTCACGCATGCTCGCTGTCAGTTAACCACTTCAGCCCCGGACCAATTTGCAGCTAAAGGACCAGGCCCCTTTTTGCAATTCGGCACTGCGTCGCTTTAACTAATAATTGCGCGGTCATGCGACGTGGCTCCAAAACAAAATTGGCGTCCTTTTTTTCCCACAAATAGAGCTTTCTTTTGGTGGTATTTGATCGCCCCTGCGGTTTTTATTTTTTGCGCTATAAACAAAAATAGAGCGACAATTTTGAAAAAAATGCAATATTTTTTACTTTTTGCTATAATAAATATCCCCAAAAAATATATAAAAAAAACATTTTTTTTCCTCAGTTTAGGCCGATACGTATTCTTCTACATATTTTTGGTAAAAAAAATCGCAATTAGCGATTATTGATTAGTTTGCGCAAAAGTTATAGCGTTTACAAAATAGGGGGTAGTTTTATAGCATTTTTATTAATATTTTTTTTTTTATTAGTAATGGCGGCGATCAGCGATTTTTATTGTGACTGCGACATTTTGGCGGACACATCGGACATTTTTGACACATTTTTGGGACATTTGTCATTTATACAGCAATCAGTGCTATTTAAATAGCACTGATTCCTATGTAAATGACAGTTGTAGTGAAGGGGTTAACCACTAGGGGGCGGGGAGGAGTCAGTGTGACGTGTTGTGTTTTTTTTTTTACAGTAGGGGGGCGTGGCTGTACGTTTGACGTCATTGATCGGCGTTCCCGATGACAGGGAACCGCCGATCACTGACAGTCAGTGTAGGAAGCGCGGGGAGAGGTTTGTTTACATAGACCTCTCCCCGTTCTTCCGCTCCGTAACCCGATCGCGGGATACCAGCGGCGATCGGGTCCGCTGGTCCCGCGGCCGGGGTCACGGAGCTCCCGACCGGGTCGCGAGCGCGCCGCTAGCGGCGCGCGACCCACGGGCAGGCACATGCACGATCACGTACAGGTACGTGATTCTGCCTGCCCGAGCCATTCTGCTGACGTATATATGCAGTGGCCGGTCGGGAAGCGGTTAACTAGTCTGGATCAATGATTAGATAATTAGCTCATGCTAATTAGGTTAGGTTTTAATCATCCGGCTGTATATATATATGTGTGTGACATCTCAAATAAAAGTTATCCCTGATGTACTCCAAGACTGGTGTTGTCTAGTTCTTGGGGGTTCCTATAGCCAGATCCATTGGACTCATGTTCCAGGACTTAGGAAGCGGTATATAGATGGAAACACTCAAGCAGAGTGTAGGGACTTTCCGTCACACTCGGAATCAAGCAGAAGGAGCCGCACTTGCTATTGAACTTCCTTTTTCTTGGCTCGTCGTACGTCTTGTACATCACCACCTTCCCACGTTCGTAATTGTTGGCCAACATTTGTGTTATCGTGTGTATGCAAGACAAGTTGGAGCCAACAAACTTCGAACAAAAATCCAAGTTTTTCGTTGTCGGAAAGTCCGATCGTGTGTACGGGGCAATAGAGTAGAAAGTTAGTAGTGATAAGAAGGGGGCAAAAAAGGGGGGTGATAAAGGGGTAACAGGGACATTGGGAAGAGGGATTCTCATACTAGAGTAAAGGTGCCACTTTGGGTTTGATTATGACCCAACTCTTCTTGTGGGGACCCCATGTCCATCCAAAAGGGCAGTAGACTGTGATAGTGTACCCAAAGGCCATTATAATCAATGGCCATGTTACGTCATCACGCCGGACACCGCAGGCTCTGTTTGTTCTAATGTGAGTGAATTACCTGTTTAATAAAAGTGTTTTTTTCCATTAACCGTTTAAGGACCGCCTCACGCCGATATACGTCGGCAGAATGGCACGGCTGGGCACAAGCACGTACCTGTACGTGTCTCTTTAAGAGCCCAGCCACGGGTCACGTGCATGCCTTGGGTCGCGCGCACCGCCATCGGCGCACTCGCGACCCGCCAGCGGCTCGCGCGCGACCCGGTCCTGAGATCCGTGACTGTGGCCGCGGGACCAGCGGACCCGATCGCCGCTGGGGTCCCGCGATCGGGTAACAGAGCTGAAGAACGTGGAGAGGTCTGTGTAAACAAACCTCTCCCCTTGCTTCCTATTGCGACTGTCATCGGGACAGACGATCAGTGACGTCAGATGCCAAGCCACGCCCCCTACAGTTAAAAAAAAAAACACACACACACTTAACCCCTCCCGCCCCCTAGTGGTTAACTCCTTCACTGCCAGTGTAATTTACACAGGAATCAGTGCATTTAAATAGCACTAATTGTTGTATAAATGACAATGGTCCCAAAAATGTGTCAAAAGTGTCCGATGTGTCCGCCATAATGTCGCAGTCACAATAAAAATCGCTGATCGCCGCCATTACTAGTAAAAAAAAAAATATTAATAAAAATGCTATAAAACTATTCCCAATTTTGTAAACACTATAACTTTTGTGCAAACCAATCAATAATCGCTAATTTTACCAAAAATATGTAGACGAATACGTATCGGCCTAAACTGAGGAAAAAAAAATTATATATTTTTTGGGGATATTTATTATAGCAAAAAGTCAAAAATATTGAATTTTTTTCAAAATTGTCGCTCTATTTTTGTTTATAGCGCAAAAAATAAAAACCGCAGAGGTGATCAAATACCACCAAAAGAAAGCTCTATTTGTGAGGAAAAAAGGACGCCAATTTTGTTTGGGAGCCACGTCGCACGACCGCGCAATTGTCAGTTAAAGCGACTCAGTGCCGAATCGCAAAAAGGGGCCTGGTGCTTTGGCTGAAAATTGGTCCGGGGCTTAAGTGGTTAAAGTACTACACCATGGAGGTCTGTTTATGCTTTTGAGAGGTGTATCGCCACATGCCCTGACGCTTAACATTTTTGAAGTGACATAAAGTTGGAATTCTGGCGGTTCCTGGTGGTTCTTCTTGAGCTGAAGGTTTGCTGTCGATTGAGTGACCTATATGCATTTGGGATCTAAAAATGTGTGACCTACAAAGGAGATTTCTTAAAGTCGCGTTTGGCCGCTCTATAATTTGAGGGTGTACGCGATCTGGTAAGCAGATTTAAATACGCACACCGTGGTGCCGTTTAAGATTAGCATTTTTGCACTGAAGCCAGTGATGGGATCCTTCTTTATTTTTATTGATCTATTTATATTTTATGGACATTTATGATTTGAACATTTTTTTTAGCGCTGCATTTTGAAATGGTACATTATAATTAAGCAATTATATTTTTACTCCCATGTATATTATTTTCGAACCTATCCTGTTTGATGAGCATACATTCTTATCCACACTTTAAGGTGCATTGTACTGACACATTCAAAATTCATATTTTTTTTCCCAATGCACTGCAATGTAACGCACTGCTGTGAACAGAACCTAATGTTTTCCTCTTGTCTATTTATTTTGTCTGCTTTAGAATATTTAGCAAAATTGGCAGCATACCCAGCATGAGCAGGCTCTAAAAAGCTCATCATATTTTCTTAAGGAGCCTTTTGGAAAAGTTTGCATAGTGATAATGATACATCAAGGTATTACTTCTTATTATGTCTTTTTTTTTGACAGTTGTTAAACTTTAAATGCTTTAAATGCTTTTTACATGACGATCATTTGGATGCTAAATAGGTTCAAACTTTTCACTGAACATCCCTCAAGTATGTCAGAGGTTCTTAAATAGAGATGAGCAAGTCTCCTAATGTCTACTCTGCTACAGATTCACTTTGAATTAAGCTAAGGTTCATTAGCATCCAAAAACAGATTTTTACTCATTTTATTTAATGAACGCCTATCAGAACAATTGCTGTGACCTACCTTTGATGTATTCTGAACATTTTACCCTGTGGAAAGGTCCACATGCTATCTTATGCCACTATTGCACCTGATAGTTCAGGTCTAACCTATTATAGGTTCTAATGCACACGGTCGGAATTCTCGTCGGAAAAATGTCTAATGGTTTTCCCGTCGAAATTCCGACGGAATTTTGCTCAAACTGTCTTGCCTACACACGGTCACACTAAATTCCGATGGTCAGTAACACAGCGGCAAAAAACACGTTCGACAGCACTATAAAAGGGAAGTTTAATGCTTCCGAGCATGCGTCAAATTGTTTTCGAGCATGCGTCGGAATTTTGCATGTCAGAATTGCATACACACGATCGGAAAATCTGATAGGTTTTCCGTCGGAAAAATTGAGAACAGGTTCTCAATCCAAAGTCCGTCGGATATTCCGACAGAAAAAGACCGATGGGTCGAAATTCCGACCGTGTGTACGCGGCATTAGTCAGGGAGGGTTATATTTGTGTACTACCAAAGGCAATCTTGTAGGCAGGTCCCAATGCAACTGAGTCGTCATACTCTTCACTAGGGGGGGTTCTACAACTCAGGGCTGACCTGGGCCAAACTGCTCCACCCGTATTTATTTCATGGACCCTGTAGAACTCTGTTTCTGCAACATGTGCACAAATGGTGGGTCATAAACCCTTCACTCACCCTTCTCCTGGTCACCATTAGCAATGACCCACCGATGGTTGAGAACCATCAACTCACGCTTGAGGGCTCACGTTTTCTCCATGGTTACAGGACAGGGCTTGTATAGTCGGCAAACACCTGAGGCCCTTGAGACACAAGGTCCAGGTCGCTTGCAGCATGCTACATGGAGGGGGAGGGCTCCTTACCGACAAAAGGTTGACTTTTTTTTCCTAACCACCAATAGTTCCAACCTAATCAGGTTTGCAACCAGGGCTCAAGTCCTGCAGGAACGCATGGGAACGGAGTTCCTGTACTTTTTCCACAACAGGAACTCAGTTCCCATTAGCAGCTGTGTCCTGCAAGACTTTGAGGTATGCGAGCTGTGTGGCAGGTGCTACACCAGCAGCCGCCGACACAGCTCGCAATAGTAAGTGACGCACACCAGAGGTGGACTGACCATTAAGGCATTGCCAGTAGGGGGCCCCATGACAGCTTCCTCTTCGTTCTACCTGTCAATCACAGCTAGCTGACGGGTAGATCAGGTCCCTGCTGCTAAGAGATTGTGTTTAGTCAGACCTCTCGTGATGCGCTCCTCCGTGCCGACCCCTCCTGATTTTCTGTCTCCTCATCCTCCCCCCCCGGTCTCCTGCATACTTGCTCTGTGTGTCCCGCTGAATCCCCCCCCCCCCTCTATCTTCAGTGCCATATGATGAGAGAACCCAGAAGAGGAGCACAGCTATTCTGCTCACAGGACATGCAGGGAGAGAGGTGAGCTGAGGGAGGAACATCAGTTTGGGGTGGTAAGCTGAGCACAATACCTGGCAAAGTTTAATGCCAGGAGGGAAGTTTATGTGGAAATATGTGAAGGGTTGGAATGGCAGCGAGTATGTGTTGGGGCCCTGCAGAGTTTGCAGCCCCCCCAAGCTAACATACATCTCCTAAGCAAGAACACATCACTATCTCCCCAAGAATTCTGTCCAGATAATGTGCAGTTAATTTATGACCTTTCCGTTTAACCCTGTATTATCCAAACTCTGTTCAATAAAAAGTGTAAACTCACCACATAAACACTCTATATACAAAATAAAATTCCCCAATAAAGATCAGAACATGATGTTCACATTTGCACGGAAGCACAATTGAATGAATGCTGATTATTCAGAGAATTACCGTATTTATGTTTATTGAGGATTGTTTTTTTTTTTTTATGTACTAACAGTTAAGCTTCATACACACAATCCGAAAATTGGATGAAAAATACCACTTTTGAAGCGTTCGTGCATATGAGTGCATCATTTTTTTTTTTGGTGGGGGAGTGGATCTTGGGTGGGAGTTCCCACACTTTTCCCCAGGACTTGACCCCTGTTTGCAACACTTTAATTCTCCTCTGAATCCTGTGTCTCATTGTGTGTATCTTACATGAGATGCACCTATTCAGCACTGTAGCCTAAATGTGCCCTTTCCCAACTTACACTTTCACAAATAATAGACGTCTTCCAGAATCACCATATTTCAGCCAGAGGCTCAGTCCAACTCCATTTATCAAAGAAAACCAGCCTTTTTCTGTCACTTTTTGTTTACAAGTTCACTTCCGGACCGTCCATCGTGCATATACGTCACTACTTTGATGTAAAATACCGTTGTTATGGCAGCAGATAGCTGCCATAACCCTGGTATTTTTTTCACGGCGGGTGGTCCGCTTTAAGATTAAAGTGGTCTCAGCTGCGGATTCTGCGCAAGATCACTTTTAATGGGACGACGGGAAAGGTGCCCCCCCTCTCCGCCACTTGCCGGAGTTGCTGCAAGCAGCGGAGACGAACCAGTCCTATGGCCTGATGAGCAGGAAGTTGAGTGAGGGCATGATGGCTCCCACTCGACTCTATGCCCTTGGAGGATCGGCGCAACGTCAAACGTCACTTCCACCCAACGGCATTAAAGGGACAAGATTTTATATTGAAAAAAAAAAAATTATTATTTTTTTTTATTTTTTTTTATTGCTTTTTAAGTATAAATGTGAGATCTCAGGTCTTTTGGAAGGATTAACCGCTTCCAGACCACCCCACGTACATTTATTGCGGCAGGGCGGCCCGTGAGCGCAAAATCATGCACCTGCACGTGATTTTGTGTATGTGATATAGTGGGCTCACGTGTGACGCTGGCATGGTGCTCCCGCTGTAATTAAACACAGCGGGAGCCAATCAGCGGGTCCGGAGGCAGCGATGGCCACTGCTGCCTGCCGATCGTTCTCATGAGAGACGAATCAGCCACCTGCCTGTGTAAACAAGGCAAACGATGGATCAGTCAGGAAGGGAAAGAGAGACCTTGTGATTCAGCTAAGCTGAATCACAGATATTTTTTTTCCTTCGGTGTGATACTGCCCCACACGGTTAGTAATCACCTCCCTAGGGAACATTTAACCCTTTGATCACCCCTGGTGTTAACCCTTCCCTGCCAGTTTCATTTATATAGTAATCAGTGCATTTTTATAGCATTGATCGCTGTATTGGTGTCACTTGTCCCCAAAAAGTGTCACTCAGTGTCAGATTTGTCCACCGCAATGTCGCGGTCCTGCAAAACATCGCAGATCGCTGCCATTACTAGTAAAAACAATAAAAAAATAAAAAGTCCCTAAATCTATCCCCTATTTTGTAGATGCTTTAAATTTTGCGCAAACCAAATCAATATACGCTTATTGGGATTTATTTTTACAAAAAATATGTAGCAGAATACATATTGGCCTAAATTTATGAAGAAATTTGATTTTTTAATTTTTTTTATTGGGAATGTTTTATAGCAGAAAGTAAAAAATATTGTTTTTTTAGTTATAATTTACGGTCTTTTTTTGTTCATAGCGCAAAAAATGAAAAAGTGCAGAGGCGATCAAATATCACTAAAAGAAAGCTCAATTTTATTTGTGTGCAGCGCCGAATGACGGCAATTGTCAGTTAAAGCGACGCAGTGCCGTATCGCAAAACATGGCCTAGTCAGGACGGGGGGTAAAACCTTCTGGAGCTGAAGTGGTTAAGGAGAACTAGACCTGAAAAGGGGTAATAAATTAATCCCTGCCTACAGTCTTGCTAATTGGTATTTAGGAAAAGTGATGAAAGAAAGATGAAGCCGACACATCACCATTATGGTCAACCATACCCACACTGGGAAGGTGATCTAGAGTGGCATGATGCAAAGGAGAACTAAAAAAAATTGCTGAATAATTTAAAGACTGTCATTGTTGATGCGCTACCAACAGGGAAAAAGCAGAAGTATTAGTATCAGGATTTCTTTTTCACAGAGAATAAGTGCAGGTACCCCCCCTGCTCAGTCACCCCTTGTCTCTGCCCCCTACCCACCTCCGAGCAGTGTCCTTTGGTTCCTCCTCCCTCCCAGTACTGCACATTTTAGAAAATACAGAACCAAGTATCATTTTGTGGTGCTAGGTAGTTTGTATGGACTTTGTTAATGGATAATAAAAAAATAATAATAACAAGAAAGGCAGTAGAATAAATACCCTGCGGCAAGCAGCAGTATATCCCCCAGAAACAATAGACCCCCCCCCCCCAAGGAACAGTAGAAACCCCCAGTGATACATATATTAGATCAAGATTTAAAACACTACAAGGTGAAATGTTAAAATAGACAAAGAACAAAAGAGACACACAAAACATTACACAAAAACAGAAAGACGCCAAATACCATTCACATAAGGATCACTGGTTGACCTGGCAGATGCTATTATGGTGCACACTGATGCCCCGTACACACGGTCAGAAATTCCGACCACAAAATCCGTCTGATTTTTTCCGACACTGGTGTTGCACACACACGGTCGGACAAAGTTGTCGGAAAATCCGATCATCCTGAACATGGTGACGTTCGTTGCGTACGACGGGACTACCTAGAGGCTAGTAGCCAATAGCTTTGGTCTTGTAATGTGATCTGAGCATGCGTGGCACTGTCCGTCGAAATTCGCTACACACGATCGGAAAAAGTCCGATAGGACTTTGTTGTCGGAAAATTTGAGAGCAGGATCTCAAACTTTTTCCGTCGGAAATTCCGACGGAAAAAGTCCGATGGAGCCCACACACGGTCGAATTTCCGACAACATGGTCCGATAGGACATTTTCCGTCGGAAAATCCGACCGTGTGTACGGGGCATGATTGGTACTATATGCATATCTGATGGAGGGTCAATGATTTTAGATCATTTTAGGACAATGTGGAGTGTGTAGACTTATTGGAACACTGGATCCAGATTTGAGTCCAATAGATGTAAAGTCAATGGGTAAGGATAAAGTTCTATATCTTGGGGACTCTGAAGAGCACTGTGTCCAAAGTGAACTCACAGCTGGTGTGTGGATCAGAGAAAGGACTAGCTGTCCTATGTCCGTGATTAGCCTGACTATGGGAAAAGCACAGGGTGGACTGGCATAGATAATCATGTATCATAAGTTCAGCTGTGTTCCCACAAAGTTGATGTCCAGTCTACTGACAGGGTGCTCCCCAATGTATGGACTGTATATCCTTCAACGGTATATTGATGGCCTGGGTACAGGATATTCAATGCATTCAAGCACTCACTAGCGATATAAGCACAACCTTCTGTGGCCAATCATGTAATGACCAAGTGTGGGAGAGTACATGTAAAGACCGCTGTGAGGTATAGATTACAAATCTGACCGTTCATATAGCACACACCTGATCAGCCGCTTAGAGGAAGCAGCTCAACTGTTCCTGTGAGTAGCATTTGAAGATATAAGTCCATATATACCGCATTCTGATGTATTCAGATGTACTGTGACTTCCTCTATATCAGTGCTGGGCTGGTACTGTATGTCAGTTGCACTCTGTGTCAACCGGCTCCAAGGAATGGTGATTAATAAAGCAGAGTACTCCACAGCGGACGCCGTTTAGGTTTAGATGGCTGTATAGATCACCTTCCTGGTCCCTGTTAGAGTGGGGCATGCTGTGAGTGGCGTCACATGACTGTGGTGACGTCAACGCGTTTCGCTAAGAAGAGTAGCATAGCAAGTACAAAAAATATCTGTTGATCCTGCCAAAAATGCAGTGACCTTGTCACTTCATGTGATCATAAAATAAGGCACAGAGAACCTTATATTTATTTAATAGGAACAAAAGGCAAAAGCAAAAGCATTATTTGGTTGTTAACCGCTTGCCGACTAGCGCACGCCATTGTGCGTTTGCAAAATAGCTCTGGTAGGCAAAAGGGCTTACAGGTACGTCCCTTTTAAGAAGTGCTGTCGCGGGCGCGCGCACCCCCGCTGTTACCGTGACCGCAGCTCCCGCGGACTCGATTTCCACCGCGATCGTGTCACGGAGAGGAAGAACGGGGAGATGCTTTTGTAAACAAAGCTTTTCCCAGTTCTGCCTAGTGACAGGACAGTGATCACAGCTCTCTCTCATAGAGAACTGTGATCACTGTCCTGTGTGTTAAAGCCCAGCCCCCTCACCCTTAGAATCATGCCCTAGGACACAATTAACCCCTTCACCGCCCCCTAGTGGTTAACCCCTTCACTGCCAGTGTCATTTACATAGTAATCAATGCATTTTTATAGCATTGATGGCTGTATAAATGACAACGGCCTGAAAATAGTGTCAAAAATGTCCGATGTGTCCGCTATAATGTCGCAGTCACGATAAAAATTGCAGATCGCCGCCATTACTAATAAAAAAATAAAAAAATAAAAATGCCATAAAACTATCCACCTATTTTTTTTACCAAAAATATGTAGAAGAATACGTATCGGCCTAAACTTTTTTTTAATATATTTTCGGGGGATATTTATTATAGCAAAAATGTAAAAATATTGCGTTTTTTTCAAAATTGTCACTCTTCTTTTGTTTATAGTGCAAAAAATAAAAACCGCAGCGGCGATCAAATACCACCAAAAAAAGCTCTATTTGTGGGAAAAAAAGGACGTCAAATTTGTTTGGGTACAATGTCGCACGACCGCTCAATTGTCAGTTAAAACGACGCAGTGCCGAATCGCAAAAAGTTCTCAGGTCAGGAAGGGGGTAAAATCCTCCGGGGCTGAAGTGGTTAACCATGCATGGATGTGGACCCCCAATTCCAGGGTCTTTTTCACTTGCATTAGTAAATCAACTCCATGTGTGCGTTCATGTATCTCTATACACTAAATTGCTCATATTGGCATAAAACATTGGAAATATGGAGGTTATTTTCTGAAACTGTATGGTGCAAAATCTGGTGCATTTCTGCATAGAAACCGATCAGCTTCCAAGTTGTATTGTTAAAGTTTAATTGAACAAGCTAAAGTTATACGCTGATTGGATATCATGCACAGATGCACCACATTCTGAATGCACCAGTTTTAGTTAATCTTCTCTATGTGTCGACAGTATATACTTATTGTGGACATATCTAGACCAGCCATTCTCAACTAGGGTTCCCCCAGAGGTTGCTAGAGGTTCCTTGAGCTGTGGCTGGTTGAGCTCCCATTTGTGGCTATCTGTAAGGATGGCATTTTGGCCACCACTGTAAGAGGGGGCATTCCCCCTTCAGCTCACCAATGTATGGGATATTCTCCCCACTGGTCCCCAATGTTAGGAGTATTCTCCCCACTAATCACCAATGTAAGGAGCATTCTTCCTACTAATAATTAATGTAAGGGGCATATTTCCCACTGAATACCAATGTAAGGAGCATTCTCCCCACTGATCAACAATGTAAGGAGCATTATCCCCATGGATCACCAATGTAAGGGGCATTCTTCCCACTGATCATTAATGTAAGGGGCATTTATCCCACTGATTACCCATGTAAGGGGCATTCTCCCCACTGATCACCAATGTAAGCAGCATTATCCCAATGGATCACCAATGTAAGGGGCATTCTTCCCACTGATCATTAATGTAAGAGGAATTCTACCCACTGATTACCAATGTAAGGGGCATTCCCCCACTGATCATCGATGTAAGGGGCATTCTTCCTACTGATCACCAATGTAAGGGGCATTCTTCCCACTGTTTACCAATGTAAGGGGCATTCTCCCCACTGATTACCAATGTAAGGAGCATTATCCCCATGGATCACCAATGTAAGGGGCATTCTTCCCACTGATCATTAATGTAAGGGGCATTCTTCCCACTGATTACCAATGTAAGGGGCATTCTCCCCACTGATCACCAATGTAAGCAGCATTATCCCAATGGATCACCAATGTAAGGGGCATTCTTCCCACTGATCATTAATGTAAGGGACATTCTTCCCACTGATTACCAATGTAAGGGGCATTCTTCCCACTGATTACCAATGTAAGGGGTATTCTTCCCACTGATCACCGGTGTAAGGGGCATTCTTCCTACTGATCATAAAACGTAAGGGGCATTCTTCCCACTGTTTACCAATGTAAGGGGCATTCTTCCCACTGATCACCGGTGTAAGGGGCATTCTTACTACTGATCACCAATGTAAGGGGCATTCTTACTACTGATCACCAATGTAAGAAGCATTCTTCTCACTGATCACCAATGTAAGGGGCATTCTTCTCACTGATAACCAATGTAAGAAGCATTCTCTGCTCTGATCACCAATGTAAGGGGCATTCTTTCCGCTGATCACCAAGGTACGGAGCATTCTTCCTACTGATCACCAATGCAAGGAACATTCTTCCCACTTATCACCAATGTGAGGAGCATACTTGCCACTGACCCTTAATAAATTTAATTTAGCGGGCGTTTCCTGAGACCTGACAATTATTTCAAGGGTTCCTCTGGAATAAAAAGGTTGAGAAAGGCTGTCTAGACTTTTAATGTTAGCAGCCTTTGAATCGGGTCCATCTATGTTCAAATATGATACTGCTGCTGATTCTCTAATTTCAGACATTTTAACTATGTAAAATAATTCACGATGAATCCCTGAAGTGTTCTTTCATATACAAAGAAAAAACATAACTGTAAAAAAGAAAAAACCCTCCCAAAGTCAGCACAAGTAAAAAATAATCCTTCTTTCTGTAGCACTTATTTCAAAGAAGGAACATGAAATGGGAGAAACAAAGGCTCCCGCTGGGTGTAGGATAGTAGAGGTGAATGCATTTAAGAGTGAACTGTAATGCTAAGGAATGGGGAAGTTGATTTATTTTAACAAATTCCAGCTTCAGCTAACCTTCAAATGGATCCTTTCAATCAGAAATACAAAATTTGGAAAAGTACAACTTGTTTACAACACTCAGATAAAAGTCAAATTTGAATTAATGTTATTTTTATTTATATCAACTTTCTACTTTAGAGGTGCAACATTTATAAGACTCCTAAATGCGATTCAAAATGCAAGGCAAAAAAAAAAAGCAAGGAAAAAAAAAAAAAAATATATATATATATATATATATATATATATATATATATATATATATACACAGTATCTCACAAAAGTGAGTACACCCCTCACATTTATGTAAATATTTTATTATATATTTTCATGTGACAACACTGAAGAAATTACACTTTGCTACAATGTAGTAGTGAGTGTACAGCTTGTATAATAGTGTAAATTTGCTGTTCCTTCAAAATAACTCAACACATAAATGTCTAAACCGCTGGCAACAAAAGTGAGTACACCCCTAACGCCCCTTTCACACATGCGGACCGCATGTCAGTTTTTCATCCATCCGTTTTTGGATGATAAACGGACATACATGCATGTCTATGGGATAGCGGGTGTCAGCGGATGAGCATCCGCTATCGTCCGCCTCCGCAATTGTCCGATTCTGCAGACGGAGGAAAACCCTATTTTTTCATCCGTCTACAGAGCGGATCGGATGAACACGGACAGACGGTCCTTGTTCATCCGATCCCCCATAGAGGAGAGCGGAGAACTGACAGGGCCGTCCCTTCACAGCGTGCAGGGACCGCCCTGTCATTAGCCGGCTCAGCGGGGGTCAGCTGTGCGATCCCCGCTGAGCAGCGGATCTTCACGGGGCGGATCTATAAGGATCCGCCCCGTGTGAAAGGGGCCCAAGTGAAAATGTTCAAATTGGGCCTAATGAGCCATTTTCCCTCCCCAATGTCATGTGACTCGTTAGTGTTACAAGGTCTCAGGTGTGGAAGGGGAGCAGGTGTGTTAAATTTGGTGTTATCGCTCTCACTCTCTCATACTGGTCACTGGAAGTTCTACGTGGTACCTCATGGCAAATAACTCTCTGAGGATCTGAAAAAAAAATAATTGTTGCTCTACATAAAGATGGCCTAGGCTATAAGAAGATTGCCAGGACCCTGAAACTGAGCTGCAGCACGGTGGCCAAGACCATACAGCGGTTTAACAGGACAGGTTCCACTCAGAACAGGCCTCGCCATGGTCGACCAAAGAAGTTGAGTGCACGTGCTCAGCGTTATATCCAGAGGTTGACTTTGGGAAATAGATGTATGAGTGCTGCCAGCATTGCTGCAGAGGTTGAAGGGGTGGGGGGTCATCCTGTCAGTGCTCAGACCATATGCCACAAACTGCATCAAATTGGTCTGCATGGCTGTCCTTCCAGAAGGAATCCTCTTCTAAAGATGCTGCACAAGAAAGCCCACAAACAGTTTGCTGAAGACAAGCAGACTAAGGACATGGATTACTGGAACCATGTCCTGTGGTCTGATGAGACCAAGATAAACGTATTTGGTTCAGATGGTGTCAAGCGTGTGTGGCGGCAACCAGGTGAGGAGTACAAAGACAGGTGTGTCTTGCCTACAGTCAAGCATTGTGGTGGGAGTGTCATGGTCTGGGGCTGCATGAGCCCTGCCGACACTGGGGAGCTACAGTTCATTGAGGGAACCATGAATGCCTATGTTTACTGTGACATACTGAAGCAGAGCATGATCTCCTCCCTTTCGGGGACTGGGCCGCAGGGCAGTATTCCAACATGATAACAACCCCAAACACACCTCAAAGACGACCACTGCCTTGCTAAAGAAGCTGAGGGTAAAGGTAATGGACTGGCCAAACATGTCTGCAGACCTAAACCATATTGAGCATCTGTGGGGCATCCTCAAACGGAAGGTGGAGGAGCGCAAGGTCTCTAAAAGCCACCAGCTCTGTGATGTCGTCATGGAGGAGTGGAAGAGGACTCCAGTGGCAACCTGTGAAGCTCTGGTAAACTACATGCCAAAGAGGGGTAAGAGTAGGAGATAGACTAGACAGATTGAGATAGAGGGTTCCAGAGGATGGGAGAGGCTCTGAAGAAGTCCTGGAGACAAGCATGAGAAGAGGACACAAGAGAGCTTAAGGGCAGGAGGCCTTGGGAGGACGGTTTGAGTGATATTTGGAGAAAAGATTGGTGATGTAACTTGGAGCAGAGTTGTGGGTGGTTTTGTATGTTGTCGTTAGTATTTTGAATTTATTCCGCTGGGCAATTGGAAGCCAGTGGAGGGAGAGGCAAGGAGGGGTGGCAGACACTGAACGATTAATAAGGTAGATGCGTCTGGCAGCAGAATTTATGACAGACTGAAGGGGAATAACCTATGGAGAAGGTGGACAGAAGAGGGAAACAACATAAGGAAAAAGTTATCATAGTATGTACATCTTGATAATTATTGAGGACTATTTACCCTTCTACCCTAGGCACTGGCCCTTGAGTGCCTTATGGTGAATTAAGCATCACTTAC
Source organism: Lithobates sylvaticus (assembly GCA_028564925.1). NCBI lineage: Eukaryota > Metazoa > Chordata > Amphibia > Anura > Ranidae > Lithobates > Lithobates sylvaticus. The sequence goes on from CM053029.1 coordinate 576,083,776, forward strand.
CCTCCTCATTCCCTCACTGTCAACCTTACCCTCAGCTCTTCCAAATTCTTGGCCGGCATCAAGGCCAGTGATGTCATTGGCGTGTGTTTCTTAAAGAGACTGCCCCTAGTTTAGGGAGCATTCGTCTTGCGCCAGCAGCCTGAGCAGCATATCTATTTGTCTCTGAGCTTCCTCCTGTGACTCCTCATTCTGTTTGTCATCTCCTTGGATTAATCTTCTGTGTACTGACCTTCTCTTGTTCTCGTGGATCCGTTCATCTGCTGCCTGGCCAGATTGATCTTTGGCCTATTTCTTGGATTTTTTTCTCATCTCTGCCCAGTTCAACTCTTCCAGTACTCCCACATTGCTTCTGTATCCACTTGCACGGGTTTGTCTCCGCACCATGAGCAGGGTCAGAAACAGAAGAGTCAGTGCTAAAGTTATGTGAAAAAACTGGCAGCCTGAAGACGGAAGACTTGATGACCAGAGACTTCGACATTGGTAACAGGCAATACTTCTGGTTATGCCGTCCTCTTCCGATTGGTGAAATTCTAATTCTAAATTACAAGAATAACTAGAACAGCACAACAGCTTGGGCATTACCGTATAAGCTGACCCTAATATAAGCCGAGGCAACTAATTTTACCACAAAAAACTGGGAAAACATATCAACTCGAGTATAAGCCTAGGGTGAGAAATGCGCAGCTACCGTAAGTGGAAAAGAGGGTCAAAAATGCCCATTTGCAGCCTCACTGTGCCCATTTGCATGCCTCACTTAGCCCATTTGCAGCCATAGGTCCCCCGAACTTTAAACTTGGTAATTAAGGGTTCCTATATGCCCCCTAGCTGCAGCCAAAGGGTCCCGAAATGACATTGCTGCAGATGGACACAGTTGACTGACTTTGGGGCCCGTATCTCTGGGCCACTTGGTGCTAGGAACCCCGAATTTGGTGTGCAAACCCAGTGGAACTAGCCCTACAACATATCCAGATGGGGTTCGTAGCACCAAGTGGCCCCCGAAATACAGGGCCCCAAAGTTGGTTCGGAAAATGTCAAGCACTTTTCTGCAGCAGAGAATTACATTTTCCGAACTGACTTTGGGGCCCCATATCTCTGGGCCACTTGGTGCTAGGATACGGGGGCCCCAAAATCGGGTCAGAAAATGTCATTCTCTGCTGCAGAAAAGTGCTTGACTCGAGTATAAGCTGAGGGGGGCATTTTCAGCACAAAAAAATTTGCTGAAAAAGTCGGCTTATACTCGAGTATATATACGGTACCTTAAAAAACATTTATTATTAAAAGGATAAATATATACACATACATATATATATCTATATATATATATATATATATATATATATATATATATATACACACACACACACACACACACACAGTCACAAAAGCCATGTGGCTGTTTGCATATTTATCCAATCACAGCTCAGAAGGAGATGGATGTCCAATGTAAGGTCAAGGCTACACTTGACAGCAGGATCTGATGTGCTCCGAGGGGCATACGGTCTTCCGCAAAGCTCTGAGGAAGAGGATATGCCCCACTAAAAAAATAAATTAATAAATGTTTTTTAATTTTTAAGGTAATGCACAAGGCTTTTGCGCCCTTCATGCTATTTTTGCTCTTGAACAGGGTCAACCTGGTGGTCACGACCTGGCACCAGCGCACAACAAAATCCATCTCTACCATGAAGTCTCTGCACCCTGAACAGGGTCAAAAACAGACGTAAAACGTCACGTCAGTGTTAACCTTAGGTGAAAAGATAGGCAGCCTGAAGACGGTCGACTTGATAAAAGGCAATACTTCTGGTTTTGCCGTCCTCTTCCGTGGTGAAATTTTTCATTCTAAACGACAAAATAGCAAGGAGGGCGCAACAGCCTTGGGCATTACCTTAAAAAACATATTGTAATAGGAGGATAAATATTTATATATACTCACAAAAGCCATGTGGCTTTAAGCATATTTCTACAATCTCAACTCAGAAGGAGATGGATGAACAATGTAGAACCAAGGCTACATTTGACAGCATAAGCCGGAGCTGATTTGTTCTGAGGGGCTTACCCTCTTCCTCAGAGCTCTGACGAAGAGGGTATACCACCTTGAAACTTATTTATTACTGAATGTTTTTTACAGTAATGCACAAGGCTGTTGCGGCCTTCATACTATTTTTGTTCTTGAGCAAGGCCAACCATGGGGGATTTGACCTGGCGCCAACATACATCAAAACTAGGGCTGTTACTGATTAAAATTTTCTTGTTCGATTAATCGATTTTTTTTAATCGATTAATCGACTAATTTCAATAAATTATAACACACATACAGAGCCAACTACTTTTAGCTGATCTCCTTGCATTGCAACTCTGCATTAGTCAGTGGTAAATGTGGTATACACTATATACAATCACCCGACACTAGTTCGTTTCCACAATCCATGACTTAACTTCACAGTTCACACAAATACGTTTTAAATTCAAAAACTGTAGCAGTAACATAAGTAATTTTTTTTCCCACAGTAGCGTGACAATCCCTCCACCTCCGGTCTAACTAATCACTCTCACCTTATGGCATGGACCCCTGTGCAAACAGGTGGTCATGCAAGCAGGTATCAAAAGGGTTATCGCGGACCATAAACTTCTCTCACGTCTCCTTAGATCTCAGCAAGGACGCCAAGTCATAAGATTACATTTTTGTGTTCAAACCCAAACTACTCTAAACTAAAAACACAGCATATAAAGCTGACAATCGTGTTAGTTTCGTAGAGCAGCAGCGGGGCGACGTCATGCATAGCTCCTCCCCCGTACGCGTTACGTTTAATCAGAACTTCAACGTCACTGGACTCCTCCCCCCTTTCCTTTGTTAGTAGACGGAGGCACTTGGAGAAGGGGGGAGGAGTCCAGTGATGTTGATGTCCGTGACGTCACCGGATCTCCGACGGAACTCCCTGAAGACCCAGAAGCCGGCGGAGAGGTGAAAAAAATTTCATAGATCAAAAAAAATTTGATTGATCAAAAAAATTAACGATTAATTGAGGAATTAATCTTTAATTTCCACAGCCCTAATCAAAATCCATTTCTACCATCCGGAGCTCTAGTGAAAATCAGCTGGCGCTTAGACCCCATGCCCCCCCAGGGATCCCACACCACCTGCTCACACAAGAGCTCATATCCCACAGATTCGTGACATTAAGCCCTAATGTACTGCCATGGCATATGTAGACACCACTGAGTATCATATTGATGCAAGCTTTTCAAGAAAGTTTTGTTCACGCCTAAGTGTTTTCAGTGCAATTTGCAGAAAAGGAGTGTGATTAAAAACTGAAATAGATAGCAATACGATACATCTGATTCAGAACTCAACCGCATAATAGCAATTGTATCCAGGGTATAAAAAGTCTGGTCTCTTTACGGCAGCTGAGCTCAGTTTCCCGATGTTTATCTTCATTCTTGTTCTGCAGTTGTCAATAAGCAATTCATTAGGTGCGAATATATCATGGAGAACAGTATGAGCACAGACAAATCCAAAGTTAAAATCAATGATATATAGAGATTCTGAACAAGGAAGGGCAATTAAACCGAGAAGACTTTTAACACTCTGAGAATGTCACTGATAAAAAAACAAAAAACAAATGTGTCAGTCTCACAGTAAATGTCTAGCGATGTTGACGTGCTCCAATGGTATAGAGAACCAAGATGTTTTCATCTTCGGCATTGTTGCCAGCTAGCTGGTGTTGAAAAGGACTGACATCCTCTCAACAAGCTTCCAGGGATGTGCCGATTGTACCGTAGATCTAAATAAGTTGGACAATTCCACCGAAAAATAAACTCCATTGAAGCTGTTTATACAAAGACTGAGCTGGAAGATGTGAGTGATGGAGCCACATTAAAACAGCCTCTAACCAAAACGATATTGAAATAAAATTAAATTATAGCGGCGTAGGCTTCTCTCTTTGTAAACTGAATTTGTCTAACTTGATTGATCTTTGTGATTTTTAAAAAAATTTTTTCAGACAGGCCGTGTTTTCAGACTATAGCGTTAATGATCAGGATGCCATCTAATACATTAGTGCAATGGTTTGTTGATTTTGCGACCCGATGAAGTAATCCAGCATTATTTAGGAGCCCTGGGGTTATTTTTGTCTTTTTGATTGGAACTGAAAAACTCATCATCTTTTACGTTAAGCTCATCACTTTTCTGTGCCACAAACATTAAAAACTGTTTCTCTAAAAAAACATTAAATTGAAAGTGGTTGCAAACTTAAAGGGGTGTTCCGGGGGAAAAAAAAAATAAAAGCCAGCAGCTACACATACTGCAGCTGCTGGCTTTTAATAAATGGACACTTGCTTTTCCTGCTGACCCTCGATGTCGGCACCGCAGCTGATGTCTCCATCAGCTGTCGGGTGCTGCCGCTGCCATTGCGGGTAAGGTAACCAGGCAGTGTAGCCTTTCAGATTCACGCTGAGAACCCTACTGCGCATGGGCGAGGCCTCGCTCCTCTCTCCTATTAGCCCGGCGGCCGAGGGAGGAGGAGGAGGGAGCCCCGCGGTGACGTCATGGCGCGATTGCGCCGCAGCGTTCTTCCGGAAGTGGGAAAGGATACCTGTCAAAGACAGGTATCCTGTCCCCCCTCCCCCCGAAAGGTGCCAATTGTGACACCAGAAGGGGTGGGGAATCCGATGAGCGGAAGTTACACTTTAGGATGGAGCTCCGCTTTAACTTCAGAAATAAAATTTGAACAAAGTATATCCCACTATAGTGCGTATTTGTGTTAAAACAGAGCACTAAGTGCAATTTCTGTCTGTTGCCTCCTTCCTCTTCTATCAGCATGAATCACTTCTGATAAACTTTCCTGACATCAAGAGAAAAATGGTGGCAAGGGAGGGCATAGTATGTGATTGACAAAGTGGCATCAATAGAGTTGGCATCACCTGGTGCTGTAAAAAATGGTGTCCCCCCTGACCTGGACATTTTATAGATAGGCAACTCCTATCCTCATATTGATTAGTGGTTCCAAATTAATAATAACTACTGCAGTAGGGAACAGACACAAAAGCTACGCTCAGCATCTTTCCAAATAACCGTTCTGCCTTTATTATGACGCAATTGAACGTTTTTATACACAAGGTGACGTAGGTAGGGGCGTAACATAGGCAGGCTAATTCTAATTCTAAAATTCAGGACTCAAAAGAATGCAAACATGTACTGAAAACATTATTATTATATTATACACGATTTATATAGCTCCAAACGGTTTATGCAGCGCTTTACAATGTATAGGGGGGACCACACAATTACAGTACAGTTCAATACAAAAGGTACAGGAGGGCCTGGCTCGTAGGGCTTACATTCTAAAGGGAGGGGGTGGGGGTACAAAAGGTAATAGCTGCAGAGAATGATTTGATGGGGGTGGCTCAGGGACAATTGTTGTTAGGTGGGTGTGGGATAGGCTTCCCTGAATAAATTAGTTTTCAGGGATCTCTTAAAGGTGGACAGGGTATGGGCTGATCGGACATACTAGGGCAGGGAGTTCCAGAGGATGGGTGAGACTCTGGAGAAGTCCTGAAGGCAAGCATGGGAGGAGGTAACAAGGGAGCTAGAGAGCAGGAGGTCCTGGGAGGAGCGGAGTGGAGGATTTGGGCAATATCTGCAGATGAGGTTGGTGATGTAGCTGGGGGTGATGTTGTGGATGGCCTTGTATGTTATGGTTAGCATTTTGAATTTTACACGGTGGGGTAGGGGAAGCCAGTGAAGGGATTGGCAGAGAGGGGCGGCAGTCACGGATCGATTAGTGAGGTGTAAAACATTATTAGTGCTGTATGCACAGTGAGGGGAGTGTGCAATACATACAAAATAGAAGACAATTATATACAGAACTTACAAATTTCCTTAACAATCCCCCCCCGTCTCCAGTATAGTCCTAGTATCTGATGGTATAAATACAAGAAAAAACAGTCACAACCAGCGCTAAAAAGGTCTTTCATAATTTAAACAGCAACAAGGACATCAGTGTTCCAAAACCAGGCAGATGCTGCCCTCCATAGATGAGGTAATCCGGTAAAAAACTATAGAATATAGCATAGCTATTCACTGGGAAGATCAGTGTGCTGCTGCTTCTCTTCCCCCAGCTCTTATGCAGCTGAAAACAGAGGGAAAGCGATCACTTCTGAAAAAGGGTATTTTATCATTTTTTTTATTTTTTATATCTATGCACAAATGTTTTGCCTTTCATTTCTATTTTAACCACTTCCCGCCCGGCCTATAGCAGAATGACGGCCAGGCGGTGGTTTCGTTATGCTGACTGTGCATCATATGACGTCCTTCAGGATAACATGCCGCTGCGCGCCCGTGGCTCTTTACCACGTGATCAGCCGCGTCCAATCACGGCTGATCACGATGTCAACAGGAAAAGCCGGTGACTGGCTTTTCCTCAGTCGCGTCTGATAGACAGGGGGGGGGGGGTCTGCGCTGATTGTTTATCTGCGCAGCCCCCCTCAGATGCCCACACTGGACCACCAGGAAAGTGGGCAACATGTGGATGGCCAGGTATGTACCCCCTGGCCATCAACATGTGCAAATGATGCCCAATCTGTGCCAGTCAGTGCCCACAAATGGGCACTGACTGGCACCATCATGTACCAATCAGTGTCATCAGTTCCACCCATCACCCAGCAATGCCACCCATCAGTGTCCAGCAGTGCCACCTATCAGTGCCCATCCGTGCCCATCAATCAGTGCCCATCAGTGCCCATCCATGTCACTTATCAGTGCTACCCATAAGTGCCAATCAGTGCCACCTATGAGTGCCCATTAGTGCCGCCTATGAGTGCCCATCAGTGCCACCTATGAGTGCCCATCAGTGCTGCATACCAGTGCCACCTATCAGTGCCACATATCAGTGCCCATCAGTGCCGCCTATCAGTGCCCATCATCAGTGCCGTCAGTGCCACCTCATCAGTACCACCTCATTGGTGCCACCTCATCGGTGCCCATCAGTGCCCATCAGTGCAGCCATATCAGTGCCCATCATTGAAGAAGAAAACTTACTTATTTACAAAAAAAATTAACAGAAACAAAGAAAAACGTATTTTATTTCAAAATTTTCGGTCTTTTTTTATTTGTTGACCAAAAAATAAAAATTGCAGAGGTGATCAAATACCACCAAAATAAAGCTCTATTTATGGGAACAAAATGATAAAAATTTAGTTTGGGTACAGTGTAGCATGACTGCGCAATTGTCATTCAAAGTGCGACAGCGCTGAAAGCTGACAATTGGTCTGGTCAGGAAGGTGTCTAAGTGCCCGGTATTGAAGTGGTTAAACTAAATGAGTTGTTTTACAAGGTGATCATTTACAAACACTAACTAGTTTCATTGAATTTACTTTTCCTGCCTGAAGTGTCCTTTTATTTTTTTTTAATCTTTAAATGAAAAAAGTATCTGTTAATAGAGGAAATAAAACCCTAATAATAGTAATGAGATTATTATAGATATTTTAATTACAAGTAATTATCATTTTCATACAGGGCAATTATGTGGTCATGAAAGTATATTCTTAATAATTTCTAGGGTTGGGTTGAGCCTTTGCCTGCTTTTAGCTTTTAAAGTTACTATCCGAAATGGTAATGTTGAAAAATGTGAAAGATCTGTTGTACTCTTGAACCTCGGTGGAACCGTGTCAATAAAAAGCTAACAGAGGATATAGACTCTGGCGTATTAATTATTCTGAATATTTATGGCTAATTATCATTTTTCAGTGTCCTAACACTGCTTTTTATATGCTTGATCTCTAATGGTAAATGAAAAAAATAAGTAATTCCAATGCTGAATAAACATGTGGCTGCTTTCCAGCAGGCATGGCATATGAGCAGCATGCCTTGGCAATTCGTCACTCTGATTTGGCTACTGCTAAGGGTTTAAAAAAGTTTATTCGGGCTAGCGCAAAGTTTGTGGAGGAACATTTGCATTAAATGTCTTAACCACTTTCAGCCCCGGACCAATTTGCAGCCAAAGGACCAGGCCCCTTTTTGCGATTCGGCACTGCGTCGCTTTAACTGACAATTGCGCGGTCGTGCGACGTGGCTCACAAACAAAATTGACGTCCTTTTTTTCCCACAAATAGAGCTTTCTTTTGGTGGTATTTGATCGCGGTTTTATTTTTTGCGCTATAAACAAAAAAGAGCGACAATTTTGAAAAAAAAAACACATTCTTTTTTATTTTTTGCTATAATAAAATATCCCCCAAAAATATATAAAAAAAACATTTTTTTTCCCTCAGTTTAGGCCGATACGTATTCTTCTACATATTTTTGGTAAAAAAATCGCAATAAGCGATTATTGATTGGTTTGCGCAGAAGTTATAGCGTTTACAAGATAGGGGATAGTTTTATAGCATTTTTATTAATAATTTTTTTTTATTAGTAATGGCAGCGATCAGTGATTTTTATTGGGACTGCGACATTATGGCGGACACATCAGACATTTTTGACACATTTGTGGGACCATTGTCATTTATACAGCAATCAATGCTATTTAAATGCATTGATTCCTGTATAAATGACACTGGCAGTGAAGGGGTTAACCACTAGGTGGCAGTGTAGGGGTTAAGTATGCCTAGGGGTGTGTTTCTTACTGTGGGGGGCGTGGCTGTCAGCTAGTGAATGTTGATCTCTGCTCCAATCGCAGGGAGCAGAGATTGGCGTCACTAGTTGCTAGGCAGAACGGGGAGATGCTGTTTATTTCCGCATCTCCCCGTTCAGCCTTCCCGTGAGACGATTGCGGGTGTCCCCGCGGCGATCGAGTCTGCGGGACCCGCGACCAGCCTCACGCGGGTCCCGACCGGCGCGCTCCCGATGGCACGACAGGCATTAAGGAGGGACTTATATATACGCCCTCCTGCCTGTACGTGCCATTCTGCCGACGTATATCTGTGTGCGCCGGTTGGGAAGTGGTTAAGCATAAGCACAGCAGCAGAACAATAGTGAAGCAAGCTACAGTTCAACCTAACTTTTTCATAATAATCTTCTGCTATTGTGTTAGTGTTGTGAACCTGATAGTGATACTAGTGTTGTTAGTGTTGTGATAGCCTCAGAGACTACCTGTGTTGTGGGGGGGGGGGGGGGGGGTTATTATTATAGATTCTATATTATAGATTGAGATTCTATATAGATTCTATATACCCTATCTTGTTACCTGTCTGATCAGTGATCACTATCACCAGTCCATTTTCTGTTTGAACTATATACATTCAACATGAACGACAAAGATTCGACAAAGCAATGAAAAACATACAAACGCCGAATGTTTGGCTTGTGGTGTCTGTCGAAAGTTCTAAGAAGATTTGACGGAGCAGCAAGTACAGTTTACAGTTTAGCTGCTCCGTCGAATCTTCTTTGAACATTCGACAGACACCATAAGCCTTTAATGACAGATTCAACCTTAATTAATTTGGATTTTTGGACGAATGCATTTTTTAACGAAAAACAAAATAAATAAAAATGAATTTCAGGAGTAACTAAATAAATACATTTTTCGGACGAAAAACGAAATTCCGAAACTAAATATTTCAGTGTGCACATGTTTAGTATCCAGACCATCCATCCTGATCCTTTTTGTGGTCGTTCGCTCCTGCCCCCGGCTGTTTGGCCCCGTGATCTCCCACCTAGCCCGCCCAATGCACCGGGCGGCACGGTGAGGGGACATATACTGGTCTGGGTTCTCTCGCCTCAACCCTCGAAGGAGACAAACTTTTCCAAGATATGATTGTTCCACCCATGAGATACTCCATAGGTAAAGTGCCACCATTATATCACACCCTGTTTTCTAGCTGGAGAGCCTCATGCATTACATATACTAGATGTAGGTCTACTTACTTTTCTATTCATCATTTTATCTCATTTATAGCATCCTGCTCCTGATGATTGGCTTTAAACGTCATGAAACGCGTTGAGTCCACACTCAAGGGTGCCAGGTTTATAGCTTGTATCATCATGAATTCATCTTTTGTGCTTTTTACATTTTATATCATGTTCTGTTTATTATTACAATTATGATAATACTTTTTTTCTATTATTGTCCTTTGTACCAATCATATCCTTTTTGTATAAATATTAAATATGTGACTATTGTGCATTGAATATGTTTATATCGTGCCTATATTGTACACAAGAAATATTTATTTAGTTTATTTATTTTAGGAACTACCCATTGGGGACTGGTTACAATTAATAGTCTTTACTAATATATCATAGTTACAACATCCTCTACTAACAGAGACACACCTCACCTAAAGTCCCGCATCCACCTCTTTTATTTTGTTTTTTATATAGCCGATAGCTCATACACTGATAAAAATATTAAATTATTATTTATTATTATTAAAAATATAAAAGTATTAAATTGATTTAATCCAGGACGTCCGGCATGCACTTCTCTACTGCCCTCTCCCTGGCCTCTTCTCTTACCAGCAGTAGCTGGCCACCTGCCTTTTCATTGCCGCAAAGCATGCCATTACCAGGGCTTGGAGGATGCCCTTGGTTGGGTTGGCCGAGGTGAGGAGTGTTCTGATTACCCTCATGCTTCATTAGAAAATGACCAGTATACTTCATGACTCCTACGCCAAGTTCCTCAAAGTGTGGAACCCATGGGGGTCTTTTGCTCTCCCAACTCTGTCCCCGGCCAGCTTGGGTATTCCGGACCATTCTGGAACTCCATCTAACCCGCAGGTTCCACCTTCTCTTCCTGCTTAGTTTTACACTTCTTTTCTTTCTTTCTTATCTTGACTGTTTCCTGTCTTCTCCCCTTGCTTAGTCCTTGTCATGGAGATTTCGCTATACGCTATGAGCAAAGCATGTCACTTGTGCTACTAAGCGCCCTTTCAGCCTTTTGGTATAATGCATCTCAATAAACCTGTGTCTCCCGCATTTCCCCAAGTAAACAGACATAGTCACCTTCTTAGCTCCATCGCTTGACCAACTGACCTGAACCTTGGAGCACTCTTTATTCGTATAACAAATAGAACTCAGTGATTTCACAATCGACCAATCAAGCACAGGCATTCCTTCAAACAGAAGGGGTTATACAACAACCAATGAACAATGACTAGGGGAGTCTTATGGGCATGTCTGGGTGGGGGCAGCGTGCATGATTTCCCACCCCCTGTACCTGGAAGCTGTCATCTTCAGCTAGACAGCTCATGGCTGGTCTTGAGATCATGGACGCTGTCAGAACATAACGCACCCAAAGGGTCCCATTTTTACCTTTGGCGTGAACAATGCATACCTGGATTATACTACCGTTCGCGTGGATGGGAGATTATCTGCAGGTGCACGCCAGGGCCCCTCCAAATGTGTTGATCAGGTCTAACAGGGCACCAGACTCATACGTTTGTATAAGGTTTTTTTTCGATTATTTTTTCGATTTTTTTTTTTCGATTTGTTTTTCGATTTTTTTTTTTAAGATTTTTTTTTTCGATTTTTTTTTAAGATTTTTTTTATATTAGAGGCGAAGGCTTGAAAAAGGGTGGGGCTCAGGGCGCAGAGCATTGTCTTCCAGCTTCTCCTCCCAGCCAATCAGGATAGGAGGCAGATCAGTTTGGCCAGGAGGAGAAGCAGAGGAAGCCGTGGAGGGGCTGAGTGCCGCCGGGGACCGTCACCTTGGAGGGGCAGCTCCGACTCTACCAAGTGCAGGCAGACCTGGGGGTAGTTTGTATACCGCCCCACCAAATTTTTTTAGCACCAGCTGCCCCTGACGGTGATAGTGAACCCAGATTTACACCAGGTAAGCTATGACATACTAACCAAGAGTTTGTTACAGTAGCTTACTGACTGGGATGTGGCTAGGGTTGCCACCTATATGGGATTCACCCGGACAGTCCGGGTTCTGAATCATCTGTCCGGTTTTCAGACTGCCTGAAACCCGGACAGACCATTTTGGCAGAGGGGAGCTTCATTAGCATACTTGCCACTGTGAGACAGTCATAGCAGAAATATAATTTCTTCTCAATAAATACACACACTGTGCTGGTGTGTGTGTTGTGAATCTGAAGATCTTTTCTGTCTCCCCCCCTCCAGGCACCTGCAGGGTCTCCATTATCTCTGACCCCCCCCCCCCCCTCTACAATCACTAGTGGCGTGTTCTGAGAGAATGCGGAGGCGGAGATCCCTGTAGCTCCTTTTGGGCTGGCCGCTGCTCACTAAGAAGTGAGCTGACTGTTTATTTTACAAAGGAAAGTTTCCTAGGTTGCAAAGTTCCAGGAGGATTTATTTTGTGAAGGGTTAAAGGGGAGTTCCAGGCATTTTAAAAGTCAGCAGCTACAAAAAGTGTAGTTGCTGACTTTTAAAAAAAATGACACTTACCTGTTCCACGGTCCAGCGATGCGGCCGAACGGGATGTCGCTCCTCTCCCCCTCCTCTTCGCCGGCGCCGCCATTTCCACTAAGGGCCCCCCGGCCGTGACAGCTTTCCTCTTCACGGCCGGGCACGCACGGCGCATGCGCTCCCGGAGTGGATAGGCGATCTCCTGGGACCTGTCACGTGTCCCAGGAGATCGCCTAGAGGGAGGAGTCGCCTAGGCGGTTCCTGGGCGGAAGGAGGAAGTGGGACAGGAAGTCCCCCTCCTAATGAAGACCCCATTCCCCCCCCCAAAAAAATTACATGCCAAATGTGGCATGTAAGGGGGTGAGGAGTGGTTAAAGCGGAAGTTCCATTTTTGAGTGGAACTCCGCTTTAAGATAAGCAGAATCGGAAGAAACAGTGAGTGAGTGTGTGTGGGGGGGGGGGGGGGGGGGCTGCCCAATCACCATTATGACCATTCACTTAACCCTGTGTGTATGTGGTGAGTTTACACCTCTGTCCAGACTCAGAGCCTGGATAACACAGGGATATATGAATAGTTATACATTACCTTCACATCATCTATACATACAGAGTGCTAGGGGGTAGCATCTTATAAAAGATTGTTTTCATTGAGTAGTATTGTATATTTTAGTAGATGACCACAATAGCTTTTTTTTGTAATTATAGACATCACTATCTGACCACTTCTCAGCCCCCAACCCCCCCTACCCCCCCAGCTTACATCACCCCCTCCCCCAGGCCACTTCATACACATCACTCCGAGCTGCTTCCTACCCCCCAGCTGAGGGACATCATTCCATGGTCACTCTACAGACACTGCAATAAATCCCTCCTCATACTGCCCCCATCATCCCCTCCGCACTCCTCTCCTGTACATACTGCCCCCATCATCCCCTCCGCACTCCTCTCCTGTACATACTGCCCCCATCATACCCTCTGCACTCCTCTCCTGTACATACTGCCCCATCATACCCTTCGCACTCCTCTCCTGTACATACTGCCCCCATCATCCCCTCCGCACTCCTCTCCTGGACATACTGCCCCCATCATCCCCTCCGCACTACTCTCCTGTACATACTGCCCCATCATCCCCTCTGCACTCCTCTCCTGTACATACTGCCCCCATCATACCCTCTGCACTCCTCTCCTGTACATACTGCCCCATCATACCCTCCGCACTCCTCTCCTGTACATACTGCCCCATCATACCCTCCGCACTCCTCTCCTGTACATACTGCCCCCATCATCCCCTCCGCACTCCTCTCCTGTACAAACTCCCCCATCATACCCTCTGCACTCCTCTCCTGTACATACTGCCCCATCATACCCTCCGCACTCCTCTCCTGTACATACTGCCCCATCATACCCTTCGCACTCCTCTCCTGTACATACTGCCCCTATCATCCCCACTGCACTCCTCTCCTGGACATACTGCCCCCATCATCCCCTCCGCACTCCTCTCCTGTACATAGTGCCCCCATCATCCCCTCCGCACTCCTCTCCTGTACATACTCCCCCATCATCCCCTCCGCACTCCTCTCCTGTAGTTACTGCCCCCATCATCCCCTCCGCACTCCTCTCCTGGACATACTGCCCCCATCATCCCCTCCGCCCACCCTCTCCTGTACATACTGCCCCCATCATCTCCTCCGCACTCCTCTCCTGTACATACTGCCCCCATCATCCCCTCCGCACTCCTCTCCTGTAGTTACTGCCCCCATCATCCCCTCCGCACTCCTCTCCTGTACATACTGCCCCATCATACCCTCCGCACTCCTCTCCTGTACATACTGCCCCTATCATACCCTCTGCACTCCTCTCCTGTACATACTGCCCCATCATACCCTCCGTACTCCTCTCCTGTACATACTGCACCCATCATACCCTTCGCACTCCTTTCCTGTACATACTGCCCCATCATACCCTTCGCACTCCTCTCCTGTACATACTGCCCCATCATCCCCTCCGCAATCCTCTCCTGGACATACTGCACCCATCATACCCTCCACACTCCTCTCCTGTACATCTCCTCGGGCGGCACAGTGGTGCAGTGGTTAGCACTCTCACCTAGCAGTAAGAAGGGTCGCTGGTTCGAATCCCAACCATGACACTACCTGCCTGGAGTTTGCATGTTCTCCCTGTGCCTGCGTGGGTTTACTCCAGGTACTCCGGTTTCCTCCCACAATCTAAAGACATGCAGGTAGGTTAATTGGCTTCTGTCCAAAAATTGGTCCTAGTATATGAATGGGGACCTTGGATTGTGGGCTCCTTGGGGGTAGGGACCGATGTGAGTGTGCAATGTCCAGGGATAGGGACGATTGTAGACACTCGCTCAGGTTGAATTGGATGGACTGGTGTCTTTATTCAACCTTACTAACTATGAAACTATACTGCCCCCATCATACCCCCCACACTCTTCTCCTGTACATACTGCCCCCACCATCCCCTCCACACTCCTCTCCTATACATGCTGCCCCCATCATACCCTCCACACTCCTCTCCTGTACATTCTGCACCCATCATACCCTCTGCACTCCTCTCCTGTACATACTGCACCCATCATACCCTCTGCACTCCTCTCCTGTACATACTGCACCCATCATACCCTCCACACTCCTCTCCTGTACATACTGCACCCATCATACCCTCTGCACTCCTCTCCTGTACATGCTGCCCCATCATCCCCTCCAGAAATGTTATTTAATCACAAAACTATATGTATAGTGTATACTACATAAAAAATTGCTGTTCATTACAATGTACAGAGGTAATGAATTTAATGTACTACAAAAAAAAAAAAACATTTGCTGTGCGCTGCTAAAGTGTTCGAGTTGGGCTTGTAGAAAAGGTGGCAACCCTAGATGTGGCATCATTGCTGTTTGCAATGGAAGATCGGGTTGAAGAAAGTTTTAGTATTTAAAAATAAAGGAATTCATTTTTACTGTGTATACATTGAAAGCAACAGTGCGCAGTAAAGTAGGTGACATTCATGCCTTCTGTGCCCGGCGATGACTGAGAACAGGCAGAGACTATACCAATTCGATCGGCACTGCTATGATTGCCAGCAGACCTGCTTCTGCATTTCCTATTTACTAAACTATAGTGCTGCGCTCTGATCTGTTATGTTGCGGCTTTCACTGTGTTGCCTAGATACTATTTGCTGCTGCTTTAATTGCTTGCAAGGATCAGCAACCTTCAACACAATAAAGCCGGCCATACACATTTAGAATTTTGTTTAAAACATTTTTTGTTTTCAAAGCATTTTTTTTCTGTTGGATAATGGGAACAAATCAATGATAGGTTGTGGTCATAGTGAAGGGAAATCGAAGGTGAAGGGTGGAAAATCGTTCTCATTTTTTTGTCCAAACAAATTAAATGACAAATAGTACTCATTATAATGTCATAGGAAAAGTTTCAACCAGAATTAGAACTTTCATGGTCGTGAACAATCGTTCTTTTAAACAATTTGACACCTTTTCAAACTGGGGCCGCGGGTGCGTTAGCGCTAAAACACCGCTCATTTTAGCGGCGCTTTAGCGCTGTTTAACCACTTCAGCCCCAGACCAATTTGCAGCCAAAGGACCAGGCCCCTTTTTGCGATACGGCACTGCGTCGTTTTAACTGACAATTGCGCGGTCGTGCGACGTGGCTCCCAAACAAAATTGGCGTCCTTTTTTTCCCACAAATAGAGATTTCTTTTGGTGGTATTTGATCGCCCCTGCGGTTTTTTTATTTTTTGCGCTATAAACAAAAATAGAGCGATAATTTAGAAAAAAAATGCAATATTTTTTACTTTTTGCTATAATAAATATCCCAAAAATATATAAAACATTTTTTTTTCCTCAGTTTAGGCCGATAATTCTTCTACATATTTTTGGTAAAAAAAACGCAATTAGCGATTATTGATTGGTTTGCGCAAAAGTTATAGCGTTTACAAAATAGGGGATAGTTTTATAGCATTTTTATTAATATTTTTTTTTTTTTTTACTAGTAATGGCGTCGATCAGCGATTTTTATTGTGTCTGCGACATTATGGCGGACACATCGGACATTTTTGACACATTTTTGGGACCATTGTCATTTATACAGCAATCAATGCTATTTAAATGCGTTGATTCCTGTATAAATGACACTGGCAGTGAAAGAGTTAACCACTAGGGGGCGGGGAGGGGTTATGTTGTGTGACGTGTGTTTTTTTTTACAGTAGGGGGCGTGGCTGACATCTGACGTCATTGATCAGCTTTCCCGATGACAGGGAACAGCCGATCAATGACAGGCAGAGTAGGAAGCGCGGGGAGAGGTTTATTTACACAGACCTCTCCCCGTTCTTCAGCTCTGTGACCCGATCGCAGGACACCAGCGGCGATCGGGTCCGCTGGTCCCGCGGCCGGGGTCACGGAGCTCCCGACCGCGCACGACCCCACGGCTAGGCAATTAAAGGGGACGTACCTGTACTGCCTTTTGGCTAGCCGTGCCATTCTGCCGACGTATATGTGAAGGAGGCGGTCGGGAAGCGGTTAAGTGACGATTTTCGGCCGCAAGCGGGGTGCTTTTGGCCCCCATAGACGGGGTTTAAAGCGCCCATGTTGCGGCACTTCTGAGACACTTTGCAGGCGCTTTGGAAGTGCTGCCTATTCATTTCAATGGGCAGGGCGTTTTGGAAGCGCTAAATGCAGTGCTCACAAAATGCCCCAAAAGTCACACTGAAATGAATGGGAGTCACTTTTCAGGTGCTTTACAGGCACTAAAACGCCTGAAAACCACTTCAGTGGTAAAGGGGTCTCATGTATGGTATAGAAAAGTATGAAAGAACAATACTAAGGTTTCTGTATAGTGTATGCAAATTGTACTTATACTGTAAGTAGATTCTACTGTGTGTATATATACAGTACTGTGCAAGCGTTTTAGGCAGGTGTGAAGAAATGCTGTAAAGTAAGAATGCTTTCAAAAATATATATTTTCATTTTTTAAAAGAAGAAAGAGTATTTGGGACTTTAAATCAGGTAATAGAAGCCGTTCAGATCCTCTCCTCCATCATGGTTCGTTATTTAGAATAAAAGGCGCAAGGGGCGGGACTTTGAATGAGGCACGCGGAAGCATAGACAAGGATTGAATTAAAAAGCAAGTTTTAATGACTTCAAATAATCATACATTTACACTTTATTGCACACATATTAGTATTAACAATTTCATCTGATTACACATTACAACAAGGACTTAGTAGTAAAAAACTTGATATTCGATGACAACAATTATATGCAGGTATGTGACACACTAAAGTGTCACTTGGGAAACATACGAGGATAGTAAAGAGGAAGTAGGTCAGAAAGGAATGTCCATACTGTATGAAAGATGTATACGTAAAACGGTAGTCTAAGGTAAAGGTAATCTCTACGCGTTTCGTGACCTTTAAGCAGGGGCGGACTGACCATTCAGCCACTCTGGCAGCTCCCGAGGGCCCCGAGCCACTAGGGGGCCCCATCAGGGTTGCCAGCCTCAGTAAAACCAGGGACAGTATGTAAAAATCAGTTTTTTTACATCTGTTTCTGAAATGTCCCTTACCGACATCCTTTTTAGTCTAAAAATCCAGAGATTATAGCTGCCCCACCTCTCCAGTACCTTCTCAGCCAATAGAAACATGTCTGTGTATACTGTGTGTACATGTCTGTGTATACTGTGTGATTGTATACTGTGTGTGTGTATACTGTGTGGCCCCATAATCTCTGATTGCCTGGGGCCCTATAATCTCAGATTGCCCGGGGGCCCCATGAGTTTACAGTCCGCCCCTGCCTTTAAGTCACTCGTCAGGAGCAAGACCGTAATGGTGATCTATGAATAGAAAAAAACGCCATATTTTGAATAGTCTGAAAAAAGTGGACAAATGTACAATATGTAGTGCCCCCCACACACATGCACACTAGGACCACAAACTTACATATATGCCTGTATCTCACAGCGGACAAAAGCCTAGAAGCACCGCCACATTGGGCAGTGACGGGACAAGGTCACCCAGCGCCCAGGGCAAAGATGCCAAACTGCGCCCCCCCTTTCCATAAGGGTTAGGGTCAGGGTGCCCCCCCCAACCCTGCAATAAACCATTGCGCCAGGGGCAGCCGCCCCTCCTGCCCACCCCTTGTCCCGGCCCTGACGTTGGGTATATACCAATGAAAGTTGCAGCCGTCCGCAACAAGCTGTATTGAGTTTCCTCCGGGTCGCCACTCGAAATCAGGGACAGTTGGGAGGTATGCTTTAGATTAGACATGTGCACAACAAAAAAATTTGTTTATTTTCGTTTCGTTTTTTTCGTTTCCGAAAAAAAATCTTTTTTTTTCGTTTCGTTTTTTTTTCGTTTCCGTTGATTCGTAACGATTCGTACATTCGTAAGTCGTCGTTGTTCGTATTTGTAATGATTCGTACATTTGTAAGAGTTATTTTTCGTTGATTCGTTTTTTCGTTAGTTTCATTTTCGTTTATTCGAAATTCGGACGCATTCGTAGTTATTCGTACATTCGTAACATTCGTAACATTCGTAGATTCGTAATCGGAGCATAATTCATAATTTTATGTAATGTCTATGCTATTATTACATTTTAATAATTTACGAATCGAAAAAAAAAAGTTACGAATCGAAAAAAAAGTTACGAATGTACGAATTTTTTTGTTCAATCCATTCATTACGAATCGAAAAAAAAAAAAAGTTACGAATCGGAAAAAAAAGTTACAAATCGAAAAAAAGTTACGAATGTACGAATTTTTTCGTTCATTTTCGTTGTTCCTTTTTTCGTTTTTTTGGATTTTAGTTGTTTGGTTTTTCGGATTTTCGTTGCTTTTCGGATTCGTTTGATTCGAACGATTCGTTAATCGGATTCGTACGATTCGAACAATTCGTTATTCGGATTCGTACAATTCGAACGATTCGTTCATTCGTACGAAAACGAACGAACGAAAAAAAAGAAAAAAAAAAGAAAAGCGAAAAAAAACGAAACGAATTGCACATGTCTACTTTAGATCAACCCCAATGCATACACTTCAGACCTCAGATCAACCGCAATCCCTGTACCTTTAGGAATGCAGGGTACCACTGTAGACGCAGGTTGGCATCTTCTGCACAGCGCGTTGACGTCTTCAGCTACTGGCGGGCTTTCAATATAAAAGAGGTGGGATGGCCACGCTTTGTAATTGACAGAGTTGTGAATTACACCAAATGCCAGTGACGATGCAAATGGCATTGCATGCCCACCTGGGCATGTGTGTCTGGGGTTGCAGACGCCTGCCTAACTGTCTATTCTCCTACGGACTGATCTCCTTCGCTTGTACTGTCATCCTCTGTGAAAAAGCAATGATGTCACCTATTTTATGATAACCAATGAACCGTATTTGTCTCCCATAGCGTAATCAGATAAATCAAAGGTGACCTATGCTTAGTTGTCATAGGGCGCTACACGCCGTTGCGTCCTGCGCCTTATTAATAAATCACATAAACTCAGCTGTTCTCATCTGCAAGATCAATGTTTAACAACATGCCAGCTCACTGTATAATGTATAACACAATAAAACAGAAAGGGGATTTTAATAAAATATATACTTTTTATGTTTTTGGTCCATAAAAAAGGTAAAAAATAAAATAGAAATAGT
>CM053029.1:576104175-576143598 GCA_028564925.1 Lithobates sylvaticus
GGCCCCATGAGTTGTCAGTCCGCCCCTGTTTGTATGTTAACAGTATACATGCAAAAGTATGCAATGTTTTATTATAGATCTGGTTGGCATTATAGTACAAGTATAAACAATATTACTACTGGGGTTCAGGGTTGTGTACACTTGTTACTTTTTTACCTTGATTTGTGTGGAACTCTTCCAGCTCGAGATGCCCCAATAGGAACACGCTGCATCCCGGAGTTGGAATTGTTACTATTTCGTACACTTGGTGACCCAGATCATTAACTAACAAGTAATAGAGCAAACATAACATGAATGAAGGATGGATTGGAGAATTTCTAAGCACATATGCATATATATACCAGTTATATACACCAATTATATGTGGTCGTCCATATGCTCCAGTTATGGTCAAATTCCCTGCATTTTAGAGAATTAATTGCTAGTTTCCTTTCAAGAGTGTAATGTCTTTGGACTATCTTTGTCATGTCAGTTATGTTTATTAGACATGTGCAACACTAAAATATTTCATTTCGGAATTTCATTTTCGTCCAAAAAATACATTTTATTTTGGAATTAGTTTTTATTTATTTTGTTTTTCGTTAAAAATTGCATTCGTCCAAAAATCCAAATGAATTAAGGTTGAATCTGTCATTGAAACTGTATGACCCTGTATAGTTTAGCTGCAATTCCACCCAATTCCAGCAGCAATCTTTCCTCTCTACGTCGAATCTTTCCTCTCTACGTCGAATCTTTCCTCTCTACGTCAAATCTTTCCTCTCTACGTTGAATCTTTCCTCTCTACGTCGAATCTTTCCTCTCCACGTCGAATCTTTCCTCTCCACGTCAAATCTTTCCTCTCTACGTCAAATCTCTTTCCTCTCTACGTCAAATCTTTCCTCTCTACGTCAAATCTTTCCTCTCTACGTCAAATCTTTCCTCTCCACGTCGAATCTTTCCTCTCTACGTCGAATCTTTTCTTATTTCTATTTCTCTGTAGAATAATCTTGGACTAATAGAGCTGAGGTTAGGTACATTCGACCACAGGTTCAATGGACACAGATTGTTATTGTCATCGTCGAATCTCCTATCTATATCGAACTGTTGTCACAACGAAAATAAAGCATTTGTTTATGTCGGATCTTTCGTTTTTCGGATTCTGCACTTTTGTTATCGTTTGTTAAAACGATAATCAAAATACCTGAAATTCGGACGAAAATGCATTCGGACAAAAACGAATGCACATGTCTAATGTTTATATATGTGGTGCTTTTCCATGAGCGTAGCACTAAGGATCTAGCTGTTAGGAGAATGTGTGAGACTACCTGGCGCATATTGCGTGGAAATTTTTCAATTCCTATGTGTAGTATTGCTAATGCTGAGTTGGGTTTTGTGAGTATACCAGTGAGTGATGAGATCATCTGGAAGACTTGGTTCCAGAAGCTAGTCAGACATGGGCAGTCCCAAAATGCGTGTAAAAGATGTCCTTGTTGCCCACAATTCCTCCAGCATTGTGTCGATGCTTGTGGTGATAGTTTGGAGATTCTGCAAGGAGTATACTGCCATCTGTTTATTATTCTGACTGTCATTTACCAGTGTTTTGTACAGTGTGATGCGTATTGGCACTCAAAGAGTGCTTTTTCCCATTGTTCTTGTGTGAAGGTAGTTCCCATGTCTGATTCCCATTTGTATATTGCTTTGGTTTTTTGGAAACTAGTTTTGTTTTTTTAGACGGTTGTAAAATAATGAAATGCCTTTGCCTTTAGTTTGTTTGTGTGTAAAAAATTGCCAGGCTATGTGTGGGAGTTTAACGGTAGGTAGTGGATTAGTTTGCATAAAGTGTGCGATTCGTATGCATGTGAAGTGAAGGTGTTAAGGTAGCTTGTAAGTGGACATTAGTTATTCAGCAGATAGTGGTTTATTGTCATGGAGTAGGTCCTGCATTGATTCAATACCGTGTTGTGAGAGTTCTTTCACTGAAAGTAAAGGAATTTTGGCTTACAATAGGCTTATCGACCATAAGTGGTCAATTGTGATGAGATTACTGTCAGGTTGGTTCACGAGAAATCTCCATGCGAGGAGTGACATCAATATTTTGGGTGGTAGGTTTGCGGGTATCCCAGTGTGGCCAAACGTCTCCTATTAATAGTTCTCTAAGGTCAGATAACGGAGCTAAGTGTCTCTCAATTTCAACCCAAAGTGGTGTATCGTCCTTTACAAACCAATTTCTTATTTGTTCGAGTCTGGTTGCCCACATGTAATCATAGACATCCACCAAGCCCGCTCCTCCTGCTTTTTTGTGTGGTATCGGGTTCTTTGGTGAGCATCTGGCTTTCTTGTTTTGCCATAATGCTGTGTACACACGGTCGGAATTCTCGTTGGAAAAAGCTCTGATGGTTTTCCCGTCGGAATTCCGACGGAATTTCGCTTAAACTGTCTTGCCTACACACGGTCACACCAAATTCCGACGGTCAGTAACACAGCGGCATAAAACACATTCGACATCACTAAAAAAGGGAAGTTTAATGCTTCTGAGCATGCGTCAAATTGTTTCCGAGCATGCGTCGGAATTGCATACACACGATCGGAAAATCCGATAGAAAGGTTTTCCGTCGGAAAAATTGAGAACAGGTTCTCAATCCAAAGTCCGTCGGAAATTCCGACAGAAAAAGGCTGATGGGCATACACACGGTCGGAAAATCCGTTGAAAAGCTCCCATCGGACTGTTTCCATCGGAAATTCCGTCAGTGTGTACGCCGCATAAGAGTTTCCACATCAGTGTGGATAAGGATTTAAGAAAGTGCTTTGTGAGCGGAATTGGTAGTGTTCTAGACATATACAACATTTGTGGTAAAATCATCATTTTGTATGCTGCTAGTCTCCCCATCCAGGATAGTTCTTTACTCTCTAATCTTTTGGTTTGGGCCTCCAGTTTGGTCAGCAATGGTTTATAGTTAGCTTTAATGAGGTCCTTTGTGGATGTGGTTAGGTTTATGCCTAAGTATGATATGCCTTTGTCACTCCAGCTATAGGGGAGAGAATCTTGTAGTTTAAGTTTGTCTGTTTGCGACGTTCCCAGGTTCAAGATTAGAGATTTGGCGAAATTGACCTTGTAGTAGGATATCTCTCCAAATCTTTGAAGAATTTTGTGGGCTGCTGGGAGAGATTTGGTTGGGTCAGATAACATTAAGCTGACATCGTCCGATGCTGCACTGGATTGACACAAAATGTATTAATTTTTTTATCCCAATTTTTTGGGACAGTGTTTTTCAATTGATGTTTTATATTCTTTATATTTTTTTGTTATTCGCTATTTATATGTTTACACTATATTATTGGAGTGCAGCACCATAGTAATATTGATATAAGCACAAGTACACGGTTATGAGATGATGACTAGTGACTTCAGCTTTAAGAGGTGAAAAAGAAGTATTGCTTATAGTAGCTCGCAGGATCCCACAATTTCTTGTGGCCTATTAAATGGATAGGCTGCCCTACCTGCAAAATGCGTGTGCAAACTAACACACACTTACTGTATGTGAACTGAGCCTTAAAGAGGATCTTCACCCAGAGTATATTGTCATTCTCCACTCTGCTTCTGCACTGCTATCTCTAGGGCACTTTTGCACCAGATAATGTCTGGTGCATGTTTAAACTGAGGCCATTTTTTTTTTTTTGCTAAGGCCAAAAGGCCATGACAGTTTTTTTTAGCATTTGGCTCCCATTGACTTTAATAGGGTTCGGATTTGGCACCCAAACTTTACTGATGTTTGCCGAAGCCACCTCAAACCAAACCCAAACATGTTCTGCTCATCTTTAGTCTATAAGAAAGATGTTAACCTTGCCTTCTTTACCAGAAAGGAAGGAAAGGAATCTCTCCAATTAGCTTCTGACAACAGTAAAACCTGACGGAAGTTCTAATCCTTCCTCACTTTGTCCAAAACGAAAAAAAAAAAAAAAAAGTTTTGGCTATAGACACATATTTAGTTATCAGTATATCAGCATGAGTTCATCCATTCCAGATATTTTGGGTAACTCTGTATATATTTGGGCATAGATCAGATCTTGAGGCTTGAACAAACAGTGTACAGGGAGTCCCCGGGTTACAAACATGAAGGGGTCTGTAGGTTTGTTCTTAAGTTGAATCTGTTTGTAAGTCGGAACAGGTACATTTTTTAAGTGTAGTTCCAGCCAGCAAAACTATTTTTAAGCTTTTTGGATAGCATAGGGAAGGGTTGAATGAATGATTTGTATAGCGCTACAATGCGAACTGAATCGCCTCAAGGCGCTTTATTCGTGCTTTGATGTCAAGCTTCTTAGAAGATGTAGGTCTTGAGTTTTTTCCTGAAGGCCTGATGGTTTTCTTCCATGCGGATGTAGGTTGGTAGAGTGTTCCATAGCCGTGGTCCTTGGACAGCGAATCTCCGTTCCCCCTTTGATTTGTAGCGGGATTTGGGACTGAGGAGGAGGTTTTGGTTAGACGATCGAAGACTGCGATTGGGTGTGTAGTGTTTTATTTTCTCGAGAGGGTATTGAGGAGCGTCTCCATGGGTACATTTGTGGGTGAGGCAGAGGGTCTTGAATATGACCCGGTTCTTTACGGTTAGCCAATGTAGGCTCCTCAGGGAAGGGAAGATGGATTCCCAGGTTTTTTTTCCTGTTATCAGCCATGCCGCAGTGTTTTGGATGAGTTGTAAGCGTGCATGTTGATATTGGGGTAGTCCTATGTAAAGGGAGTTTGCGTAGTCAAGTCGTGAATTAATGACTGTTCCAACCACCACTGCTTTGTCCTCCTTTGGAATGAAGGGGATGAGTCTGCGTAGCAGGCGGAGCAGATGGTGAGAACCACTGACTACTGCTCCTATTTGTGCATGTATTGACATTTCTGAGTCAAAAATTACTCCGAGACTCTTGACCTTGGTCCTTGGGGAGATGGTCTGTCCAAAGATAGTAGGTGGTGTCCAAGGAATCTTGGTTCGGGAGTTTTGGTTTGCGTGTAGAATAAGAAGTTCTGTTTTCGATTCGTTGAGTTTAAGGGAGCTGATGGTCATCCAGTCGTCTATCAGGGTGAGGCATTTTTCTAATTGCTGATGATGGTCTTTTTGTCTGGTGATCCGAAAATATAATTGGGTGTCGTCAGCGTATGAGTGGAAGCAAAGGTCTGATCTTCTGATTATTTTGAGGTGTGGGCGGATGTATATGTTGAAGAGTACTGGCCACAAGGGTGATCCTTGAGGGACTCCACAAGATATTGCCCGGGTTTCAGAGGTGAATTCCCCTAGTTTCACTGCAGTGGCGGCCCGTCCATAGGGGGCGCCCGGGCGCCGCCCCCCCCCCCTCCTTGCAGTTAAAAAAAAAAAAATAAAAAATAAATAAAAAAAAAAGTTCAAAAAAAAAAAAAAAAAATGTATTTAAACATGTCCCTTTAAGGGCGCCATGTCCCTTTAAGGGCGCACAGTGCAGTATGCACCGCTCTATCACCAATAGATAGATTCATGCATTGCATGAATCTATCTATTGGTCACCTCTGCCGCCCCCTATTCAGGTGTCCGGCCCCTGATCGGGCGCCGGGCATCTGAATTACAGTGGGGGGGGGTGTTGCTGGAAGCGCCCCTATTAGAGCTGTAAGCTCTAATAGGGGACCCTATTAGAGCGGTGTGCTCTAATAGGCTTCCCTAAGTGTAAACAGCGGGCGCACGGCCGTGCGTTCGCTGATTACACAGTATTGTGTTAGAGAAGCGAATACATCGCTTCCCTAACACAGACCCGCCTCTCAGCCAATCAGGTTGCCAGGTCTGTTACCTGTCACCTGATTGGCTGAAGTCACAGGCGCTGTGATTGGACGCTAGGCGTCCAATCACCTAGCGTCCAATCACAGCAGAAGAAGACAGGAGGAGCGCGGGAGAAGACATCCGACGGAGACACCGCTCGTCGCCTGACGCCGTCACCAGCTGCACACCGGGACAAGGTAAGTGCAGAGGGCAGGCAGGGGGCACAGTGGCAGCACTTAAGGGGCACAGTGGCAGAACTTGGGGCACAATGGAAGCACTTAAGGGGCACAATGGCAGCACTTAAGGGGCACAATAGCAGCACTTAAGGGGCACAATGGCAGCACTTAAGGGGCACAGTGGCAGCACTTAAGGGGCACAATGGCAGCACTTAAGGGGCACAATGGCAGCACTTAAGGGGCACAATGGCAGCACTTAAGGGGCACAATGGCAGAACTTGGGGCACAATGGCAGAACTTGTGGCAGAACTTGGGGCACAATGGCAGCACTTAAGGGGCACAATGGCAGCACTTAAGGGGCACAATGGCAGCACTTAAGGGGCACAATGGCAGCACTTAAGGGGCACAATGGCAGAACTTGGGGCACAATGGCAGCACTTAAGGGGCACAGTGGCAGCACTTAAGGGGCACAATGGCAGCACTTAAGGGGCACAATGGCAGCACTTAAGGGGCACAATGGCAGCACTTAAGGGGCACAATGGCAGAACTTGGGGCACAATGGCAGCACTTAAGGGGCACAGTGGCAGAACTTGGGGCACAGTGGCAGAACTTGGGGCACAGTGGCAGCGTTTGATGGGCACAGTGGCAGCGTTTGATGGGCACAGTGGCAGCGTTTGATGGGCACAGTGGCAGCGTTTGATGGGCACAGTGGCAGCGTTTGATGGGCACAGTGGCAGCGTTTAATGGGCACAGTGGCAGCGTTTGATGGCACAGTGAGGCTGTTTGTTTGCGCCCCCCCAAAAATTTTGAGCACCAGCCGCCACTGTTTCACTGTCTGAAAACGATTTCCTAAGAAGGATGCGAACCATTGTAGATCTGAGTCTGTGACTCCTGCTACTTCTGTTAGGCGGATGAGTAGAGTATTGTGGTCCACAGTATCAAACGCTGCACTGAGGTCAAACAGTACCAGGAGACATGATTCTCCGTCATCTGCTGCTTCAAGGGCGTCGTCCCATATCTTCAGGAGTGCCATTTCTATACCATGGCCTGGGCGGAAGCCTGATTGTAGAGGGCATAGGGAAGGGTTAACACCCCTGTAATGTTTGTTTTGCTGTCTGTGCCCCTGTTCAAAAGATTTCACCTCACTTCCTGTCCCAATGACAATTGGATTTTGAAAATTTGGGGTTGTGGAAACAAGCCTTGATAAAAAAAGCATCAGTGGAGGTACCTTTTTCCCATAATAACTCTTACAGCAGAGAATTTCCCTTCCTAGGGGTAAATTTTCTCTCACTTCCTGTTGTCTCCCTGCGTTTGTAAGTATGAGTCGTTTGTAAGTCGAATGTTTGTAACTAGGGGACCCCCTGTACTAGACTACTTGTTAGGGTATGTTCTACAAGATTTTATTTGCTTCAGATGAGTTTTGCATTCCCATTAAAATCTATGGAATTGGAGCAGGTCAAATTCAGGACAGGAAGGGGTCATAGGCAGATCATATGCACCTGTCAATGAAATGGGAATGATCTCGAAAGCATCTAAAACTGATTTGTAAAGGAGGAAAAATACTGTTGACTGTTCGAATGGTAGAGGCAAATGTGTTCTATTGGGTTGAGGTCAGGACTCTGTGAAGGCCAGACAAGTTCCTCCACCCCAAACTCGCTCATCCATGTCTTTATGCACCTTGTTTTTTGCATTGGTATACAGTCATGTTGGAACAGGAAGGGGCCAAAACCAAACTGTTCCCACAAAATTGGGAGCATTAAATTGTATTCGTAAGCTGACGCCTTAGAAGTTCCCATCACTGGAACTAAGGGGCCAAGCCCAACCCCTGAAAAACAACCCCCACACCATAATTCCCCCTTCACCAAATAATTTGGACCAGTGCACAAAGCGAGGTCCATAAAGACATGGATGAGCGAGTTTGGGGTGGAGGAACTTGACTGCCCTGCACAGAGTACTGACCTCAACTCGATAGAACACTTATGGGCTATGGGGTGAATTATAGCGAAGACTGCAAACCAGACCTTCTTGTCCAACATCAGTGCCTGACCTCACCAATGCACTTCTGGAAGAATGGTCAAACATTCCCATAGACAAATTCCTAAACCTTGTGGACACCTTCCCAGAAGAGTTGAAGCTGTTATAGCTGCAAAGCGTAGGCCAACTCAATAATGAACCCTACGGGGCTAAGACTGGGATGCCATTAAAGTTCATATGCGTCTAAAGGCAGGTGTCCCAATACCTTTGAAAATGTAGTGTATATTACAATACATTAAATGCAACTGGATAATAACAAATACACTAAGATACACAGATAAAATATGAGTAAAAGTATAAATAAAATATGAAGGACCTTCAATATAAAATTCTCAGGACTCATCTACAGTATATTCATACAAAAAAAAATGTTGATTGTTATATAAAAGGGTTTATATGCACTTAAACTTTTTTCCTTTTCTTTCTCTTAGTATATAAAATGTACACAAAACAATTTCACTTAGCAAGAAAACCCTGAGAAGTTCTTATTAAAAGACCTTCATATTTTATTTATGCTTTTACTTGCTTTTATATATTTTATCTGTTCACCTTATTGTATTTGTTTTAATCCAGTTGTATTTAATGTATTGTAAAATAATTCGATTTACAGACTCTTTGAAAACAGCTGAACTGAGGAAGTGGCATGTATTAGCAATGCAGCACATCTATGGTGTTATGTAATCAATAAATTTCATGTCCAAATTGAAAGTCTTGACTTTGACCCATTTCTAAACAACAGCATACACCACCATGAGCACCTCTGCCTTTCAAACAGTCAATGGGACTTTTCCCCTCTTTATAAGTCGATGTTCCATATAAGGACCTAGTACTGGGTTCCCCAAGGCATTGAGAGCAAGCTACCCTTTGTCTTGTATGGAGACAGATAAAGTGCCTTGCAAAAGTATTCACCCCCCTTGGCATTTTTCGTGTTTTGTTGCCTTACAACCTGGAATTAACATGAATTGTTTGAGGATTTGCATCATTTAACTACTTCCCATCCGGCTACTGTATATATACGGCCGGGTGGGAGCCGTCTACTTCTGATAGGACGTTCCTGAAAGTCCTTCAGAAGTAGGGGGATTGCGCGGCGCATGCCCGCGCAGCGGCGCGATCCTGATGCGCTCATGTCACCCGGACACGGCGCATTTCGGATCGGCAGGAGGGCTCTGTGATTGGCCCTCCTGATCACATGACGACCGTGTCCAATCACAGCCATCATGTGATGTAAGCAAACAGCCGGTTGCTAGGCAATCGGCTCTCCTCTCCTCACACGGAAGTCGTCGCTGAGGAGAGGAGAGCGGATCGCTGCAGCCGGCTGGTGATCAGTGAGTATTAGCTGTTTTTTTTTTACAGCTTTTTACTCACTGATCACCAGTCTAGTGTAAACACACAACACACCACACATGTCCCCAAAACATACATGTCCCCAAA
This sequence comes from Lithobates sylvaticus, assembly GCA_028564925.1. Taxonomy (NCBI): domain Eukaryota; kingdom Metazoa; phylum Chordata; class Amphibia; order Anura; family Ranidae; genus Lithobates; species Lithobates sylvaticus. Next base: position 576,113,567 of record CM053029.1, read on the forward strand.
ACACACATGTCCCCAAATAATAAATAAAAACACATGTCCCCCACATATGTCCCAGTAAAATAACATGTGCCAATGATTATCTGCACACATATGTCCGTGATCACCTGCACACATCTGTACATGATCATTTGCGTACATATGTCCGTGATCACGCAAACCAATTATTATACACTTAACGGAATTTTTTTTACTAAAAACATGTAGCAGAATACATTTTGGCTTAAATGTATGACAAAATTTGATTTTATTGGATTTCTTTTAAAAAAGAAAGGAGAAAATATGTTTTTTTTTCAAAAGTTCCGCTATTTTTTCGCTTATATCGCAAAAAAATAAAAAACGGAGTCGTGAATAAATACCACCAAACTAAAGCTCTATTTGTGCAAACAAAATGATAAAAAATTCATTTGGGTACAGCATTGCATGACCGCGCAATTGTCATTGAAAGTGCGAGAGCGCTGAAAGCTGAAAATTGGTCTGGGAAGGAAGCCCTGTATTGTAGTGGTTAATTTACAGAACATGCCCACAACTTTGAAGATGTTTTTTTTTTATTGTGAAGCAAACAACAAATAGGACAAAAGAACAGAAAAAGTCCATGTGCATAACTATTCACCCCCTTAAAGTCAATACTTTGTAGAGCCACCTTTCGCAATCACAGCTTCAAGTCGATTTGGATAAGTCTCTATGAGCTTGCCACATCTTACCACTGGGATTTTTGCCCATTCCTCCTTGCAAAACTGCTCCAGCTCCTTCAAGTTGGATGGTTTGCGCTTGTGAACAGCAATCTTTAAGTTGGACCACAGATTTTCTATTGGATTGAGGTCTGGGCTTTGACTAGGCCATTCCAACACATTTACACGTTTCCCCTTAAACCACTCAAGTGTTGCTTTAGCAGTGTGTTTGGGGTCTTTTTCCTGCTGGAAGGTGAACCTCCATCCTAGCCTCAAATCACACACAGAGTGGTACAGGTTTTGCTCAAGAATATCCCTGTATTTAGCACCATCCATCTTTCCCTCAACTCTGACCAGTTTCCAGTCCCGACTGCTGAAAAACATCCCCACAGCATGATGCTGCCACCCCCATGTTTCACTGTGGGGATGGTGTTCTTTGGGTGATGAGATGTGTTGGGTTTGCGCCAGACATAGCGTTTTCTTTGATGGCCAAAACATTAAATTTTAGTCTCATCAGACCAGAGCACCTTCCTCCATACATTTTGGGAGTCTCCCACATGCCTTTTTGCAAACTCAAAACGTTCCATTTTGTTTTTGCTGAAAGTAATGTCTTTCTTCTGGCCAGTCTGCCATAAAGCCCAACTCTATGGAGCGTACGGCTTATTGTTGTCCTATGTACAGATACTCCAGTCTCTGCTGTGGAACTCTGCAGCTCCTCCAGGGTTACCTTAGGTCTCTGTGGTGCCTCTCTGATTAATGCCCTCCTTGCCCGCTCTGTGAGTTTTGGTGTGCGGCCGTCTCTTTTCAGGTTTGCTGTTGTGCGATGTTCTTTCCATTTGGTTATGATAGATTTGATGGTGCTCGTAGGGATCATCAAAGATTTGGATATTTTTTTATAACCTAACCCTGACTTGTACTTCTCAACAACATTGTCCCTTACTTGTCTGGAGAGTTCCTTGATCTTCACGGCAGTGTTTGGTTAGTGGTGCCTCTTGCTTAGGTGTTTCCACCTCTGGGGCCTTTCAGAAAGGTGTGTATATGTAATGACAGATCATGTGACACTTAGATTGCACACAGGTGGACATCATTTCACTAATTATGTGACTTCTGAAGGTAATTGGTTGCACCAGAGCTTTTTAGGGGCTGCATAACAAAGGGGGTGAATACATACGCACATGCCAATTATCAGTTTTTTATTTCTGAAAAATTGTTTTATGTATATATTTTTAAAATTTTACTTTTTTTTACCAACTTAGACTATTGTGTTCTGATCCATCACATATAAATCAGATAAAAAAAAAAAAAAAAAATTAACTAAAGGCTGTAATGTAACAAAATAGGTAAAACGCCAAGGGGTAAGGCACTGTATCTACACCACACATTTACTCGAAAGGTTGCATCTACCATACCACATGGCCATTCACAATCTTGCCAAATGTAATTTTTTTTTTGCCTACTCTCACCTTATATATTTTTCTACTAATACTGTCCACATGCTACATTACAAGGGTTCTCCTGCCACTCCTAATTTTTTTGGTGCACCCTTTGGAGCTTGGCTTCCTCTTTTCTTTGTACACCTATGAGCACCACCAGCCCACAAGCACATCTTAGGCTGATGCCATTGAAACAAGCCTATTGACACAGCCCGTTATATGTCAGTCTGTGGAGATGGATCCTGATAATATACAGCAATGCAAATTTCTTATAAAGACTGTGGGAGGTATAAAGTGCAGAAGAAAATATGTTTCCAGAACACCTCAATATTCCTGCAGTAAAAATAACTTTATTGACAAATTTTCATTCAGCATGTCATGATACTTTGCCCAATGAAGGGTCCCCACAGTAGTACAATTGTTTGCGAGGCACTTCAAATTGATGTATAGGCAATTTTTACATAGTTTCATTGGTCCAACTTGGACCAAAGTAGGTATGTATGTGCCATACTTGTTGGATCCTTATGGAAGTTGAAAAAAACTCTGTAGAAGGCACCACTACTACAGTGATCACCACAAGATTTTGTGCCCTGTGCCAAGGTGGAGAGTGGTACAGGTTTTGCTCAAGAATATCCCTGTATTTAGCACCATCCATCTTTCCCTCAACTCTGACCAGTTTTCCAGTCCCAACTGTTGAAAAACATCCCCACAGCATGGTCATGTCACCATCCCCTCTTTGTCCAATTAGAGAATACTTTGTATATATTGAGATAATGAAAAGTGTTTTCGGAATGGCTACCATGCCTAGTCCTTTGTTCAATAAGCAGCCAGCTTGCACAGGGATCCCACAGGTATGGCCCATACATACTTAGATCGGTCAATGTTAGACCAATGTACCTATGTAAAAATTGCCACACCTTAAAGCGGTGTTCCGGCCGAAATTATACTTTTTAAATAAAAATACCCCTATAATACACAAGCTTAATGTATTCTAGTAAAGTTAGTCTGTAAACTAAGGTCTGTTTTGTTAGTGTTTAGCAGTAGTTTGTTAGTTTATAAACTTGGGCATCTGAAGCCAGACTGTATTTCTTCTTGGATCTCATCCTTGCAGATCTCGTACATGCTCAGTGCAGCATAAGCAGTGTAATAGGTTTCAGGTGAGGTTTCCATAGCAACGGCAGTTTGAGAGGAAGTTGCTGCCCCTTCCCAGGAGGCATTGCAAACAGGAAATGATGCGATGGGCCGCGGCCAGGGAGGAGGAAGTGAAAAATGAATACAGCAGATATACAGTCTGTGCTGAAAAAAAAATAAAAAAACTATCCAATTTGTTTACAGTGCACAGTTTAGTGAGGGATGCTGAAGAGTTGTAAAAGTGGGTGGAACTCCACTTTAACTTTAGCTTTAAGTTTTATTTTCTCTGTTTATTATTAGTTTTTAGGTGTGCTGCCAACCTTTGATACTGTGGTAGGTCTCTTGTTTCGCAAGCAGGAATAAACATTGGTCACTGGGACATTTAATGAGTAATTCGTTTTACAGATGTGTTGTAGCTTTCCCTTAACCCTTACACCCAGAACTCAGATGGTGACTGAAGCTGCTTTGCTCTTCATCGGACGGCGCCATGCTCCTTAGTGGAGCTGGATTTCTATACCTAAACCTTTTAAAAATGATTTACAAAATCAGTTCCAGTCCTTTTCCTTCATTGTGATTGCCATTTCTCTCCTTGTTATAATACAGTCCTTTTTACAGCAGTGGTTCCCAACCACCAGGCCACGGCCTCCCTCCCACTGGGCCTCAAGACAGCTTCAGATCTCCTAACCTGCCACAGTTCCTCACAGCTCCCATATTGCCCCCCCCCCCCCCCCAGCATTTCATAGTGGGCCCCAACCTCCCAAAGTGCCTCCAGGCCCCCGAGGTCCCTCAGCCCCCACAGTGCTGACCAACCTCCCAGAGTGCTTCCCAGTCCCCCACAGTCCCCTCCAGCTTGCTGCAAAGCCTCCAGCCCCCCATAGTGACCCCTAACCTCCAACAGTTTCCCACAGTGCTTATCCTTGCTGCTCCTTCTCATCTAGAAGTTTCCAGCACCAAGTCCCCTTTAGAGACACATTCCACACAGTTTCACTCAACTCCCTTCATAAACGTCATACCTTACAAGGCTTCCAAATTTAGTGCACAGTCCGATAACCCCCACTACAACCCCCACCGCTTGCAGCGAAACCCAAACCTTTCAAAATTTCAATACATGTTTTGCATTCCCAAGTGTTTAATGTGTGAGCGTATTTTTATTTTTACTATTGGGGCATGGAGAGGTTTTGGAAGGATTTACCAAGCCCCATCCTCAATAGGGTTGACTGTGACAATGCTTTACAGTGACTTTCAATAACAGATTGTAGATGTCTGTGTATACTCTATTATGGCCAAGAGCATTTATTTACCTTGTCTGTATTTGAAAATTTGATAGGTTTCAAGATTACATATTTTACCCTGTGTGAAATATTTTCTCATGCCTTGCGCTGTGTCTCTGCGCTTTATGAAAACTCATTGCTTGAAGGAGGAAAATATACTTTGTACTTCACAAAATCAATATTGTTTGACATATTAAAGAGAAGTCCCTTTGGGAAGGTTTTACATGTGTTGTTGAAGTGACACCTCCACATTCCTGCTACACCAGCAATGCCTCTTGTGCCTATCAATAAGCTTTCTCTATTTTTATTAGTATAACTTTACCCCATATGCTTGTATGGGGTACAGAGAACTTTGAGGTATAAGTGTTGGACCATTAACGGATTTAATCAATCTCCTCTAATGCCGCGTACACACGATTGGACTTTGCAGCTGAGGTCCGCCAAACTTTCGAATGAACGCCCACACACGATCACTCCAAAAGTCCACCAGATTTGAACGTGATGACGTAGAATAAGGAAGTTCATAGCCAGTAGCCAATAGCTACCCTAGCTTTGGTTTTAGTCCGTCGGACTAGCACACAGACGACCAAACTTTTTGTCCCGACTCGAGTCCAGCGGACAATTTTGAAGCCAGACTTATTTCTAGGTCCGCCGGACTTTTGTGAAGAAAATGTCCGCTGGAGCCCACACACGATCGAATTGACCGACGGACTCTGGTCCGCCGGAAAGTCTGATCGTGTGTACGCCCCATAACAGGAGAAGTTTCCCAAACAGCTAATATTCTACCTATCCACAAGAAGGGCAGCAAGGTAGAAGCTGGCAATTACAGGCAGCATTTCTTTACTGAGGACAGATCATGTCAGACTAATCTGATAGAATTTTTTGACTATATTACTTATGTTTTGGACCAGGTTGGGGTTGTGGACATAGCATATCTTGATTTCAGCAAGTTATTTGATACAGTTCCACATAATGATCTAATACAAAAGTTGCACAAGCTAGGACTTAACCCTTGGGAGTTTCAGTGGATATGCATTTGGCTAAAGGATAGATGGTATAGATGGATAGAGTGTGGTTGTAAATGGGGTTCACTCTGAACAGAGACCAGTCACTAGTGGTGTACCACAAGGCTCTGTACTGGGTCCTGTTCTATTAAATCTATATGTAAGTGATATAACTAAAGGTTTGGTGGGTAAGGTATGTCTTTTTGCTGATGGCACAAAGATGTGTAATAGGGTTTATATCCCTGGAGGTGTCTGTAACATGGAACAGGATTTGGCGTTGCTGGAAGATTGGTCAAATCAGTGGAGACAGCAATGTTTCTAAATGTAAAATGATGCACCTAGGGAAAAATAATCCCTTAAAGTGGTTGTATACCCTAATTTGTCATTTTTACCTACAGGTAAGCCTATAATAAGGCTTACCTGTACCTGTATATTACCTGTACGTAATATTAATATCTCCTAAACCTTTATGGTTTAGGAGATATTCCCTTTGCATGCAGCCGCATGCATTCTGAATGCCCAGCTGAAGGTCCGGCAGACACTGCAGGGCATACTAGCTCATTATGCCTTTCCCTTGCAGGGTTTTTATTTTTTTAGATGTGCAGGTATACAACCGCTTTAGCCACTTGCTTACTGGGCACTTAAACCCCCCTCCTGTCCAGACCAATTTTCAGCTTTCAGCGCTGTCGCAGTTTGAATGACAATTGCATGGTCATACAACACTGCACCCAAGTGAAATTTTTAGCATTTTTTTCCCACAAATAGAGCTTTCTTTTGGTGGTATTTGATCACTTCTGCATTTTTTTTTTTGTTAAAAAAAAATTAAAAATACCAATTTTTTTTTTATTATATTTTTTTCTTTTTTGTTATACAATTTTGCAAACAGGTAATTTTTCTCCTTCATTGATGTACGCTGATGAGGCTGCACTGATGGGCACCGATAGGCTGCACTGATGGGCACCGATGGGCTGCATTGATGGGCACCGATAAGGTGGCACTGGTGGGCACTGATAGGCAGCACTGGTGTGCACTGAGAGGTGACACTGAGAGGTGGCACTGATGGGTGGCACTGAAGGGCATTGATAGGTGGCACTGGTGGGCACTGAGAAGTGGCACTAATAGGTGGCACTGACAGGTGGCAGTGATGGGCACTGATGGGTGGCAGTGATGGGCACTGATGGGTGGCAATAATGGGCACTGATCGGCACTGGTATGTTACACTGATATGCAGCACTGCTAGGTGGCACTGATGAGGCACTGATTGGCACCACTGGTGGGCATTGATAGGTGGCACTTGTGGGCATTGATAGGTGGCACGCATGGGCATTGATAGGTGGCACTGTGGGCACTGGCAGGTGGCACTGGCAGGGGGTACTGATTGGCACAGATGAGGCAGATGTGCTTCCATCCTCTTCGGGACCGATTTCCCTTGCACATAAGCCGGTGATCAGCTTGGTAATCAGCTGATCAGCTGATCACGTGGTAAGGGGCCGGGACTGTCCCCTTACTTGGATCTGTAATCAGCCGAGTCTCTGTGACTCGGTGATCACAGCATGTGCAGGGAGCATGCAAGGGGGAGGCCTCCCGGAAATTCAGGTCTGCACTGTAGCCGTCATTCGACTATAGCGCGGATGCCAAGTGGTTAAGAGAGTACAACATTGGGGGTACACTGTTGGCCAGCACTACAGAGGAAAAATATTTGGGGTGCTTATTTCAGATGTTTGCAAAATGAGCAAACAGTGTGACCAGGCAGTGGGAAAAGCAAATAGAATACTAGGATGCATCACTAGAGGGATAGCAGTAGGAGGAAGGAGGTCCTGATTCCCCAATATAGATCTTTAGTGAGACCTCATTTAGAATACTGTGTGCCGTTCTGGAGACCTCACTTACAAAAAGATATTGATAGAACGAGTCCACAGATGGACAACAAACATGGTGAAAGATCTGAGGGATAAAACATATCAGGAAAGACTTCAGGAACTTAATGTACAGTCTGGAGAAAAGAAGGAAAAGGGAAGATATGATTGAAGCCTTTAAATACATCAAGGGTCGAATAATGTTCAGGAGGGCAGTTTTTTGAATATTAAATAGGAAAGGGGAGAATAACAGTCACAGTTAACAGTGAAAATGGCATTATATATAACCTGATTATAAATTAAGTTACGAAACAAAAAAAAAAAAAATGAGTGTGAGCTTTTTAAGGACCACTATCACAAAACGTACTGTATATTGAACACTGTATGCGGTTAAAGTGTTTGTTAAGGTGCAAGTATAAGTCTATGGCAGCCCCTCTATCTTAGGCATAGCACACTGTATATGTGTTTTCTAAAAATTAGGCTTGCAAATATCTATTTAGATCTATCTTCAGGCCGGTCACGTGACTCGTGGCCGCTTTTCAGCTCTGATACATGACTTCTGCAGGAACACGAAGATGGACACAACAAGGAGCTGACAGGCAGAGAGGAGGTGGGGGGGGGAGAGGAGAGCTGAGAGCAGGGCTGCGGATGACAGAGGGACGTAAACTGACCACGGTGGTCAGGGCTCAGCAGTTTTTTTTTACAGTTTAGTGGGGGCATATTACACAGCACAAGCACTGTGGTGTTTAATCTGCTGTGTTATAAAACTGTGCTTTATATCTGACCAGGATATCAATTTTTTTATTTTGGGTTCGTTGTTTGTGTATAAATTCTTTTTGCTTTTATTTTACAGGTCTTTCTATATCTTTTTTCCACTTTTATACAAAGGCCAATCTGCACAAAAAAAATAATAAAAGTATGAAAATGCAACAATATATAGTGTTTGGTGTTCAGTTGGCAGAAGAACGCTCTGGCATAAGTGGTCACTAGAAGAACAGGATGTTCTGACATTGGTTTCAGTAGAAGGAAAAATATAGAGGGAATTTAAAGTGCCTTAGGTTTATGAAGGGGGCCGGGGGCTGGAAGGCTCTAGATGGGGCTGAGTAGTGATGGACGAACATCTAACATGACGGTGCGCGAACGCTCACAAATGTTCGCGAACCGCAGGTTCGCGGTGGGTCCCATTCATTTTAATGGCAGGCGAACATTAAAAACCTCCAGGTCATATTTGCAGCCACAAAATACTTACTAGCTGTGCACACATAGTCCCCCAACATGGACACTGACATACCAGATGTATTAAGCGAATCTGGGATCGACAACGACAAGCATTCTTTTTTTATCTCTGAAATTTCATCAATTCAGGAGCGCATGAAGGCCATGGAGGAGAGGCAAGGTCAGGCCAGGCTATGAAGGGGGTGCAGGAGATGATCCTGCTTTAGGAAAAGTTGCCATAATTTTTTTTTATGAGCTATTGTAGTGGGTATCCCAAATTTAGCGGTGACCTGAGCAATAGTTGGCTCGGGTCTTCTAATTGTTTGGACTCTGCCTTGCTGCTGTTTCACCTGGCGTGCAGTTCTCCTTAGGTGTATAGAAGTAGAAATGCACTATACTATGCTTTCTATATTTGAAAGTATTTTATACACGTATTACACCCCTATATACTGCACACCAAATAGTACACCTATACCAGTCCTTAAAAGGACTTTTGTGGACCTATATTCGTTAGCGATTTGTGTCGCTACAATCTGTCCCTGAGACACACACCAACCTCTCCCTACACTGACAAAAGAGCTGCAGAACCGCTAGGCAGTCACAATGCTGCACAGTAGAAATGCGCTATAATATGCTTTCTATATTTGAAAGTATATTATAAGTGTATTACACCCCTATATACTGTACACCTATACCAGTCCTTAAAAGGACTTTTGTGGACCTAATAGCTAGTGATTACAGACTGTCCCTGCTCCACACAGCATCCTCTCCCTACACTGACAAAAGACAGCTGCAGAATCGCTCAGCACTGCAGTCACAATGCTGCACAATAGAAATTAACTATAATATGCTTTCTATATTTAAAAGTATATTATAAGTGTATTACACCCCTATGTACCTATACCAGTACTTAAAAGGACTTTTGTGGACCTAATAGCTAGTAGACATGTGCATTCGTTTTCGTCCGAATGCATTTTCGTCCGAATTTCAGGTATTTTCGTTATCGTTTTAACAAACGATAACGAAAGTGCAGAATCCGAAAAACAAAAGATCCGACATAAACAAATGCTTTATTTTCGTTGTAACAACAGTTCGATATAGATAGGAGATTCGACGCTGACAATAACAATCTGTGTCCATTGAACATGTGGTCGAATGTGCCTAAACTTAACTCTATTAGTCCAATATTATTCTACATAGAGAGAAAAGATTCGACGTAGAAAGGAAAGATTCGACATAGAAAGGAAAGATTCGACGTAGAAAGGAAAGATTCGGCGTAGAAAGGAAAAATTTGACGTAGAGAGGAAAGATTGCTGCTGGAATTGGGTGGAATTGCAGCTAAACTATACAGAGTCATACAGTTTAGCTGCTCCGTCGAATCTTCTTTGAACATTCGACAGACACCATAAGCCTTCAATGACAGATTCGACCTTAATTCATTTGAATTTTCGGACGAATGCAATTTTTAACGAAAAACGAAATAAATAAAAACGAATTTCAGGAGTAACTAAATACATTTATTTTTCGGACGAAAACGAAATTCCGAAACGAAATATTTCAGTGTGCACATGTCTAATAGCTAGTGATTACAGACTGTCCCTGCTCCACACAGCAACCTCTCCCTACACTGACAAAAGACAGAATGTAAAATGGCAGCCAGATCAGGTCTATTTATATGTCCATGTCCTGAAATGTCTCAATTGGCTGTCCTGTACCACATGATGGATGTGTCATGGGTCAAAGTTCTTCACAATGTAAAAGAATATGGCGGCCGCGAACAGCGCCATATGTCCGCCGGTTTGACGAATAGCGGACGCACAAAGTTCGACACGAACCGACCGCTGGGCGAACCGCAAGGCCATCTCTAGGGCTGAGTATCACTATGGAAAGTTGGGGTTTCTTATCTTTAGGTGTATATATAGCACTGTCTGGGGGGCTTCATGGCGCTCCCACAAGACTGAACACAATGGAGAGAGTCAGGAAATGACGGACATGGAAAAAATAATGGTAATCCACCAAGTCAAATACCTTGGGTCATCCATCCTAGGCTGGAAAAGGGGATTATTCAAAAAGTATCCATTTTCAGTAAGAAATGCACCTAAAATATGTATAGGTGAACAACAGGCAAACATTTCAGTAAATTGTCAATTTAGTGGCATCCCCCTCCTCAGGATATGAGGGTGAATTAGTAATAATGTGCCAATACCATATGACTCTTGGTTAGGGCTTCTGATCGGGATTGCATGAGAGGTCCCCAGGGGTTCCATCACAAGACTACTGTTGCAGCAGATTTATATCTATTCAATGGTAGCTTCATTTGTTCCCCCAGCAGCTACCACTGATTGATTGAGTACCGGAAGGTAGATTAATATCGAACCAACAGTATGTTTAAAGTTACGGGGACTGACATCAGCACACTGAGCCAGCAGCACAGGATGAGATGAGCGGCTTGTTTGTTCAGGGATCTTTAGAGCCAAGGCTACACTGCTCTACTTTCAGAGCTTTCAGGCTGCAGAGGATCCTGCAGAATTATCATATGAAGCAAAGTGAGTAAATAGAACTATTTTCATCTCAAATGTAATGAGGTCAGTGAGCTAGTTACAGACAACAATGATGCATGCTTGGACACATGCTAAATGTGTGTTGCCAACTTTGTAAGGAAACAAAAGTTCAGGCTATTCTGCTGAAAACTTTGCAGATGTAGAACTGCTATTTTTAAGCAGTTTTTCCCAGAACACCAGTACAAAGTGAATTTTACATCTGAACACCAACGCAAAGTCAATGTTTTTTGTGATTCTGGCATTCAGATATGTACTGTGCCAGGAGCTTTAGATCAGAAAACTCTTTCAGGGGTTCTCCAAGATCTAAGGTTCTTCAAGGGTGAAAAGGTTGAGAAAGGTTGCTCTAAGTGGTCTCCTACTATTTTTTCAATCAGATATTGGGTTGCTGTTTTAACTCATTCTACTATCTGCGTTTTTATATCAGCCTACACCAGCCATTCTCAACTAGGGTTCCTCCAAAAGTTGCTAGGGATTTCACTTCAATCATTTTTGTTGAGTTACAATCATACAGAAAAGACAACAACATATTGCTTGACATGTGGATAACAAAAAAAGATTTACATTACTTAGTAATTCATATATAGGGGGTCTCCGACGTACAAACATCCGACTTACAAACGACTCCTACTTACAAACGGAGGGAGACAACAGGAAGTGAGAGGAAATCCACCCCTAGAAAGGGAAATTCACTCCTGTAAGAGTTATTATGGGTAAAATGTGTCTCCATTGATGCTTTATCACCAGTCCAGGCTTCCCTAACAACCCAACATTTTCAAAATCCAATTGTCATTGGGACAGAAGGTGAGGTGAAATCTTCTGAACAGGGGCACAGACAGCAAAACAAATGTTACAGGGGTGATAACCCTTCTCTATGTTATCTAAAAAACTTAAAAATAGATTTTTTGGCTGGAGCTACACTTAAAAAATGTACGTGTTCCGACTTACAGACAGATTCAACTTAAGAACAACCCTACAGTCCCTATCTTGTTTGTAACCCGGGGACGCCCTGGAGATTACATGACCAAATATAGATAACAAGCACACTCACACACCACAGGTTGAAGTGGATGGACTGTTGTATTTTTTCAGCCTTACGGACTATGTAAATATATATGTACAGTGGAACCATGAATTACGAGCATAATCCGTTACAGGAGAATGCTTGTAATCCAAAGCACTCGCATATCAAAGCGAGTTTCCCCATAGAAGTCAATGGTAACGAAGATAATGTGTTCCGCATTGAATTCTATTGCATGCAATACCGCATGTGGCCAGAGGTGGGGGGGGGGGGGGGCGGAAAAAAATTCAATAAATCTATCCCGTATTTTGTAGACGCTATAACTTTTGCGCAAACCGATCAATATACGCTTATTGCGATTTTTTTTTACCAAAAATATGTAGAAGAATACGTATCGGCCTAAACTGAGGAAAAAAATTGTTTTTTAAAAAAAAAAAATGGGATATTTATTATAGCAAAAAGTAAAAACTATTGTGTTTTTTCAAAATTGTCGCTCTTCTTTTGTTTATAGCGCAAAAAATAAAAACCGCAGGGGTGATCAAATACCACCAAAAGAAAGCTCTATTTGTGGGAAAAAAAGGACGTCAATTTTGTTTGGGTGTAACGTCGCACGACCGCGCAATTGTTAGTTAAAGCGACGCAGTGCCGAATCGCAAAAAGTGCTCTGGTAAAGAAGGGTGTTTAAAAGCCCTGTATTGAAGTGGTTAAAGATACTAAAAGTTTAAATGGGGTGTGGAAGGTGTTATATTATGGTAAGTATAGAGATGTATAGAAAATAAAGCTTGGTAACTAAAGGAAAACTTACTACTATAATTTTAAATTGTATTGAAAAATATAGGAAAAATACATTTAATTTAAAAAAGAGGGGAAAAAGGGGAATGGGGGTTTGAGGGATAAAGAGGAGAAGAAAAAGGGGGGAAAGAGAAAGTAAAAGAAGAAGTGCCGAGGAAGGAGTACCTAGTCATTTTTGCTTTTAATTTGATCGTGTGTACGCGGCATTAGACGCGCATCTTAGTGAACGCAACATACAGGAATATGGGAAATGATTATCGACACTGACACACAAAGTACACGGGTTGAACTGGGTGGACTATTGTCTTTATTCAACCTTACGTACAATGAAACATATACCAATGTATAAGTAATTTATAATTAGATTCTAAAGCTGCAATATTAGTAGTACAGTGGGCTGTATCCCAGATCTGGAGCCACTCCTTGTTAGATTTTCTTCTTGAGCTGTGGCTGATTAATCTCCCATTTGATGGTGCCAGCATACTTCTGGTGCCAATGCAACTTGGAAGAGCCAGTCGTGTGATTTTAGCTGTCTGTAAGGGTTGGTATTCTACTTCCTACTGTAGGAGACGTTCTTCCCACTGACCACCAACGTAAGGTGCATTTTTCTCACTAATGCTTAACCACTTCCCGGCCTCCTCACACAGATATACTGTGGCAGAAGGGCACGTACAGGCAAAATCACGTACCTGCACATTGCCCTTCAAGAGGTGGGTTGTGGGCGCGTGCGCGCCGGAGCTTCGTGAGCGTGATTGCGGGTCCCCCGGACTCAATATCCGCAGGGATACCCGCGATCGTCTCACGGAGAGGAAGAACGGGGAAATGCTAATATGAACAAGCATCTCCCCGTTCTGCCTAGTGACACTGTCACTGATCACAGCCCCCTGTAATCGGGAGCGGTGATCAGTGTTGTGCCACACACAGCCCCTCCCCCCCACAGTTAGAATCACTCCCTAGGACACACTTAACCCCTACAGTGCCACCTAGTGGTTAACCCCTTCACTGCCAGTCGCATTTACACAGTAATCAATGCATTTTTAATTGATTGCTGTATAAAATGTGAATGGTCCCAAAATCGCGCCAAAAGTGTACGCCATAATGTCGCAGTCACGATAAAAATCGCTGATCGCCGCCATTACTAATAATTAATTTTTTTATAAAAATACCATAAAACTATCCCCTATTTTGTAGACGCTATAACTTTGGCGCAAACCAATCAATAAACGCTTATTGTGATTTTGTTTTACCAAAAATATGTATAAGAATACGTATCGGCCTGAACTGAGGAAAAAATATTTATTTTTATATATTTTTGGGGATATTTATTATAGCAAAAAGTAAAAAATAATGTGTTTTTTTCAAAATTGTCGCTATTTTTTTGTTTATATCGCAAAAAAAAATTAAAACCGCAGAGGTCATCAAATACCACCGAAAGAAAGCTCTATTTGTGGGAAAAAAAGGACATCAATTTTGTGTGGGAGCCACGTCGCGCGACCGCACAATTGTCAGTTAAAGCGACGCAGTGCCGTATCGCAAAAAGTGCTCTGGTCTTTGGCCAGCCAAATGATCCGGGGCTTAAGTGGTTAATGATTTTTTTTTTTTAGCAGGGGTTCCCCTGGACCTGAATATTATTTCAAGGATTTCTCTGGGGTAAAAAAAAGTTGGGAAAGACTGGCCGCCGCCTACACATTCAAAGCTGCGACAGTTCTTTCTCATATTTGTAGGGTTTCATATTTGACTATAATCTGTCATATCTGTTGGTGATATATTTTGTATGCAACTGTTTCTTTATGCTAGTTGTTATTGACCGCATGGTTTTGACACAATAATGTCTGTATCTGAACCTTTCACAGTTAAAAAGAACAGAATGTCTTCTTATGCCTCTTGCTGGTCCTCTGCGCTTTATGAACATTCATTGCTTGAAGGCGAAAGAGACACTTTGTACTGTACAAAATCAATATCACTTGACATATTAAAGAGAAGCCCCTATGGATGGGTTTTACATGTGCTGCTTTCCTGATGTGACACATCTTTCCATATTCCTGTTGCATCAATGATGTCTCCTGCTCCTTTCACTAAAATGTATCTAGTTTTTTTAGCACTATAACCATTCTCAAAATACCTGTACTGAAAATAATAATAAAAAAAAAAAAAATAGAAAAGGGAGGAAAAATAATACTTGTCAGTTGTTAGCAGTAGGGTAGCAGACAGTTGGTGTCTTGGCATGGCAAAATTGGACATTTTTTCTATTTCAATTGTAGCACTGACCTCCGAAGGAGCTGCTGGTTTTTGTTGGGCTTACCGTTACCTCACCGGTTTACTGTGTCCGTTCTAGGGGTCCCGTTGTAGAGTTGGTTAAAGAATATTGTCTCCGACACTTAGTCCTTTTTCCAAAGCTTTATTAACCACTTGCCATCCGCGCTATGGCCGAATGACGGCCACAGCGCGGATCTCAATTCCCGGGAGGCCATCATATGACGGCCTCCCCTCTGCACGCTCCCTGCGGGGCGCGCTGTGATCACCGAGTCACTAAGACTCAGGTGATCAGCGATCCGAGTAAGGGGTGGGTCCAGGGGCGGGTCCTGGGCGGGTCCCGGACCCTTACCATGTGATCAGCTGTCAGCCAGACAGCTGATCACATGATAAAAACAAAAGCTCGGTGATCGTTTTTTTTTCTCCTCGCCCTGACAGCGGAGGAGAAAAAAAAAGCCGATCACCGGCTTATCTTAAAGGGACATCGGTCCCACCTTGCCATCCCCACAAGTGCCACCTTTCCATCCTCATAAGTGCCACCTTGCCATCCCCACAAGTGCCACCTTGCCATCCTCACAAGTGCCACCTTGCCATCCCCATAAGTGCCACCTGTCAATGCCCATAAGTGCCACCTGTCAATGCCCACCAGTGCCACCTGTCAATGCCCACCAGTGCCACCTATCAATGCCCACCAGTGCTGCCAATCAGTGCCACCTAAAAGTGCTACCTATCAGTGTAACCCATCAGTGCCCATCACTGCCACCCATCAGTGCCCATCACTGCCACCTATCGGTGCCTGTCACTGCTGCCTCATCAGCGTACATCAATGACGGACAGAAATTACGCATTTTATATTTTTATAATAAAATAAAAAAAAAAAAACATCTTTTTTTTTTTAAATTCAGTCTTTTTCATTTTTTTTAACAAAAAATAAAAATCGCAGAGGTGATCAAATACCACCAAAAGAAATCTCTATTTGGGGGGAAAAAATGATAAAAATTTCATTTGGGTACAGTTGTATGACCGTGCAATTGTCATTCAAAGTGCGACAGCGCTGAAAGCTGAAAATTGGTCTGGAAAGGAGGGGGGTTTAAGTGCCCAGTAAGCAAGTGGTTAAAGAACATCAATTTTGCAATAGAGGGATAGAGGGTCAAGGGGAATTCAGGTACCATGTAAATTGTGGGTTAGAGGTATTTCCTTGATCCAGAGGACAAACAGCTTCCACAGGCTGGATCTAGCAACCACCGGATAGGTCTCTCTTACTGACCTAGCAGCCGGTGAGAGGCTCGCTCAAAGTCTCTGCCACAGACTTGTCAATTTAACGGGATCATTGTGCAATCCTCTGCCACAGGAAGGCACAACCAGCAGCTTGTTGCAAAATTAGAGAACTGTCACACAGTACCAGTTCCTTTTAGCCAGTCTGGCGGTACTGTGTGGTAGGTGACCCGAGATGCGTCCTCCAACTGAGTCTCCAGTCTCTTCCAGAGATACCAGCCTTGTTGCTCGGTCCTCTCCTGAAAAAGTCCTCCCCTGGATCCTCCAGTCGCTTGACTTCTCCTCGCAGGCAAGACAGCACAGGACCACCCGTGGATCAGTAGGCCACAGGACTTCTGGGCCTACCCTTCAGTTGTGAAGCCTCGGGCCAGCCGGCCCCGAGACATAGAGTAAGGCAGCACACACTTTAGGCCAGGAGGGCCATAAGGTCGGGATAACAAACCCCAGAAAATGGCGTCTGTACCCTAAATACCCTTATCCAGAATGCACAGTGGGTAGACCACTCCCACCCAGCTGTTTCTGAGTAAAGGGGTACCCAATGCATTCAGCCTGTTGCATTTCCAACACTTACCGGTGGTGACAGCGACACCCACGGCCAAGTGGAAACTAGCACAACCCAGCTAAACTGGCACAGAAGCCAGAACTTTGGTATAATTATTCTGAGCCAAACTGTAGCTTCAGACAAACTTAAATTTACAAATATAATAGCATCTGCTCATTAAGAGCAGGGCGCTACACAATAAAGGATTGCTTCACCCTCCCCAAAATGATTTAACCACCGGACCTCCGGAATATTTTACCCCCTTCATGACCAAGGCATTTTTTGCTTTTCAGCACTGCGCTACTTTACCTGGCAATTGCGTGGTCATGCAACACCGTACCCAAATCAAATTTAAATATTTTTTTTATTTTTTAAATAGAGCTTTCTTTTGGTGGTAGTTGATCACCACTGTTTTCTTATTTTTATTATAAAAATGAAAAAGGACCAAACATTTTGAAAAAAAAAAAAAAAAAAAAAATGTATTTACTTTCTGCTAAAAAAAAACATATACAATAAAAAAAAAAAAAAAAAAATTAATTTCTTCATTTATTTATACCAAAATGTATTCTGTTACATGTCTTTGGTAAAAAAAAATCACAATAAGTGTATATTAACTGCTTGCTGTCCACCCACCGTCAAATGCCGGTGGAGCGGTGCAGCTCTCATTCTGGGCTCTCGTGCCGATCGCAGCCGCACCATGTTGCTAGGACACGGCACGGCCCGATCTCTGTAAAGAGCCGCATCTGCTGCTCTTTGACCATGTGAGCAGCTGTGTCCAATCACAGCCGGTCACATGTAAATAAGGAAGTGCCAGTAATCGGCTCTCCTCGCCTCACACTGACAGAGTGTGAGGAGAGGAGAGCTGATCAGCAGCATCTGCTCACAGGGGGACATTTGGAATGTAATCAGGGCACTGATCATCAGTGCCCTGATTACAATAAAGAAAAAAGTGTCACCAATCAGTGCCCACCATTGCCCACCAATGCCACCTATCAGTGCCCACCAGTGGCAGCAATCAGTGCCCCCCACTGCCCACAAGTGGCACAAATCAGTGCTCATTAGCGATGCCAGTCAGTGCTGGCAATCAGTGCCACCTATCAGTGCTGCCCATCAATGTCCATCACTGCTGTCAATCAATGCCCATCAGTGTCGCCAATCAGTGCCACCCATCAATGCCCATCAGTACCGCCTATCCGTGCTGCCTATCAGTGCCCACCAGTGCCACCTATTAGTGCCCACCAGTGCTGTCTATTAGTGCCCACCAGTTCCGCCTATCAGTGCTCATCAGTGCCACATATCAGTGCCACCTATCACTGCCCAGAAGTGCGGCATATTAGTGCCTCCTCATCAGTGCCACCTAATCAGTGCCCATAAGTGCTGCCTCATCAGTGCACATAAGTGCCACCTCATCAATGCCCACCAGTTCAGCCTATCAGTGCCCATCAGTGCCGCCTCATCAGCGCACATTAGTGAAGGCAAAAAATACTTAGTTACAAAATTTATTGACAAAAAAAAATTTCCAAATTTTTGTAACAAATAAAAAACCCAGAAGTGATTAAATACCACCAAAAGAAAACTCTATTTGTGTGAAGAAAATTATAAAAAATTTGTTTGGGTACAGTGTACCATGACCGTGCAATTGTCATTCAAAGTGCGACAGCGCTGAAAGCTGAAAAATGACCTGGGCAGGAAGGGGGTTTAAGTGCCCGGTAGGCAAGTGGTTAATTGGTTTGCATGAAAGTTATATCATCTACAAATGATAGTATCTATAATGGAATTTTTATTTATTTTTATTTTTTTATGCTAGTAATAGCGGCGGTCAGCAACATGGGAAAGTGCGGTGGGAAATCTGACACTAACTGACACTGGATGTGAACTGACTAACTGACATAACCAGTGACACTAATACAGTGATCAATGCTAATACTATACACAGTCACTGTACTAATCACACTGTCTGGGAAGGGGTTAACATCTAGGGGCAATTAAGGGGTTAACTGTGTGCCTAACAACGTGTAATGTTTGCTGCTTTTACTAATCGATGCAGTCGATTTTTCTCCCTGCAGGGAGAAAAAAACATCCATATCACTGCTCCCTGTACAGAGCCCTGTGTAGCTAGTAAATACAGGGCTCTGTACTGTGATTCGATAAGCTGATCAGCAGGTCCCAGCCATAAATCATTGCCAGGGACCTGCTGACCGACTTGTTAGGTACCAAATCACAGCACTGATAGGGTGGCAGACACGCGTGGGTGCATCCCCTGCACAGAAATTTTGGATCACATACGTACATGATCCAGCGCAGAGCGGCCACTGTATATCTACATGGAGTACGCATATTGGTTAAAGAGGAGGTTCACCCAAAAAATAATTAAAAGCCAGCAGCTACAAATACTGCAGCTGCTGACTTTTAATAAATGGACACTTACCTGTCCAGGGTAATCGCTCTTCTCTCGGCTGCCCCCGCCGCTATCCTAGGTGAGGGAATCAGGAATTGAAGCGTTGCGGCCTCACTTCCCGGTTCCCTACTGCGCATGCGCGGGTCGCGCTCTGCGTCCTCACTGGTCCTCGCTGTGTTCTAGGACCTGGGGGTGACGCGAAGGGGCATGACTCCCGTGGGAGTCTATTCCCGGAAGTAGGTGCAGATACCTGTATTATACAGGTATCTGCACCCCCTCCCCCTGAAAGGTGCCAAATGTGACACCGGAGGGGGGGAGGGTTCCGAAAAGCGGAGGTTCACTTTTTGTGTGAACCTCCGCTTTAAGTTATAGTTGGAACCATGTAGGTTGAGTCAGCCGCTGGCTTTTTACATGTCATGGATACTTCTGTCTGAACTCTGAGACCTTGGCTGTATGTCTTAAGGGGAGCCTTACAGTCAATTGCGGCCCGTCCATTCATGGATTCCATTTTTTTATGTTTTGTTTTTTACAAGCACATGATTAGAGCCAGAGGAGATAGGTAATGGTGTCCATTAGTCCTAACTCCTGATTGGCCGGGAGGAGAAGCGACTGGCAGGACTCAGGAGGAGATGCAGGGGGAGAAGCCACCTGGATAGGGTAAGTGCAGGGGCTGGTGGTGGTCAACCGATCAAGTGACGGTGGGGGGGGGGGCATGATCGAGCGAGCACCGTGGTTGGTTGGCTGGGGGGAGGGGGTGGCTGGGGGGCTGCAGGCTGACTCCCCAAGAAAAGTGCCACCACTGCTTACAGACTTTTCA
Organism: Lithobates sylvaticus; assembly: GCA_028564925.1. NCBI lineage: Eukaryota > Metazoa > Chordata > Amphibia > Anura > Ranidae > Lithobates > Lithobates sylvaticus. The sequence goes on from CM053029.1 coordinate 576,133,800, forward strand.
CCAACAACTCGTGGTCAGGATGTGCTTCTTACACACATTCATAGAGGAATCACCATTGCTATAGACAGACAATCTATTGTGAATCCCAATGGTGGGCAGCCTTTCCATGAGAATAGAAATAATAGTGTAGCGCTAAGAAAAAGATACTGAATAATATATATGCATAACATATAACCAATAAAGTGAACAAACAAAAATCCAATGTTCTCTGTTGTGAACTGAAGAAAAAATTAAATTCAAAAGGAATTGTCCATCTAATACATAATGGTGAGTCTTCAATTAAGTGAATATAGTGCAGACAAAATGAAACTGGCAGTGAAGCTTATAAATGAGAAGGAATCATGTCATAGTAATGTAGATGGGTACTCTTACCGAATACGGTGGACCCACCTACCAGCGGTAGTGGGTCAATCAGGCTTATGTGGGCCGAATGCCTCACGGTTTAGATTAGGCAAGAAAGAAATAACTTCAAACAGGATGCAAGCACTCTTCAGCTTTGCTGAATTTATCCCGACCTCCTGAAGGCTCTCCCACTGAGTGGAGAACCACAGAGATTCTGGAACCCTGTTTGGATCATCACCGATGAAGAGTGCTTGCATCCTGTTTGAAGTCATCCCTTCCCTGATTAACCAAAACCGTGAGGCATTCGGCCCACATAAGCCTGATTGATCCACTACCGCTGGTAGGTGGGTCCACCGTATCCGGTAAGAGTACCCATCTACATTACTATGACAGAGGATGTCTTAACATTTATAAGCTTCACTGCCAGTTTCATTTTGTCTGCACTATATTCACTTGATTGAAGACTCACCATTATGTATTAGATGGACAATTTCTTTTGAATTTCAATTTTTCTCTTAGTTCGCAACAGAGAACATTGGATTTTCGTTTGTTCACTTTATTGGTTATATGTTATGCATATGTATTATTCAGTTTATCTTTTTCTTAGCGCTACACTATTATTTCTATTCTGTTTTGGACTTTGAGTGTTGGTAGCTTTTTTCACATATTTTGGGTTTAGCGCAGTCATTTCCCACGATCCTTTCCATAAGAATGAAGATTCTTCTGCATATGTGTAGAAGAAGAAGAGTCCAGCTTGGAGGCTTTGGGTAAAGAGACTTTATAACTACCAGTGGGCCACATGGCAAAGACTCAGGGACATGTACGTGTACCACTTGGGGGGCTGCTGGGGGGACATTAAAAAGATACTATACCGAAAGTAAAGTCACTGTTTAATCAGAAAATATAATCTAAAACTATGGTTTATTTGTAAGACTAGAGGAAAGTACAGTTTGCAAAATATGGGTTAAATTTTTAAGTTGTTCTTCTGTGCATTTGATTTTCACCTTGGCACACTAAAAGCCTTTCTGACATATGTATTTTTTTTTATTTCAAAAGTATCTTTAATCTGCAAATCAGTGCTCGGTGATTTTGTTTTGTAGCTTTTCCTATGAGTTAGATGCCCACATGATGTAGGATAGACTACACCAAGAGACTTATTCTGGAAATTGTGTTCTGAAATCAAAATACATAAAGAATTGTCAGCTTGAGTCTCCAAAAACCTTATAATTGTAATCAAAAGGCTTGTATGGTATATAAGAATAGATTAGGCAAAAGTTGTTGTTGAGCCCTTGTGCTACCATACAAATCACCCACACAGTCAATATAATACAAAATAAGTAAAAAACAATTTCTGAGGTATAATTAGGTCCAGGTTTAGTAGCTTCCAGGTGCCACACACATCAAACAACCAATGTCTGATTTGTCAGTGTAAAATGTTTTAAAAAATCAGCACAAGGGACATTACTTACAGTAAATGTAAAGTGCCCCTTGTGCTGATGGCTGCAGAATTAGTTGAAATCTTCCCTACTAACCTTTCAGTCCCCACCTCTCCAGTGCCACCAGAGTTGTCAGAGCTGAGGGACCTGTCATATTCATTCATCAAGAGTTACAACTGTACCCATCCTTTCCACCCTCCCTCTCTATTCAAAGAAGTCCTACTATAGCTTCAATAAATGAAATGCATGGAGGACAGGCAGATGAATAAAAGGTCCGCCTCCTCCATTCATAGATCGTTTTTCATTCATGAAAGCTAAAGTGCAACTTCTTGAATGGAGAAGGAGAGCGGAAAGGGCAGGCATAGTCGGCACTCTTGAGGAGTGCATATGCCATGTCCCTCGGGGGGGGGGGGGATCAGAGGACCAAAGATTTCAACTAATTCTTTAGCCATCAGCACAAGGGACACATCAAACTGATTATAAGTAATCTTCCTTGTGCTGATTTTTTAAACAACTTTTTTTGACTAAACTTAGGATTTTCATAAGTTTAATTTTTTTACAATTTTAGAAAATATTTTAATGAATACTATTCATATTTATTTTGAACATCTTCTTGGTTGCCCTCTCTATGTTTGTAGCTAGCACTCCATGTCCATAAATATGATATGGTTTAGAAGACTTTCAATAAGTAACGGGGGTGGTTTATTTTAATTTATAGCTACAGGGTTCCACTCACTTTTTGTTTATCCCACATGGTGAGGTAGCATTGTAAACTGTTTTGTCCAGTGCCTTGCACCATCACCAAGAGCCACCATTACCTATCTCTAAATGTTAACAAATTTCAAGCTCCCAACTGCTATAAAAGGTGTAAAGCAAAGTAATCTACAAGTGAATGTGAGAGATGACATCACTAAGGGAGATAGGGAGGAGGTGGAATCCTTATGGGTAGAGCTCCAAAGGGATGAAGCTAAAGGGAAAATAATACTGGGAGTATGCTATAGGCCCCCTAACCTGAGGGAGAAGGGGGAGATGGATCTCCTATCACAATTTGGTTTAGCAGCAAGGATGGGAAGTGTTATCATAATGGGGGATTTTAATTATCCAGACATAGACTGGGTGGAGGGGACCAGGCATTTTTTCTAAGGCTTGCCAGTTCCTAAATGTCTTGCAGGACAATTTCATGGTTCAGATGGTAGACGCACCAACTAGAAATAAAGCATTACTGGATCTACTGATTACCAACAATACAGACCTGATCACTGGTGTGGAAATACGGGGCAATTTAGGAAACAGCGATCACAGGTGAATTGGCTTCAGTATATATCACACACATAGGAAACATAAGGGGAATACAAAGACACTGAATTTCAAAAGAGCCAACTTCCCTAAATTTTGAACCTTGCTAGAAGGCACAAATTTGGAAGAAAATCTTAGGAACAAAGAACACAGAGGAGAGATGGGTTTGCTTTAAGAGCATATTAAATAAGGGCATTAGCCAATGCATCCCATTGGGTAATACATTTAAAAGAGGGAACAAAAACCCTGGATAGGGATGAGCCGAACACCCCCCCCCGTTCGGCTCGCACCAGAACCTGCGAACGGACCTAAAGTCCGTGCGAGCATTAGAACCCTATTAGTTACAATGGATGCGAACGTTCAAAATCAAAAGTGCTAATTTTAAAGGCTAATATGCATGTTATTGTCATAAAAAGTGTTTGGGGACCTGGGTCCTGCCCCAGGGGACATGTATCAATGCAATTTTTTTTTTTAAAACGGCTGTTTTTTCAGGAGCAGTGATTTTAATAATGCTTAAATTGAAACAATAAAAGTGTAATATTCCTTTAAATTTTGTACCTTGGAGGTGTCTATAGTATGCCTGTGAAGGGGCGCATGTTTCCTGTGCTTAGAACTGTCCCTGCAAAAAGTGTAAGGTCTTTTTGCAGGGATTTTAAGGGGAACCCCAGCCAAAAAAAATGGCGTGGGGTCCCCCTCAAAATTCATACCAGACCCTTATCCGAGCACGCAACTTGGCAGGCCGCAGGAAAAGAGGGGGGACGAGAGCGCCCCCTCCCTCCTGAACCATACCAGGCCCCTTCCCCTTATTGGGAGGATGCTTTGGGGGTCTGAGACCCCCAAAGCACCTTGTCCCCATGTTGATGAGGACAAGGGCCTCTTCCCCACAACCCTGGCCATTGGTTGTGGGGGTCTGCGGGCGGGGGGCTTATCGGAATCTGGAAGCCCCCTTTAACAAGGGGACCCCCAGATCCCGCCCCCCCTGTGTGAAATGGTAAGGGGGTACTTTGTACCCTACCATTTCACCAAAAAAGTGTCAAAAAAATAATAAAAATGACAGGAGACGGTCTTTGACAATTCCTTTATTAAAATCTTCTTTCTTCTGGTCTTCCTTTCTTCATCCTTCGGTTTCTTCATCTTCTCCTTCCGGGATCTTCTTCCATCTTCTTCTTCCATCTTCTTCATCCTCAGCTTCTTCTTGCGCTGGTCTTCTCGGCCTTTCTCGTCCGGCATCTTCTTCCATGGCGTCGGCGTCTGTTCTTCTGTCGGGCCGCTCCTCGCAATGGGAGGCTCCCGCTGTGTGAGGCTTCGCTCCGTCTGACAGGTCTTTAATAACGGAGGGCACCTGGTGACCCCGCCCCCCTCTGACGTCATGGGGAAAGCCATAGGGAATTCCCCATGACGTCCCCGTGCGTCAGAGGGGGCGGGGTCACCAGGTGCCCTCCGTTATAAAAGACCTGTCAGACGGAGCGAAGCCTCACACAGCGGGAGCCTCCCATTGCGCGGAGCGGCCCAGAAGAGACGCCGACTCCATGGAAGAAGATGCCGGACGAGAAGGACGAGAAGACCAGCGCAAGAAGAAGCGGATCGGAGGAAGAAGATGATGGAAGAAGAAGATGGAAGAAGATTCCCGGAAGGAGAAGATGAAGAAACCGAAGGATGAAGAAAGGAAGACCAGAAGAAAGAAGAAAGAAGATTTTAATAAAGGAATTGTCAAAGACCGTCTCCTGTCATTTTTACCATATTTGACACTTTTTTGGTGAAATGGTAGGGGTACTTTTGTCCCCCCTTACCAATTCACACAGGGGGGGGGGCGGGATCTGGGGGTCACCTTGTTAAAGGGGGCTTCCAGATTCCGATAAGCCCCCCGCCCACAGACCCCCACAACCAATGGCCAGGGTTGTGGGGAAGAGGCTCAGACCCCCAAAGCATCCTCCCAATGTTGAGGGCATGTGGCCTGTTACGGTTCAGGAGGGAGGGGGGGCGCTCCCGTCCCCCCCTCTTTTCCTGTGGCCTGCCAGGTTGCGTGCTCGGATAAGGGTCTGGTATGGATTTTGAGGGGGACCCCACGCAGTTTTTTTTGTCTGGGGTTCCGCTTAAAATCCATCCCAGACCTCAAGGGTCTGGTATGGATTTTGAGGGTATGGATTTTTTTTTGGGCTGGGGTCCCCCTTAATATCCATAGCAGACCTGAAGGGCCTGGTTATGGAATTTGGGGGGACCCCCACGCTTTTTTTTTTTATCAATTACTTTTTTTTATGAATGGCTTTCAATGAATGACTGTTCTCTGTGTTACGGGAGCCGTCAATACATTAGCTGCGAATCAGCCTAAACTGAGGAAAAAATTATTTTTTTTTTATATATATTTTTGGGGGATATTTATTGTAGAAAAAAGTAAAAAATAATGTGTTTTTTTCAAAAATTTCGCTATTTTTTTGTTTATAGCGCAAAAAATAAAAACTGCAGGGGTGATCAAATACCACCAAAAGAAAGCTCTATTTGTGGGGAAAAAAAAAGGCCGTCAATTTTGTTTGGGAGCCACGTCGCACGACCGTGCAATTGTCAGTTAAAGCGACGCAGTGCCGAATCGCAAAAAGTGCTCTGGTCTTTGGCCAGCCAAATGGTCCGGGGCTGAAGTGGTTAACAACTACAAGAATACTTTCCTGTCACACTTAAATGTTAGGTTAATACCTTGAAGGCACCCAGTCTTCATGTGTAGGGCTTTGAATTTTTTCTAGACATATCAATAATAACTAGTGTTATTTGGAATGCTTAACCACCTCAGTACAGGGCACTTTCACCCCTTCCTGCCCAGGCCATTTTTCAGCTTTCAGCGCTGTCACACTTTAAATTACTATTGCGCGGTCATACAACACTGTACCCAAATGAAATTGTTATCATTTTGTTCCCACAAATAGAGCTTTCTTTTGGTGGTATTTGATCACCTCTGCGTTGTTTGCGCTATAAACAAAAGAAGAGTGACAAGTTTAAAAAAATATATATATTTTTTACTTTTCTGCTATACTAAATATCCCCCAAAAAATATATATAAAAATGTTTTTTTCCCTCAGTTTAGGCCAATACGTGTTCTTCTACATATTTTTGGTAAAAAAAATCGCAATAAGCGTATATTGATTGGTTTGCACAAAAGTTATAGCGTCTACAAAATAGAGGATAGATTTATAGTATTTTTATTATTATTTTTTTTTTAACTAGTAATGGCGGCGATCTGCGATTTTTTTATCGTGACTGCGATATTGCGGCGGACATATCGGACACGTTTGACACATTTTTGGGACCATTCACATTTATACAGCGATCCATGCTATTACAATGCATTGATTACTGTATAAATGTGACTAGTAGGGAAGGGGTTAACACTAGGGGGCGCTGAAGGGGTTAATATGTTCCCTGGGAGTGTTTCTAACTGTAGGGGGAGGGAATTCACAAGGGGAGGAGACTGATCAGTGTTTCTCTGTACTGGGAACACACCATCGGTCTCCTCTCCTCTGACAGGACCGTGGATCTCGTGTTATCGGGCAATCGCGGGTGCCCGGCGGAACATCGCGGCCGAGGGGGCGGGGGAAGCGCATCGGGTGCCCAGTGATATGGCGGGCGCGCGCGCTGCCGGAGGAGCACGCGCGCTCCCTGGAGGGCCGAGAAGGGGAGGACGTTATATGACGCCCTCCCGCCACGAGAGCTACGCCGCCTGGCCGTCAATTGACAGCCACCGGTCGCAAGGCAGTTAAAGAGGTTGTAAAGGCTGAAGTTTTTCTACCTTAAAGCAGAGTTCCACCCAAAAGTGGAACATCCACACGTTGTACTCCCCCCCTCTCCGGTGCCACAATTGGCACTTTTCGAGGGGGGGAGGGGGCAGGATACCTGTCTTTCAGAGGTATCCTGTTCCCACTTCCGGGAGCCTCAGCCGCGTGTATTGACGTCACCGCCCGAGGTCCCTCCCCCTCCCTTCTCCTCCCTCCTCCTTCTCCGGCCGCCAGGCCAGTAGGAGAGAGGATCGGAGCCTTGTGCATACACAGTAGGGTTCCCTTACTCACAATGGAGGCGGCATGCACCCGACAGCTGATGGAAACATCAGCTGTGATGCCGACATCGCTGGACTCCAGGACAGGTAAGTGTCCGCTTATTAAAAGTCAACAGTTGCAGTATGTGCAGCTGCTGGCTTAAAATTTTTGCAGCGGTGGGCGGACCTCTGCTTTAATTCTATGCATTAGGTAAAAAACCTTCTGTGCAAGAGGATCCCCCCCCTTATACTTTCCTGAGCCCGATCTCGATCCAGCGATGTGCACCAGAGCTTTGGCTCTTCTGGCTCTCTAAGGTCTCTTTCACACGGGGCGGATCAGTGCTGATCCGCCCCGTGGATATCCGCTTGCTCAGCAGGGATCGCCGGAGCGATCTCCGCTGAGCAGGAAGATGACAAGTCCGTGCACACTGCGCAGGAATGGACCTGTCGGAGCGCCGCTCTCCCCTATGGGAGATCGGATGACGATGGACCGTAGAGTCCGTCATCACCCGATCTGATCCGAGGACGGATGGAAAAATAGGTTTTTCCTCCGTCACACTTTTTCGGATCGGAGCGGGTCGAATGTCAGCGGACATGTCACCGCTGGCATCCAACGCTCCATAGACCTCTATGGAGCATCTGTTCAGGTCCGCCTGAAAAACTGACAGGCGGATCTGGACGGAACAGCCGTGTGAAAGAGGCCTAACTCCTTACTGGGCAGATTAATAGCACTGGCTCTCACTGCTGTCATTCAAACTCTGACGAAGGAGCAGACAGGAGCGAGCACGCATGAGTGCCCCCATGGACAGTGGATTTTTATAGGGTGGGGATCGCCAAAGAGGAGGAGCCAAGAGCGCTGGCGGGGGACCCCAGAAGAGGAGGATCTGGGCTGCTCTGTGCAAAGCCATTGCACAGAGCAGGTAAGTATAACATGTTTATTATTTTAGCTTTATCGCTTTAATACTGGGGTTGTGATTCTCTAGGCAGACCAAGGATTCCAGTTCTGACCTTTTTATATGACTTTTTTTTACAATTAAAATGATCTTGGATTCTTTTATCCAGTTTTGGTCTGGTGCTCATTTTTTGCATTTCTATGGATTGAGCTACTGTTGGGTGCATATCAATGGAAACCCTGCTGCGTGGAAGCTGCCTCGGCAGAGCTATTGAGCTTGTTTGAAGCTTTCTTTCATCTGACTACACATGCAAGTCTAAAGGTTCCCAGTGCCTCTTTGAGTATGTCGTTCTGCTGCCCTTTAGAGTGTCTTTTTACAGTATAGTTCATACCCTGCTGTGCTCCTACCCACCAAAGTCTAAAATAACATTGCATGTGGGGAAGTAGTAGCTCGCACAAAGTGATTGACAAGATCCTAAAATCCTGTCTAAAAATAAGCCCTGCGTGGTCTACTCCAGGGGGTCAAACACATTTTAATATTTCAGATTAGGAGTGGACTTGGATTTATCCAGGGCTCAAGTCCTGCAGGAACGCATGGGAACGGAGTTCCTGTACTTTTTCCACAACAGGAACTCAGTTCCCATTAGCAGCCGTGTCCTGCAAGACTTTGAAGTATGCGAGCTGTGTGGCAGGTGCTACACCAGCAGCTGCCAACACAGCTCGCAATATTAAGTGCCGCACAATTGACCATTCAGGCATTGCACCATGACAGCTTCCGCTTCGATCTACCTGTCAGTCACAGCTAGCTGACGGGTAGATCAGGTCCCTGCTGCTAAGAGATTGTATTTATTCAGACCTCTCGTGATGCGCTCCTACCTTCCGAGCCCTCCTGATTTTCTGTCTCCTCATCCCCCCCCCCCAGTCTCCTGCATACTTGCTCTGTGTGTCCCGCTGAATCCCCCCCTCCTCCATCTTCAGTGCCATATGGTGAGAGAACCCAGAGGAGGAGCACAGCTATTCTGCTCACAGGACATGCAGGGAGAGAGGTGAGCTGAGGGAGGAACATCAGTTTGGGGTGGAAAGCTGAGCACAATACCTGGCAAAGTTTAATGCCAGGAGGGAAGTTTATGTGGAAATATGTGAAGGGTTGGAATAGCAGCGAGTGTGTGTTGGAGCCCTGCAGAGTTTGCAGCCCCCCAAGCTAACATACATCTCCTAAGCAGGAACACATCACTATCTCCCCAAGCATTCTGTCCAGATAATGTGCAGTTTATTTATGACCTTTACGTTTAACCCTGTGTTATCCCAACTCTGTTCAATAAAACTATAAGTGTAAACTCACCACATAAACGCTCTATATACAAAATAAAATTCCCCAATAAAGATCAGAATATGATGTTCACATTTGCATGGAAGTACAATTGAATGAATGCTGATTATTCAGAGAATTACCGTATTTATGTTTATTGAGGATTGTTTTTTTTTTTTATGTACCAACAGTTAAGCTTCATACACACAATACGAAAATTGAAAGAAAAACACCACTTTTGAAGTGTTCGTGCATATGAGCGTATCATTTTTTTTTTTGGTGGGGGAGTGGATCTTGGGTGGGAGTTCCCACACTTTTTTCCCCAGGACTTGACACCTGGTTTTATCTCTCTTGTAACCAGCAGCCTTATTTGGGAGCACAGGAAATTGTTTCTGTCTCCCTACTTCTAGTCCTCCTTCTCCTATAAGATGGGCATTTAAACAAACTTGTAAGATAAACGGGGCTTTCAGAATCTTTTAGCACCTAGAGTGAATGGACGGCCTTTG
>CM053029.1:576144063-576250854 GCA_028564925.1 Lithobates sylvaticus
ATTCTGCCTAGTGACAGGACACTGATCACCGCTCCCTGTAATCGGGAGCGGTGATCAGTGATGTGTCACACATAGCCCCTCCCCCCACAGTTAGAATCACTCCTAGGACACACTTAACCCCTACAGCGCCACCTAGTGGTTAACTAATTCACTGCCAGTCACATTTACACAATAATCAATGCATTTTTAATCGCACTGATCGATGTATAAATGTGAATGGTCCCAAAATAGCTCCAAAAGTGTCCGATCTGTCCGCCATATTGTCGCAGTCACGATAAAAATTGCTGATCGCCGACATTTCTAGTAAAAAAAAATATATTAATAAAAAATGCCATAAAACTATCCCCTATTTTGTAGACGCTATAACTTTTGCGCAAACTAATCAATAAACGTTTGTATAAACATTTGTATTTTTTTTTTACAAAATATATGTAGAAGAATACGTATCGGCCTAAACTGAGGAAAAAATATTTTTTTTTATATATACTTTTTGGGGATATTTATTATAACAAAAAGTAAAAAATAATGCGTTTTTTTCAAAATTGTCGCAATTTTTTGTTTATAGTGCAAAAAATAAAAAGCGCATAGGTGATCAAATACCACCAAAGAAAAGCTCTATTTGTGGGGAAAAAAGGACATCAATTTTGAGTGCAACGTCGCACGACCGCGCAATTGTCAGTTAAAGCGACGCAGTGCCGAATCGCAAAAAGTGCTCTGGTCTTTAGGCAGCCAAATGGTCCGGGGCTTAAGTGGTTAAACGTGTAAAGATGCCAATGCGTACATAACTTGTTTTATGATTATTTATTTTTCCCCTTTGTTTAGACTTAATTTATACCCGTACAAATGCATATACACGTATTATATGCATTAGTGCGTAAAGCGCATGTTCTTAGATGCATATTTTTAGATTCTGTGATTTGGACCTGAAAGCAGCTCATGTTTACGCACCTGTGTGAATGGCTCCATTGAAAACAATGCAGCTGTGCTCCGATCCGTAATTAAAAAACACTTGTATATGCGCTTTTTTTTTTGTGTGAATGAAGCCTAAGCCCTGGTTCCCATTGGAGCGATTTGGCATGCGACTTTTCATGCCAAATCGGCTGCAATTGCCGGTAATGGCACCGTCCAAATTTAGTTTCTGTATTACTTTTGGCGACTTTGGGGTGCCATTTCCATAGACATCTGTGCAGAAACCCACACAGATGTCTCTGAAATCGCCCCTGAAGTTGGGACGTAATGAAATCGTTCAAGTTCAGCTGTCAGTGTGAACCTACACTTACACCTAGATAAAAGAACAAAAACATTTGAAAGTGTATAACGCCTTTAACCACCTGATTGCTGGGCACTTAAACCCCCCTCGTGACCAGACCAATTTTCAGCTTTCGGCGCTGACGCACTTGGAATGACAATTGCGCGGTCATACAACACTGTACCCAAATTAAATTTTTACCATTTTTTTCCCACAAATAGAGCTTTCTTTTAGTGGTATTTAATCACAGCTGGGGTTTTTATTTTTTGCTAAACAAATAAAAAAAAGATGGAAAATTAAAAAAAATAATAAAATCATGTTTAATAGTTTGTTATAAAATTTTGCAAACAGGTAATTTTTCTGCTTCATTGATATGCGCTGATGAGGCGGCACTGGTGGGCACTGATGTGCAGCACTGCACTGTGGGCACTGACAGATGGCACTGTGGGCACTGACAGATGGCACTGTGGGCACTGACAGGTGGAGCTAGTGGGCACTTTTATTAGCCAAAGGTGGGCACCATGGACCCTGGGCATATTGCAGTGAGAGGGACTGATGTCCCTCTCACTGCCGCCATTGATTGGCTTTTTTTTTTTCCTCCTTGTGCTGTCAGCGCGAGCAGGAAAAAAAGCCGATTACGGCTCGGTTATTATCACATGATCAGCTGTCATTGGCTGACAGCTGATCACGTGGTAAGGGGTCGGGATCGACCCCTTACTCGGATCTGTGATCCAGCGAGTCTCACAGACTCGCGGATCACAGAGCGCGCCACGCGCGCCCTTCAGGGGGCGCGCAGGCAGCTTGTTGCCGGGACCACGTCAATAGACGTCGTCCCGGCATATCAAATCCGCGCTGTAGCCGTCATTCGGCTATAGTGCGGATCTCAGGTGGATACGTTTTCTCTTAGTAATAGACATATGCACTGCCGAAAAATGTGTTTGTTTTCATTTTAGTTTCATCCGTTTTTTTTTTTTCTTCTTCGTTTTTTCAAGTCATTCATGATGATCGAAATTCGTAAATTTGAAAATTTGTCAATTTGTAAATTGGAAAATTCGTAAATTCGAAGATTCGAAAATTTGAAAATCCGTAAATCCGTAAATTGGAAAATTCGTAAATTTAGAAATTCGAAAATCAGGATAAAGAAAGAAAATAAGAAAGAACATCAGAAAATTTGAAATAATAACTAACTATTAAATTTATAGGTATTGGAATTTCAATTTCAAATTTGGCTGTTGGTCAACATAACGAATACAAATTTATCCAAAGTTTATCCAAAGTTACAAATTATCTGAAATAACGAATGCGGCATCTAAACAAATGGAATTGAATTAATTAAATAATAATAATAATAATAATAATAAAATGTTTTTATTATTATTGTTATTTATTATTATTAATTTGTTACGTTCCATTCATTTAGATACGGCATTTGTTATTTCAGATAATTCGTAACTTCGGATAAATTCGTATTCATTACATTCACTAACAGACAAATGTAAAAAGAAATTCCAATACCTATAATTTAATAGTTAGTAATAGTTAAGTTGTTATTAGCAAATTATTATTTCAAATTTTAGAATTTTCGGATTTTCGTTCTTTTGAATTTTCATTCGTAAATTCGTAAATAGACATGTGCACAACAAAAAAATTTGTTTATTTTCGTTTCGTTTTTTTCGTTTCCGTTGATTCGTAACGATTCGTAAATTCGTACGTCGTCGGTGTTGGTATTCGTAACTATTCGTAAATTCGTAAGTCGTCGGTGTTCGTATTCGTAACGATTCGTATTTTCGTTAGAGTTATTTTTTCGTTGATTAGTTTTTCCGTTAGTTTAATTTTCGTTTATGCGTTTATTCGAAATTCGGACGCATTCGTATTTATTCGTACATTCGTAACATTCGTAGATTCGTAATCGGAGCATAATTAATAATGTTATGTAATGTGTATGCTATTATTACATACACAAGAGACACGGAAAATTACGAATCGAAAAAAAAAGTTACGAATGTACAAATTTTTTCGTTCAATCCATTCGAAGCACGTTAAGCAGCGCCATTGTAAGAGACACGGAAAATTACGAATCCATTTTTTTTTTTACGAATGTACACATTTTTTCGTTCAATCCATTCGAGGCACGTTAAGCAGTGCCATTGTAAGGGACACGGAAAATTACCAATTCAACAACAAAAAAAAAGTTACGAATGTACGAATTTTTTCGTTCATTTTGATTTTCGTAAATTCGTTGTTTCTAATTAGTTTTTTTCTGATTTTCGTTGTCTTCGGATTCGTTCGATTCAAACGATTCGTTAAAATGTTTAGCAAATTGTTCGTTCATTCGTACGATAACGAATGAACGAAAATAACGAAAAAAAACGAAAAAACAAAAAAAACAAAACGAATTGCACATGTCTATTCGTAAATCTGTGCAGTAATCCAGTTTTCTACAGACAATCTGTAGGGGGTGGGGCCTGCTGGTTTCCCACTACTCTGCTCTCTGCACAGACTATATCTAGTAGTCTAGTAGTCTAGTTTTGGAAATGTGTGTATATATATATATATATATATAAATATATATATATATATTTGGGATTTATATCCTTTGTCGCTGTTAAGGTATATATTTTAATAAAAGTTTATGTGCATGGAGTAGCTTTAACCACTTTAAAGATTTTACCCCCTTCCTGGCCAGAGCACTTTTTGCGATTCGGCACTGTGTCGTTTTAACTGACAATTGCACAGGCGTGCGACGCTGTACCCCAAAAAAATTTTTTCCCACAAATAGAGCTTTCTTTTGGTGGTATTTGATCGCTATATATATATATATATATATATATATATATATATATAAATATATATATTTTTTTTTTTTTTTTAACTTTTTGCTATAATAGATATCCCCCCAAAAATATATAAAAACATATTTTTTTCCTCAGTTTAGGCCGATATGTATTCTACTACATATTTTTGGTAAAAAAATCGCAATAAGCGTGTATTGATTCGTTTGCACAAAATGTATAGCGTCTACAAAATAGGGGATAGATTTATAGCATTTTTATTATTATTATTTTTTATTAATAATGGCAGCGATCTGCGATTTTTATCGGGACTGCGACATTATGGCGGACAGATCGGACACTTTTGACACTATTTTGGGACCATTGTCATTTATACAGCGATCAGTGCTATAAAATGAACTGATTACTGTGTAAATGACACTGACAGGGAAGGGGTTAACCACTAGGGGGGATGAAGGGGTTAAGTGTGTCCTAGGGAGTGATTCTAACTGTGGGGGGAAGGGCTACACCTCACATGACAGCGATCACTGCTCTCGATGACAGAGAGCAGAACGGAGAAATGCTTTGTTTACAAAAGCATCTCCTCATTATACCTCTCTGTGACACGATCCACAGCACCTGTACGCCCTTTTGCCCACCATTGCCATTCTGCCAATATAAATCGGCATGCGCTGGTCGGCAAGTAGTTAACCACGTCATCTCCGAAACGTTTACCCCCCTTCATAACCATTCCATTTTTTTTACGATACGGCACTGGGTTACTTTAACTTACAATTGCACAGTCATGCGACACTGTACTGCAATGAAATTGATGTCCTTTTTTCCCCACAAATAGAGCTTTCTTTTGGTCGCATTTGATCACCAAAAGCGTTTTTTATTTTTTGCACTATATACAAAAAAAAACAACAATTTAGTAAAAAATATATATATTTTTTACTTTCTGCTATAAAACATTCCCAAATAAAAAAAGGTAAAAAAATATTTTTTTCGAATTTCCGAACTTCCGAAATCTTGGATTTCTGAATTTTGAATTTCTGAATTTTTCACATTTCCGCATTTTCTAATTTTATTCAATAAAAATTTGTTAAACGGGTCAGATGTTTCCAAATAACGAAGTTGTCAAAATTCATTAAAAAATGAATTTGGAACGAAACAAATTGCACTTGTCTACTTAGTAAGGGTAATAAAACCTTTTTTCTTTACTTCAATAATAGTTTCAATTAGGTACTCTTCCGGAAAATGACTCCCAGAACTGGGTGTTGCGTTTGTTAAAATATAATTTTTTATATTAATCAGACATAACATTACATGGGACAATATTACAATAGTAGTTGGTCAAATTACTGTCAGGTTTTGGCTTGAGCAGATATTTCTCAAACAAATGCTGTTGCATACAATGGGTACGTAGATACCATTGTTGTATTCAATTGACAGTTTAAATAGGCTATTGTCTCTATAGCTACAGTAAGCAGGTAAGAGGGGCTCTCAAACTGAAAGAATGACTGTTAGTCTGTTGTTATGGAAACAAGTTTGTAACCATTAACCTTTGTCAACAAAGTTGTACAAATAAAAGCATCAGTAGAGACTGGGAAAGGGCTCATCATGTTTTAAGATCAGAAGCCACTCATGATACAAGAAGGTGCCTGGTCTCAAGGAGAATCGTTGCCAATGGAGATCACGAACATACAGTAACCAAAGTTAAAGCGGTGTTTCACCTTAAAAAAAAAATGTAAAAGTCAGCAGCTAAAAAAAAAGTCTCTGCTGACTTTTAATAAGTACACTTACCCTCCCAGGGCGCCCGCGATGTCGGTTCGTGGAGGCCGAGATGTCCCTCGGCGATCCGGATCCAGTGCCGCCATCCTCAGTAAGGGAAACGGCTTCCCATTTTCCTACTGCACATGCGCGAGTCGGCGCGCAGCCTAATACGCATGCACGAGTCGGCGCGCGGCCTACTGCGCATGCGCGAGTCTAATTTGTGAATGGGGAACGCGATGTGTTGTGGGACACAGTTCACTAGAAGACGGAAGGAGAGAAGATCACTGCGGCGCTGGAGGAGGCAGATTAGGACAATCTGCCTAGCAACAGCCATTTCTGGTAAGTAAAAAAAAAAATTTTTTTTTTTTTTCATTTTAAATTGTTACTAATATTTTTATAAAGTTTTTGTTTTCAGGGTGTCCCACCACTTTAAGTCACTCTTAACCACTTGCCTACTGGGCACTTAAACCCCCCTCCTGCCCAGACCAGATCACTAGGGGTGACCAGATTTTCAGCTTTCGGTGCTCTCACACTTTGAATGGCAATTACTCAGTCATGTATCACTGTACCCAAATTAATTTTTTTTTGTCCTTTTTTTCATACAAATAGAGCTTTCTTTTGGTGTTATTTGATCACCTCTGGATTTTATATTTTTTACGCTATAAATGAAAAAATACCGAATAACACATTTTTCTTTGTTTCTGTGATAACATTTTGCAAATTAATACTTTTTCTTTATGAATTTTGGCCACAATTTATACTGCTAAATATCTTTGGTAAAAATAACCCACATTAGTGTATATTATTTGGTCATTGTGAAAGTTAGAGAGTCTACAAGCTATGGTGCAAATCATAAAAAATTGATCACACTTGATGTACTGGCGGCCTATCTCATTACTGGTACTGGGGACAGATGGCACTGGGACAGATGGCACTGATAGGTGGCACTGGGGACAGATGGCACTGACAGGTGGCACTGGGGACAGATGGCACTGACAGGTGGCACTGGGGACAGATGGCACTGATAGGTGACACTGGGGACAGGTGGCACTAGGGACAGGTGGCACTGGGGACAGGTGGGCATGTGTGTGTTGTGTGTGTTTCACTGTGTTAGTGTGGCACTGTGTGTTTACTCACGTTTCACTGACGCTGCATCTGTAGCACGGAAGCTCTCCCTCCTCAATGCTGTCTCTGTGTAAGGAGTAGGGCGGGCGATGAGAGATGATCTCAATATTTTTACATATGAGATCACCTCCCATTGGACACGCCAATTGAGAGCTAAATGGCCACTGTGATTGGCCATTTAGCACGATCTGTGATTGGCTGTGTCCAAGGGACACGGCCAAAACAGAACTTCCCTGATGCGCGCCCGCGGCGGGGCACAGAGGGAAATTAAACAGGAGGACATCCAGGGACGCCCTCCCGGCAATTGGCGTCCACGCTGTAGCCGTCTTTCGGCTATAGCGTGGGCGCGAAGTGGTTAAGTGTATTTGTACTGTTATAGACCATAGGCAGTTCATTTGCTAGGCATTTTGCTTGTTATAGATATCTGTCAGTCTTGTATTTTATTCCTAATAATTGTAATAGTTTTGTATGCACAGCATCTTTGTATAGTAAAAGCACATTTACACACTGCAGAAGTCTAAGCTTCCTTGCTTATATCACAAAGTAACCTTGCTAGATAGACGCAAGCAAAACAGGCAGTAAGCCCTTTATGCTTTGTGCAGTCTTTAATTTGTCAACGCCTGCTTTGGAGATGACCTCTTCAGCGAGCAATCTCCCTAGAAGCACTTCCAGCTTCCTTACAAACACAGACACATCCACTCCCTCCGTCTGCTTTGTCTGTAGAAGATCTCAGAATGGTAGAGCAGTCTATAAGCATTTGGGAAAACATCAATATAGTCCTGAGCAACGGGACCTACATAGTCGTCCTTAGAAGCTCTTAAAATAATTGATGCTGACAGGCTCTTGTTTTCTATTATGTGCTGTTTTTGCTTCTCTTCTTCGTTTCTCCATCAGTTCCAATGCACAGGCTCACCTAGACTGAAAAAACATTCTGCCCTATCAGGAAGAATTAGCACTTCTGAAAAAAAAAAAAAACCTTTTAAAACACCAAAATAAAGAAATACAGTGGAACCTCGGATTGCGAGTAACGCGGTTAACAAGCGTTTCGCAATACGAGCACTGTATTTTAAAAAAATCGTAACTCGGTTTGCGAGTGTTGTCTCGCAAAACGAGCACGATTCAGGCCAAAGCGATGTGCAGTACCACGTTTGGCCTGAGGCGCTAGAGCGGAGCCAAGCCGAACACGCAGTTCGGAAATTCATGGAAAGGCCCCAGGATAGCTCTGCTGACCTCTGCAAATCTCGGGAACAAAGTCTTCCCGAGATCTGCCGAGGTCAGCCGAGGTGTCCCCGGCCTTTTCGGCCATTTCCGAGGCTATCCGGCGCCCCCTCCCGGCTCTGGCCGCATGTGGTATTGCATGTCATTGAAGTTAATGAGGAACAAATTATTTTCGTTTCCATTGACTTCATTGGGGAAACTCGCTTTTATATGCAATATAAATAGAGAACATAGAGCTTTCTTTTGGTGGTATTTGATCATCTCTGCGTATTTTATTTTTTGCACTATAAACAAAAAAAGACCAACAATTTAAGAAAAAAGCTATATTTTTTACTTTTAGCTATAATAAAAATCCCCAAAAAATATATACAAAAAAATAATTTCTACCTCAGTTTAGGCCAATATGTATTATTCTACATATTTTTGGTAAAAAAAGAAATCGCAATAAATGTATATTGATTGGTTTGCGCAAAATTTATAGCGTCTAAAAAATAGGGGCTAGATTTATGGCATTTTTGTTATAATTTTCTTTTGTTACTAGTAATGGTGACGATCTGCGATTTATTTAATTTTTTTATCGGGACTGCGACATTGCGGCAGACAGATCGGACACTTTTGACATTATTTTGGGACCATTGTCATTTATACAGCGATCAGAGCTAAAAATAGCCACTGATTACTGTATAAATGTCACTGGCAGGGAAGGGGATAACACTAGGGGGCGATCAAGGGGTTAAATGTATGTCCTAGGGAGTGTTTCTAACTGTGGGGGGGGGGACTGCCTGGGGGAGGAGACCAATCGTTGTTCATAAGCAGTAGGAACAACAGATCAGTCTCATAACCCCTGACAGAACAGAAATCTGTCTGTTTACATTGACACTGTCCTAATCAGGAGCAATTGCGGGTAGCCGCCGGCCACGCACATTGGCTCCTACGTCACACGGCGGGTGCGCCCCACCTGTACTCCAAATCTGCCTCTTCTCAGGTCCCCTTAGCTCCTGGCTCCTCCCCATTGGCACCTGCTGCTGTCAATTACAGCCAATGAGGAGGGAGTGGGTGGGTGGGGCTAAGCCACATACTGTGTGTCAATGGACACCACCCCATCTGCAATATGGAGGTGTTTTTTTCAACGTATTATTATTATTACTAATTTGTTCCGTTCCATTTGTTTAGATGCAGCATTTGTTATTTCGGAATTTACGTTCACTAACAAACAAATTTGAAAGGAAATTACAGTACCTATATTTTAATAGTTATTTAGTTAGTTAGCTATTATTAGTTAGTTAGTTATTATTAGTTATTATTAGTTAGTTATTCTTTAGAATTTTCGGATTTTTCTTTCTTATTTTCGGATTTTCAAATTTTCGAGTTTTCGAATTTACGAATCTTTGGATTTATGAATTTACGAATTGCGATCATAACAGAAGACCGAAAAAAAACAAACAAATGAAACAAAAACGAAAATGAACACATTTTTCAGCAGTGCACATTTCTGTTGCATGCTTATATTGGGAAAGCTTAACACACTGCATATCTTAAACCTGATGGGCCACCGGGGAAGCTGAAAATCACTGTAGTATTGGCGCTACTACAGTTGTAGTCTTGATCTTAGGGGTCCTGGGCTGAGCAGATTTCCCTTACACACTGATCACAGGCGCACCGCTACCATTCATAAAATGCCTTTTATTTTTTTTTCAATGATGAAAATGCATTCTCTGACTGAATAAGAAGAGGGCTGGTGACATCACAATTTCCACCTCATCCAATCAGAGACACCTAAAAAAACACTTAAAAAAAAAATCAAGAAATGTCAGCACTGCTGACCAGGTGACCCCCTGTAGTCTGCATGCAGGCAGAAAGCCACTTGGCATAGGACTCAGAAGATGGTAACTATCACCAGGGCTTTTTATCTAAGAGAATAGGTGCAGGTACTCCCCCTATCCAAGTCACCCTTTTTTTCCACCACCTACCCACCTCCAAGCACTGTTCCCAGGTTCAACCCCCTACCCACCTTATAGTTTCTCCCCTTTTAGAGTATACCGAACCAAGTATCATTCCGTTGTGATAAGCAATTTGTATGGAATTTGTTAATGATAATACGAAAAACAGTAAAATAGTTACGCTGAGACCACCGCCTGTGGGAAGGGAATTCCACATCCTTGCCACTCTTACAGTAAAGAACCCTATACGTAGTTTAAGGCTAAACCTCTTTTCTTCTAATTTTAATGAGTGGCCGCGAGTCTTGTTTAACTCCCTTCCACGGAAAAGTTTTATCCCTATTGTGGGGTCACCAGTACGGTATTTGTATATTGAAATCATATCCCCTCTCAAGCGTCTCTTCTCCAGAGAGAATAAGTTCAGTGCTCGCAACCTTTCCTCATAACTAATATCCTCCAGACCCTTTATTAGCTTTGTTGTCTTTCTTTGTACTCGCTCCATTTCCAGTACATCCTTCCTGAGGACTGGTGCCCAGAACTGGACAGCATACTCCAGGTGCGGGGTCTTGTAGAGTGGGAGAATTATCGTTTCATCTCTGGAGTTGATCCCCTTTTTAATGCCAATATTCTGTTTGCTTTGTTAGCAGCAGCTTGGCATTGCTGAGCCTATCATCTACTAGGACCCCCAGGTCCTTTTCCATCCTAGATTCCCCCAGAGGTTCTCCCCCAGTGTATAGATTGCATTCAAATTTTTGCCACCCAAATATATTATTTTACATTTTTGTACATTAAACCTCATTTGCCATGTAGTTGCCACCCCATTAATTTGTTCAGATGTTTTTGCAAGGTTTCCACATCCTGAGGAGAAGTTATTGCCCTGCTTAGCTTAGTATCGACTGAAAATACAGAGATTGAACTGTTTACCCCATCCTCCATGTCGTTTTACCCACCTGACCTTTCCGAGTACTCCCCATTTATCACCACCCTCTGAACTCACCCTTGTAGCCAGTTTTCAATGGACCATGCCAACAGACCTTATTTTGTACAGTAAACGTTTATGGGGAACTGTGTCAAAATCCAGATACACCACGTCTACGGGCCTTCCTCTATCTGGATAGCAACTCACCTCCTCATAGATTGTTAGTAGATTGGTTTGGCAAGAATAATTCTTCATGAATCCATGCTGATTACTGCTAATGATACCGTTCTCATTACTAAAATCTTGTATATAGTCCCTTATCATCCCCTCCAAGTGTTTACATACTATTGATAGATCCCCTGCAGCCAGCAACTATAGACTGCTCCAGCAGAAATAAGTCACCCCGGCAACAATAGACCCTAGCTGCCATAACCCTGGTATCCTCTTGTTCGGGCAGCAGTCCGCTTCAAGATAAAAGTGGTCTCTGCGGCGGCTGCGCCGCAAGATCACTTTTATCGGCGGTGGGAGAGGGGCCTCCCGCAGCGATCCGATCGGGTCCTTCTGCTGGCTGGGCATGGAGACAAGTGAGGGGAAGATGGCCCCCACCCATCTCCATGACATTGCAGGGTGGAAGCGGCGTCACTTCCACCCATAGCTCTTTTTTTAAATGACATTTTAGTGTAAAAATAAGGTCTGAGGTCTTATTTTTTTCGTTTAAGAGGTCCTGTCATGCTTTTTTTCTATTACGAGAGATGTTTACATTCCTTGTAATAAGAATAAAAGTGACACAATTATTTTTTTTCTTTAAAAACAGTTTAAAAATAAAAATAAAAGGTAAAATAAATAAGAAAAAAATATGTTTTATACACGCCCCGTCCCGACGAGCTCCCGTGCAGAAGCAAACGCATACGTGAGTAGCGCCCGCATATGAAAACGGTGTTCGAAACCACACATGTGAGGTATCGCCATGATCGGTAGAGCGAGTGCAATAATTCTAACCCTAGACCTCCACTGTAACTCAAAACATACAACCTGTAGAATTTTATTAAATGTCGCCTATGGAGATTGTTAAGGGTAAAAGTTTGTCGCCATTCCATGAGCTGACGCAATTTTAAAGCGTGACATATTGGGTATCAATTTACTCGGCATAACATTATCTTTCATTAACATTATCTTTTACAGTATAAAAAAAAATTGGGCTAACTTTACTGTTGTCTTATTTTTAATTTAAAAAAGTGTATTTAAAAAAAAAAAAAATGCGCACATACAGTGCGACAAAAAGTATTGCAACAACCGTAATTTTATTCTCTAGGGTGTTAGAAAAAAAAAAGTATAATGTTTGGGGGTTCTACGTAATTTTCTAGCAAAAAATTTTTTTTTTAACTAAAGAACACATCTAAAAAAGAGGCTTGGTCCTTAAGTAGTTAAATTAGATATATATGTTATATATAAGATATATAAGCAATATAGATAATTCCCGGAGTTCAGTTTTAAGGAATGCAAATCCATTTATATATATATATATATATATGAGACTGATCTGTTGTTCCTACTGCTTATGAACATTGATTGGTCTCCTCCCCCAGGCAGTCCCCTCCCCCCACAGTTAGAAACACTCCCTAGGACACACATTTAACCCCTGATCACCCCTAGTGTTATCCCCTTCCCTGCCAGTGACATTTATACAGTAATCAGTGGCTATTTTTAGCTCTGATCACTGTATAAATGACAATGGTCCCAAAATAATGTCAAAAGTGTCCGATCTGTCTGCCGCAATGTCGCAGTCCCGATAAAAATTTTTAATAAATCGCAGATCGTCACCATTACTAGTAACAAAAGAAAATTATAACAAAAATGCCATAAATCTAGCCCCTATTTTTTAGACGCTATAAATTTTGCGCAAACCAATCAATATACGTTTATTGCGATTTCTTTTTTTACCAAAAATATGTAGAATAATACATATTGGCCTAAACTGAGGTAGAAATTATTTTTTTGTATATATTTTTTGGGGATATTTATTATAGCTAAAAGTAAAAAATATAGCTTTTTTTTTTTTAAATTGTTGGTCTTTTTTTGTTTATAGTGCAAAAAATAAAAAACGCAGAGATGATCAAATACCACCAAAAGAAAGCTCTATGTTCTCTATTTATATTGCATATAAAAGTGAGTTTCCCCAATGAAGTCAATGGAAACGAAAATAATTTGTTCCTCATTGACTTCAATGACATGCAATACCACATGCGGCAAGAGCCGGGAGGGGGCGCCGGAGAGCCTTGTAAATGGCCGAAAAGGCCGGGGACACCTTGGCTGACCTCGGCAGACCTCGGGAAGACTTAGTTCCCGAGATTTGCAGAGGTCAGCAGAGCTATCCTGGGACCTTTCAATGAATTTCCGAACGGCGCTGTTCGGCTTGGCTCAGCTCTAGCGCCCCCCCCCACCTCAGGCCAAACATGGTACTGCACACCGCTTTGGCCTGAATCGTGCTCGTTTTGCGAGACAACACTCGCAAACCGAGTTACGATTTTTTAAAATACAGTGCTCGTATTGCGAAACGCTTGTTAACCGCGTTACTCGCAATCCGAGGTTCCACTGTATTTCTTTATTTTGGTGTTTTAAAAGTTTTTTTTTTTTTTTTTCAGAAGTGCTAATTCTTCCTGATAGGGCAGAATGTTTTTTTCAGTCTAGGTGAGCCTGTGCATTGGAACTGACGGAGAAACGAAGAAGAGAAGCAAAAGCAGCACATAATAGAAAACAAGAGCCTGTCAGCATCAATTATTTTAAGAGTTTCTAAGGACGACTATGTTGGTCCCGTTGCTCAGGACTATATTGATGTTTTCCCAAATGCTTATAGACTGCTCTACCATTCTGAGATCTTCTACAGACAAAGCAGACGGAGGGAGTGGATGTGTCTGTGTTTGTAAGGAAGCTGGAAGTGCTTCTAGGGAGATTGCTCGCTGAAGAGGTCATCTCCAAAGCAGGCGTTGACAAATTAAAGACTGCACAAAGCATAAAATAAGGCTTACTGCTTACTGCTAAGGCTTACTGCCTGTTTTGCTTGCGTCTATCTAGCAAGGTTACTTTGTGGTATAAGCAAGGAAGCTTAGACTTCTGCAGTGTGTAAATGTGCTTTTACTATACAAAGATGCTGTGCATACAAAACTATTACAATTATTAGGAATAAAATACAAGACTGACAGATATCTATAACAAGCAAAATGCCTAGCAAATGAACAGCCTATGGTCTATAACAGTACAAATACACTTAACCACTTTGCGCCCGCGCTATAGCCGAAAGACGGCTACAGCGTGGACGCCAATTGCCGGGAGGGCGTCCCTGGATGTCCTCCTGTTTACTTTCCCTCTGTGCCATGCTGCGGGCGCACATCAGGGAAGTTATGTTTTGGTCGTGTCCCTTGGACACAGCCAATCACAGATCGTGCTAAATCGCCAATCACAGCGGCCATTTAGCTCTTGATTGGCGTGTCCAATAGGAGGTGATCTCATATGTAAACATATTGAAATCATCTCTCATCTCCAGCTCTTCCTCCTTACACAGAGACAGCATTGAGGAGGGAGAGCTTCCGTGCTACAGATGCAGCGTCAGTGAAACGTGAGTAAACACACAGTGCCACACTAACACTATGAAACACACATGCCCACCTGTCCCTAGTGCCACCTGTCCCCAGTGCCACCTATCAGTGCCATCTGTCCCCAGTGCCACCTGTCAGTGCCATCTGTCCCCAGTGCCACCTGTCAGTGCCATCTGTCCCCAGTGCCACCTATCAGTGCCATCTGTCCCCAGTGCCACCTATCAGTGCCATCTGTCCCCAGTACCAGTAATGAGATAGGCCGCCAGTACATCAGGCGTGATCAATTTTTTATGATTTGCACCATAGCTTGTAGACTCTCTTACTTTCACAATGACCAAATAATATCCACTAATTTGGGTTATTTTTACCAAAGATATTTAGCAGTATAAATTGTGGCCAAAATTCATAAAGAAAAATTATTAATTTGCAAAATGTTTTCACAGAAACAAAGAAAAATGTGTTATTCTGTCTTTTTTCATTTATAGCGCAAAAAATATAAAATCCAGAGGCGATCAAATAACACCAAAAGAAAGCTCTATTTGTATGAAAAAAGGACAAAAAATTAATTTGGGTACAGTGATACATGACTGAGTAATTGCCATTCAAAGTGTGAGAGCACCGAAAGCTGAAAATTGGTCTGGGCAGGAGGGGGGTTTAAGTGCCCAGTAGCCAAGTGGTTAAGAGTGACTTAACTTCGGTTACTGTATGTTCGTGATCTCCATTGGCAACGATACTCCTTGAGACCAGGCACCTTCTTGTATCATGAGTGGCTTCTGATCTTAAAACATGATAAGCCCTTTCCCAGTCTCTACTGATCCTTTTATTTGTACAAGTTTGTTGACAAAAGTTAATGGTTACAAACTTGTTTTCATAACAACCGACTAACAGTCATTCTTTCAGTTTGAGAGCCCCTCTTACCTGCTTACTGTAGCTATAGAGACAATAGCCTATTTAAACTGTCAATTGAATACAACAATGGTATCTACGTACCCATTGTATGCAACAGCATTTGTTTTAGAAATATCTGCTCAAGCCAAAACCTGACAGTAATTTGACCAACTACTATTGTAATATTGTCCCATGTAATGTTATGTCTGATTAATATAAAAAAATATATTTTAACAAACGCAACACACTGCCGAGTTCTGGGAGTCATTTTGCGGAAGAGTACCTAGTTGAAACTATTATTGAAGTAAAGAAAAAAGGTTTTATTACCCTTACTAAGTAGACAAGTGCAATTAGTTTCGTTCCAATTTCGTTTTTTAATGAATTTTGACAACTTCGTTATTTGGAAACATCTGACCCGTTTAACACATTTTTATTGAATAAAATTAGAAAATTCGGAAATTTGAAAAATGCAGAAATTCTAAATTCAGAAATCCAAGATTTCGGAAGTTCGGAAATTCGAAAAAAAAAAATTTACCTTTTTTTATTTGGGAATGTTTTATAGCAGAAAGTAAAAAATATATATATTTTTTTCGAAATTGTTGTTCTTTTTTTGTATATAGCGCAAAAAATAAAAAAAACGCTTTTGGTGATCAAATACGACCAAAAGAAAGCTCTATTTGTGGGGAAAATAGGACATCAATTGTATTGCAGTACAGTGTCGCATGACTGTGCAATTGTCAGTTAAAGTAACCCAGTGTCGTATCGTAAAAAAATGGAATGGTTATGAAGGGGGGTAAACGTTTCGGAGCTGAAGTGGTTAACTACTTGCCGACCAGCGCATGCTGATTTATATCGGCAGAATGGCAATGGTGGGCAAAAGGGCGTACAGGTACGTCCCCTTTAAGAAGCTGTGCTGTGGATCGTGTCACGGAGAGGTATAATGAAGAGATGCTTTTGTAAACAAAGCATTTCTCCGTTCTGCTCTCTGTCATCGAGAGCAGTGATCGCTGTCATGTGAGGTGTAGCCCTTCCCCCCACAGTTAGAATCACTCCCGAGGACACACTTAACCCCTTCATCCCCCCTAGTGGTTAACCCCTTCCCTGTCAGTGTCATTTACACAGCAATCAGTGCATTTTTATAGCACTGATCGCTGTATAAATGACAATGGTCCCAAAATAGTGTCAAAAGTGTCTGATTTGTCCGCCATAATGTCGCAGTCCCGATAAAAATCGCAGATCGCTGCCATATAATAAAAAATAATAATAATAAAAATGCATAAATCTATCACCTATTTTGTAGACGCTATAAATTTTGTGCAAACCAATCAATATACGCTTATTGCGATTTTTTTTTACCAAAAATATGTAGTAGAATACATATCGGCCTAAACTGAGGAAAAATATTTTTTTATATATTTTTGGGGGATATCTATTATAGAAAAAAGTTAAAAAAAATATTTTTTTCAAAATTTACGCTCTTTTTTATTTATAGCGCAAAAAAAATAAACCGCAGAGGCGATCAAATACCACCAAAAGAAAGCTCTATTTGTGGGAAAAAAATTGTTTTGGGTACAGCGTCACATGGCTGCGCAATTGTCAGTTAAAACGACACAGTGCCGAATCGCAAAAAGTGCTCTGGCCACGAAGGGGGTAAAATCTTGAAAGTGGTTAAAGCTACTCCATGCACATAAACTTTTATTAAAATATATACCTTAACAGCGACAAAGGATATAAATCCCAAATATATATATATACACATTTCCAAACCTAGATATCATTTTGTACATAGTCTGTGCAGAGAGCAGAGCAGTGGGAGGAAACCAGCAGGCTCCACCCCCTACAGACTGTCTGTAGAAAACTACAGGACCCGTCACCCTGCACAAGGAGAGAGAGCAGCAGTGGTTGATCTTTATTACAGGAAAATCCTACACAGAGGGAAAGTCTCACACTGGATTACTGCACAGATTTACGAATTTACGAATTAAAATTCAAAAGAACGAAAATCCGAAAATAAGAACGAAAATCCGAAAATTCTACAATTTGAAATAATAATTTGCTAATAATAACTTAACTATTACTAACTATTAAATTATAGGTATTGGAATTTCTTTTTACATTTGTCTGTTAGTGAATGTAACGAATACGAATTTATCTGAAGTTACGAATTATCTGAAATAACAAATGCCGTATCTAAATGAATGGAACGTAACAAATTAATAATAATAAATAACAATAATAATAAAAACATTTTATTATTAGTATTATTATTATTATTATTAATTAATTAATTCCATTCCATTTGTTTAGATGCCGCATTTGTTATTTCAGATAATTTGTAACTTTGGATAAACTTTGGATAAATTTGTATTCGTTATGTTGACCAACAGCCAAATTTGAAATTGAAATTCCAATACCTATAATTTAATAGTTAGTTATTATTAGTTAGTTAGCTATTATTTCAAATTTTCTGATGTTCTTTCTTATTTTCTTTCGTTTTACTGATTTTAGAATTTCTAAATTTACGAATTTTCCATTTTATGGATTTATGGATTTTCAAATTTTCGGATCTTCGAATTTACGAATTTTCCAATTTACAAATTTTCTAATTTACGAATTTCGATCATCACGAATGACTTGAAAAAACGAAGAAGAAGAAAAAAAAAAACGGATGAAACTAAAATGAAAACAAATAAATTTTTCGGCAGTGCATATGTCTATTACTAAGAGAAAACGTAACCACCTGAGATCCGC
The DNA here is from genome assembly GCA_028564925.1 of Lithobates sylvaticus. Taxonomy (NCBI): domain Eukaryota; kingdom Metazoa; phylum Chordata; class Amphibia; order Anura; family Ranidae; genus Lithobates; species Lithobates sylvaticus. The sequence goes on from CM053029.1 coordinate 576,162,291, forward strand.
GCTATAGCCGAATGACGGCTACAGTGCGGATCTGATATGCCGGGACTACGTCTATTGACGTGGTCCCGGCAACGAGCTGCCTGCGCGCCCCCTGAAGGGCGCGCGCGGGCGCGCTCTGTTATCCGCGAGTCTGTGAGACTCGCTGGATCACAGATCCGAGTAAGGGGTCGATCCCGACCCCTTACCACGTGATCAGCTGTCAGCCAATGACAGCTGATCATGTGATAATAACCGAGCCGGTAATCGGCTTTTTTTCCTCCTCGCGCTGACAGCTCGAGGAGAAAAAAAAAAAGCCAATCACCGGCGGCAGTGAGAGGGACATCAGTCCCTCTCACTGCAATATGCCCAGGGTCCATGGTGCCCACCTTTGGCTAATAAAAGTGCCCACTAGCTCCACCTGTCAGTGCCCACAGTGCCATCTGTCAGTGCCCACAGTGCCAGTGCTGCACATCAGTGTCACCTACCAGTGCTCATCAGTGTCCCCTACCAGTGCTCATCAGTGTCCCCTACCAGTGCTCATCAGTGTCCCCTACCAGTGCCCATCAGTGCCACCTATCAGTGCCCATCAGTGCCACCTATCAGTGCCATCTATCAGTGCCCATCAGTGCCATCCATCAGTGCCCATCGGTGCCCATCGGTGCCACCCATCGGTGTCACCCATCGGTGCCACCCATCCGTGCCCATCAGTGCCATCTTTGCTGTGCCCATCAGTACCAACTTATCTGTCCCCACCAGTGCAGCCTATCAGTGCCCACCAGTGCAGCCTATCAGTGCCCACCAGTGCCGCCTCATCAGCGCATATCAATGAAGCAGAAAAATTACCTGTTTGCAAAATTTTATAACAAACTATTAAACATGATTTTTTTTTTTTTTTTTTTTCCATCTTTTTTTATTTGTTTAGCAAAAAATAAAAACCCCAGCTGTGATTAAATACCACCAAAAGACAGCTCTATTTGTGGGAAAAAAATTGTAAAAATTTAATTTGGGTACAGTGTTGTATGACCGCGCAATTGTCATTCCAAGTGCGTCAGCGCCGAAAGCTGAAAATTGGTCTGGTCACGAGGGGGGTTTAAGTGCCCAGTAATCAGGTGGTTAAAGGCGTTATACACTTTCAAATGTTTTTGTTCTTTTATCTAGGTGTAAGTGTAGGTTCACACTGACAGCTGAACTTGAACGATTTCATTACGTCCCGACTTCAGGGGCGATTTCAGAGACATCTGTGCGGGTTTCTGCACAGATGTCTATGGAAATGGCACCCCAAAGTCGCCAAACGTAATACAGAAACTAAATTTGGACGGTGCCATTGCCGGCAATTGCAGCCGATTTGGCATGAAAAGTCGCATGCCAAATCGCTCCAATGGGAACCAGGGCTTAGGCTTCATTCACACAAAAAAAAAAGCGCTTATACAAGTGTTTTTTAATTACGGATCTGAGCACAGCTGCATTGTTTTCAATGGAGCCATTCACACAGGTGCGTAAACATGAGCTGCTTTCAGGTCCATATCACAGAATCTAAAAATATGCATCTAAGAACATGCGCTTTACGCACTAATGCATATAATACGTGTATATGCATTTGTACGGGTATAAATTAAGTCTAAACAAAGGGGAAAAATAAATAATCATAAAACAAGTTATGTACGCATTGGCATCTTTACACGTTTAACCACTTAAGCCCCGGACCACATGGCTGCCTAAAGACCAGAGCACTTTTTGCGATTCGGCACTGCGTCGCTTTAACTGACAATTGCGCGGTCGTGCAACGTTGCACTCAAAATTGATGTCCTTTTTTCCCCACAAATAGAGCTTTTCTTTGGTGGTATTTGATCACCTATGCGTTTTTTATTTTTTGCAGTATAAACAAAAAAATAGCGACAATTTTGAAAAAAACGCATTATTTTTTACTTTTTGTTATAATAAATATCCCCAAAAAAATATATATAAAAAAAAAATATTTTTTCCTCAGTTTAGGCCGATACGTATTCTTCTACATATTTTTGGTAAAAAAAAAATACAAATGTTTATACAAACGTTTATTGATTAGTTTGCGCAAAAGTTATAGCGTCTACAAAATAGGGGATAGTTTTATGGCATTTTTATTAATAATTTTTTTTTACTAGTAATGTCGGCGATCAGCAATTTTTATCGTGACTGCGACAATATGGCAGACAGATCGGACACTTTTGGAGCTATTTTGGGACCATTCACATTTATACAGCGATCAGTGCGATTAAAAATGCATTGATTATTGTGTAAATGTGACTGGCAGTATATTAGTTAACCACTAGGTGGCGCTGTAGGGGTTAAGTGTGTCCTAGGGAGTGATTCTAACTGTGGGGGGGGAGGGGCTATGTGTGACACATCACTGATCACCGCTCCCGATTACAGGGAGCGGTGATCAGTGTCCTGTCACTAGGCAGAATGAGGAAATGCTTGTTTACATTACATACATTATTCAGTACCCTATATTTTCTATAGGCGACACTTCAAAAGCCCCCTATAGGTATCAGTTTAGTGTTATGGAGGAGGTCTTGTGTTAGAATTATTGCTCTCACTCCCACGTGCGTGGTGATATGTAACATGTGTATCGCAAGCATCGCTTTCAAGCATAGGCGCCCCCTGCGGCATGCGTTTACATTCGTACATGTGTATATGTTTGGGTGGGGGGGGCCTCAAAAAAATTTGGGGGGGGGGGGAGATTTTTTGTGCTTGGGTGTAACTTTATGTTTTGGCAAAAAAAAAAAAAAAGAATTTTTACTTAACTTTTTTTTTCATCACCTAGGGGACAAAAAAGTCCCCTTTGTGATGTTTTTTAGGTGACAGGTTCTCTTTAACCACTTGAGGTCCGGATGGTTTTACCCCCCTTCATGTACTTTATTTGTTTGATTACTTGTTTACAGGTTGTGCTACACTAATTTTGGTATATATCTGTAGATACAAGCTCAAAATCAATGTTTATTACCATTTAAAATAAATTAACCACTTCAGCCCCGGACCAATTGGCAGCCAAAGGACCAGGCCCCTTTTTGCAATTCGGCACTGTGTCGCTTTAACTAACAATTGCGCGGTCATGCGACGTGGCTCCAAAACAAAATTGGCGTCCTTTTTTTTCCCACAAATAGAGCTTTCTTTTGGTGGTATTTGATCGCCCCTGCGGTTTTTATTTTTTGCGCTATAAACAAAAATAGAGCGACAATTTTGAAAAAAATGCAATATTTTTTACTTTTTGCTATAATAAATATCCCCAAAAAATATATAAAAAACATTTTTTTTCCTCAGTTTAGGCCGATACGTATTCTTCTACATATTTTTGGTAAAAAAAATCGCAATTAGCGATTATTGATTAGTTTGCGCAAAAGTTATAGCGTTTACAAAATAGGGGATAGTTTTATAGCATTTTTATTAATATTTTTTTTTTATTAGTAATGGCGGCGATCAGCGATTTTTATTGTGACTGCGACATTTTGGCAGACACATCGGACATTTTTGACGCATTTTTGGGACATTTGTCATTTATACAGCAATCACTGCTATTTAAATAGCACTGATTCCTATGTAAATGACAGTTGTAGTTAGGGGGTTAACCACTAGGGGGCGGGGAGGAGTCAGTGTGACGTGTTGTGTTTTTTTTTTACAGTAGGGGGGCGTGGCTGTACGTCTGACGTCATTGATCGGCGTTCCCGATGACAGGGAACCGCCGATCACTGACAGTCAGTGTAGGAAGCGCGGGGAGAGGTTTGTTTACACAAACCTCTCCCCGTTCTTCAGCTCCGTAACCCGATCGCGGGATACCAGCGGCGATCGGGTCCGCTGGTCCCGCGCGCGCCCCCCGGGCGCGCGCCCCCCGGGCAACCAAATTAAAGGGGACGTACAGGTACGTGCTTTTGCCTGCCCGTGCCATTCTGTTGACGTATATCTACATGAGGCGGTCGGGAAGCGGTTAAACTTAAGCCCCATACACACGCTCGGACAATCCGCGGACCAGGTCGGTCGGACTTTGTCCGACGTACTTTGTCCGATGTTGTCGTTGCGTACACACGGTCGGACTACGTTGTCGGAATATCCGGTCCGGAAGAACGTCGTGACGTAAGTCGTCGTCCACGAGATTACAAAAGGGAAGTTCAGCACCACGTCAGGCACCCGTTGGGCTCCTTCTGCTGATCCCGTGTTTATCGAGAGTTAGTGGAAGTTTGGTGACTTAAGATTCGCGCTTCTCAGTTTTCTGACTCAGATCGTTACTGCTCTTCAGTTTGTGCTTGTCGTGCGTATCTGTTTATTAGTGCGTGTAGTCAGTTCGCATTTGTTGGTCATTGCGGCCTATATCTTGATATAGGACGCTTTGATTTGCACTGCTTATTGTCTGCTCGTTGCTGGTATTCACTTCGTTCTTTCAGGCCTTGCTGTTTATCGGTGCTTTCTGTTTGTCCGTTCTGACCAGCCGACCTTTTGTGACCTTCTGAGCGATGTTTCCCGTGCGTACTCGTCGCCGAGTTCGTGCTGTACGCGGAATTGGTGTCGGGCTTTTAGCTTTGACCCAAGACCCGTCCATGAACAGAGTGATGAGGAGTATGTGGACCAAGAATTGGTTGCTTCAGCGTGACCAGTTCTCGCACATGCCTTTGCTTCGTGAGATCCGGGAGAATAATCCTGATGATTTCAGGAACTTTCTCAGGATGACGGCCCCCAATTTTCTACGCTTGAACAATGATGGTTGCCGTGGGGGGCCAAGGCTTTGCAAATTCCCCAAGTTTCACCATGGCTGCGTTCCTCTTTGGTTTGTTGGTGTGACCTAAATAAAGGTTTTTTTGATTTGAAATAATCATTGACTATTGTGTTTTACTTTGCTACAATGACAGTTTTTCTTTGAGTAAGCAGGTACATTTCACTAATCCTAAAGTAGAATTAACAAGGGGCACCAACAACAAACAAACTCCTAGTAAATGTAAGCAAGAAATACAAATGTAAATAATGTGTTTTTGGTAATTTGAGACACACAACCCCCCTCCAAAAAAAAAAAAAAAAAAAAACATTCAAATATGTATTCCCCCATAAAAAAAAAAAAAGACAAATCATGGTAAAAAAAATAACAAAGATTCTTTTCCGTTCAGAGTAAAAATAAACATGTAGTGTATAAATGGTGCAAAGTAATAAAGAAGTAAGTTTGTGAGAAGTGCGGGTGAATAGGAGCAGCTAAAAGATGTCATTCTTGTTGCATTGTAAAGAAAAAGAGAATGCGCTGCATTAAAGACATTTTAACATTGCAGCGTGACGAATGTGCTGTGTCGATTAGGAAAGGTAGTTTTACCTGACCGAGCGCTTCCGTCACAGAATTTCTTCTGAGCATGCGTAGCACTTTGTCCGTCGGACAAGCGTACACACGCTCGGATTTGGTGTGATCGGACCGGGTTGACGGCAAATCTTTCCAGCAGGAGATAAGACTTTGTCCGACGGACAAACCGACGAACACTGTCCGATGGTGCATACACACGGTCTGATTTTTCAACAACCTTGTCCGATCGGACCAAATTGATGAAAAAGTCCGACCGTGTGTATGGGGCTTTAGACTTTAACCACTTCAGTCCCGGAAGGATTTACCCCCTTAATGACCAGGCTATTTTTTGCGATACAGCACTGCATTACTTTAACTGACAATTGCGCGGTCGTGCAACGTTATACTCATAAAATTGATGTCGTTTTTTTCTCACAAATAAAGCTTTCTTTTGGTGGTTTTTGATCACTTATTCTCTTTTTATTTTTATTATTATTATTTCGTTTACTTTCTGCTATAAAACATTTCCAATAAAAAATCGAATTTCTTCATAAATTTAGGCCAATGTGTATTATGCTACAAGTTTCTGGTAAAAAAAAAATCCCAATAAGCGTATATTGATTGGTTTGCACAAAAGTTATCGCATCTGGCCTGGGCTTTGACTAGGCCATTCCAACACATTTACATGTTTCCCTTTAAACCACTCAAGTGTTGCTTTAGCAGTGTGTTTGGGGTCATTGTCCTGCTGGAAGGTGAACCTCCGTCCTAGCCTCAAATCACACACAGAGTGTACAGGTTTTGCTCAAGAATATCCCTGTATTTAGCACCATCCATCTTTCCCTCAACTCTGACCAGTTTCCCAGCCCTGACTGCTGAACAACATCCCCACAGCAGGATGCTGCCACCACCATGTTTCACAGTGGGGATGGTGTTCTTTGGGTTATGTGATGTGTTGGGTTTGCGCCAGACATAGCGTTTTCTTTGATGGCCAAAAAGTTCAATTTTAGTCTCATCAGACCAGAGCACCTTCCTCCCTACATTTTGGGAGTTTCCCACATGCCTTTTTGCAAACTCAAAATGTGCCATTTTGTTTTTTGCTGAAAGTAATGGCTTTCTTCTAGCCACTCTGCCATAAAGCCCAACTCTATGGAGCGTACGGCTTATTGTCGTCCTATGTACAGATACTCCAGTCTCTGCTGTGGAACTCTGCAGCTCCTCCAGGGTTACCTTAGGTCTCTGTGCTGCCTCTCTGATTAATGCCCTCCTTGCCCGGTCTGTGAGTTTTGGTGTGCGGCCGTCTCTTGGCAGGTTTGCTCTTGTGCCATTTCCTTTCCATTTGGTTATGATATGATGGTGCTCCTAGGGATCATTAAAGATTTGTATATTTTTTTATAACCTAACCCTGACTTGTACTTCTCAACAACATTGTCCCTTACTTGTTTGGAGAGTTCCTTGGTCTTCATGGCAGTGTTTGGTTAGTGGTGCCTCTTGCTTAGGTGTTGCAGCCTCTGGGGCCTTTCAAAAAGGTGTAATGACAGATCATGTGACACTTAGATTGCACACAGATGGACATCATTTCACTAATTATGTGACTTCTGAAGGTAATTGTTTGCACCAGAGCTTTTTATGGGCTTCGTAACAAAGGGGGTGAATACATACGCACATGCCAATTATCATTTTTTTTATTTCTGAAAAATAGTTTTATGTGTATATTTTTTAAATTTAACTTCACCAACTTAGACTATTGTGTTCTGATCCATCACATATAAATCAGATTAAAAAAAACATTGAACTAAAGGCTGTAATGTAACAAAATAGGTAAAAAGCCAGGGGGGGGGGGGGTGAATACTTTTGCAAGGCACTGTATATATCAAAACCATTGAAATATTTAGAAAGACATTCTTGAACCTCCGCCACTTGGCCTTGTGAGGTTCTTTTCAGCCAAGAAAACTTCTTATTCCTCTCCTTTCCCTGTTTTATTGTGATATATACCCTCATAGCACCGTGTTGTGTTCAGCTTAAAATGACAACAATTTAAATAAAGCACAAAATGCGATCCATGTCTGTAACCTTCAGTCCGCTTACAGAGTGCAGTAAATTGAAGAAGCACAAGGTTGACAGCATTATTTAGAAAAACATATTTTTGTTGCCTAGAGGCGGGCATCACTGTCATCCAAATACTAGATTCACTTATCTCCCAATTCACAAATAATGAGCTGGGCCCATTACTTGAACCTTTTTTATTACTTTTCTGGAAACGATCCATGAAACAGATATTAGATATAACTTCATAAGGAGCAAGGCAAGGCACAACAAAGATTGAAAAAACGATTCAGAGACCAGTATTGAAAAGTGTGCAGCTTGTTTTGGAGCAGCAAGGTGTAATGCCGCGTACACACGATCGGACTACCCGGCAGTGTATTTAAATGCACTGATTCCTGTGTAAATGACACTGGCAGTGAAGGGGTTAACCACTAGGGGGCAGTGTAGGGGTTAAGTGTGACCTATGTGTTTGTTTTTTTACTGTAGGGGGGCGTGGCTTGGCGTGTGACATCACTGATGGTCTTTCCCTATGACAGGGAACAGCCGATCAGCGACAGCCTCACTAGGAAGCACGGGGAGAGGTTTGTTTACACTTACCTCTCCCCGTTGTTCAGCTCTGTGACCCGATCGCAGGACACCGGCGGCGATCGGGTCCGCGGGTCCCGCGGCCATGGTCACGGAGCTCAGGACCGGGACGCGAGCGCGCCACCGGCGGTGCACGTGTGACCCACGGCTGGGCTCTTAAAGAGCAACGTACCTGTACGTGCTTGTGCCCAGCCATTCTGCCGACGTAAATGTGCAGGAGGCGTTCCTTAAGTGGTTAAAGTAGAACTTCACCCAAAAGGGGTGCCTTTGCTGCCTACTCCCAAAAATGAATATCGCTGGGAGCCACAACCTGTGGGATGACTGTGCATGCACCCAAGGGTATTTAAAGAGTCCCCTCTCTGCCCTCCTGCTGAACTTATTGTGGCCCGAGTCTGATACAGGAGGTCCAACTCTACCTCCTTTTTGGCGGCCCTAATTGTAGGAACCTTTATTCCCAGTTTGTAATCCATCAGAAAATGGGGCAGATTATCCATTATGAGCCATGAACATTTTAGGGCGTATTTAAGGAACAAACCGGAAGTACAAGATGCAAAAGCTCATAGCAACTAACAAGGTTCAAATCACTGCATTATGGTGGGCAGCTACAGGGTTACTGTATTAACCATGTTGTCATTGCTTTATTATTGTATTTCATTTTTTAATTACATTTATTGTCCTAATCTGGCCTGTATACAAGGATGGTATTTGCTTTACTCAACGGATGAAAAATGCAATGTGAAGTTACTAGTCTATGTGCTCTGAATACATATTGTGTAATGAAATGTTCCATCTGGCTGTGCTTTTGTTTATCATGTTTCAAATATTATATATTCTAGCTGTAAAAGGCATTACAAAAAAAAAAAAGACTTCTACCATAATCCTGAATAATTTCATGCAGTCCATTTTATATTACACCATAAGAATGCACAGAGCCAGCAGCTGTATTTTGCTATATATATAAGGTGAAAGAATCAGGATTGTTTCATAGACTGCTATATACTAGAGATGTAAGTCATGCTATGAAGATAACTCCATGTGGCAAGTTCAAGAGGGAAGCGAGAAAGTACTGCACTAAATTAGGGCACAGTATAATAGATTTGTAGAATAGCCTCCCAGGGTAAACGGTAGGATCAGAAATTCTGAGTAGTGGAAGGTAACTGACGGTAGACTTTGTAACATTTCATTTCCCCAACTAACTGAAGTATATTCCAGATTAACCCATTAACCTCAGTACCTCACTCCTTCAGTCTCCTCTCGCATTACTGACTTACTAACTGACATCTCAGCATGGATGTCGCACCAATTTCTTAAATTAAATCTCTCTAAAACTGAGCTATTAATATCCCCCCCCCCCCGCCCGTGCCCCCCTCCATGACTTTTCCATCAAAATCAACATGCAACCATCAGTCCCTCCCCTCACACCAGGGTACTCGGTGTAATCCTAGACTCGGACTTGTCATTTCAGCCTCAAGTCCAATCGCTGTCAAAATTTTGTAGACTTCACTTCCGTAACATCTCTAAGGCTAATTTCACACTGGGGCGTTGGGGGCGCTGGCGGTAAAGCGGAGCTATATTTAGCGCTGCTTTACTGTCGTTTTAGCGGCGCATTTCGGCCGCTAGCGGGGTGGTTTTACCCCTGCGAGCGGCCGAAAAAGGGTTAATACCGCCCGCAAACCGCCACTGCAGCGGCGTTTTGCGGGCGGGTTCGGTGCGCTTCCCCATTGTTTTCAATGGGAATGGGCGCTATAGGAGCGGTAAGTATACCGCTCCTACAGCGAGCCAAAGATGCGGCTTGCAGGACATTTTCCAGCGTCCTGCAATCGCCCCACTTCAGTGTGAAAGCCCTCGGGCTTTCACACTGAAGACACAGCAACAGCTGTTTCGGGTCGGTTTGCAGGCGCTATTTTTAGCGCAATAACACCTGCAAACCGCCCCAGTGTGAAAGGGGCCTAAAATTCTCTAAGGCTGCTTTCACACTGGGGCGGTTTGCAGGCGCGATTGCGCTAAAAATAGCGCCTGCAAACCGACCCGAAACAGCTGCTGCTGTGTCTCCAGTGTGAAAGCCCTGAGGGCTTTCACACTGGAGCGGTGCGCTAGCAGGACGGTAAAAAAAGTCCTGCTAGCAGCATCTTTGGAGCGGTGAAGGAGCGGTGTATTCACCGCTCCTATACCGCTACTACCCATTGAAATCAATGGGACACCGCGGGGATACCGCCGGCAAAGCGCCGCTGCATCGGCGCTTTGCGGAGGTTTTTAACCCTTTTTCGGACGCTAGCGGGGGTTAAAACCACCCCGCTAGCGGCCGCATACCGCGGGTAAAACGATGGTAAAGCAGCGCTAAATATAGCGCTGCTTTACCGTCGCCGCCCGCACCGCCCCAGTGTGAAGTCGGCCTTACAAATGACACCACCAAGCTCCTCATTAACTCCCTCGTTATCTCTCGCCTTGACTATTGCAACTCAGTGTAATCTCATTGGCCTGCCTCTCCATAGGCCTCCCTTCTCATTGGCCTGCCTCTCCATAGGCTGTCCCCTCTTCAGTCTATCATGAATGCTTCTGCCAGACTTATCCACCTTACCAACTGTTCAGTGTCTGCCACCCCTCTCCTCCAATCCCTACACTGGCTCCCAATCACCCAGCAAATTAAATTCAAAATACTAACCACAACTTACAAAGCCATCCACAACTCTGCCCCGAGCTACATCGCCAATCTTGTCTCCAAACATATCCCAAACCGTCCTCTCCGCTCTTCTCAAGATCTCCTGTCAAGCTCTCTCGTTTCCTCCTCCTCCCATGCTCGTCTCCAGGATTTCTCCAGAGCCTCTCCCATCCTCTGGAACTCGCTGCCTCAACCTGTCCGGCTATCCCCTACTCTAGCTACCTTCAGGCGATCCCTGAAAACTCATCTCTTCAGGGAAGCCTATCACGTCTCCAACTAATCTTTTACCACTTCCATCAGCTCATTCCCCACATTTACAACCTTTTGTATTACCTCCCCCACCCTATTAGATTGTAAGCTCTTCTGAGCAGGGCCCTCTTAATCCTCTTGTATTTTATTGTGTTATAACTGTATTGTCTCCCTTTTATATTGTAAATCGCTGCGTAAACTGTTGGCGCTATATAAATCCTGTAATAAATAAATAAAAAAAATACAGTGAGGGGAAGAAAAAGTATTTGATCCCCTGCTGATTTTGTACGTTTGTCCACTGACAAAGAAATGATCAGTCTACAATTTTAATGGTAGGTTTATTTTAACAGTGAAAGACAGAATAACAACAAAAATAACCAGAAAATACCCTTTGCAAAACATGACTTGGTACTTGGTGGCAAAACCCTTGTTGGCAATCACAGAGGTCAAACGTTTCTTGTAGTTGGCCACCAGGTTTGCACACATCTCAGGAGGGATTTTGTCCCACTCCTCTTTGCAGATCCTCTCCAAGTCATTAAGGTTTTGAGGCTGACGTTTGGTAACTCGAACCTTCAGCTCCCTCCACATATTTTCTATGAGATTAAGGTCTGGAGACTGACTAGGCCACTCCAGGACCTTAATGTGCTTTTTCTTGAGCCACTTCTTTGTTGCCTTGGTCGTGTATTTTGGGTCATTGTCATGCTGAAATACCCATCCACAAAATATTTTCGAAGCCCTGGCTGAGGGAAGGAGGTTCTCACCCAAGGTTTGACGGTACATGGCCCCATCCATCGTCCCTTTGATGCGGTGAAGTTGTCCCGACCCCTTGGCAGAAAAACACCCCCAAAGCATACTGATTCCACCTCCATGTTTGACGGTGGGGATGGTGTTCTTGGGGTCATAGGCAGCATTCCTCCAAACACAGCGAGTTGAGTTGATGCCAAAGAGCTTGATTTTGGTCTCATCTGACCACAACACTTTCACCCAGTTCTCCTCTGAATCATTCAGATGTTCATTAGCAAACTTCAGATGGACCTATACATATGCTTTCTTGAGCAGGGGACCTTGGACAAGGAATACCCCTGGATGTTTTGCCAGCCAGTCATGTGAGCTGTCAGACCAAGTTTCTGCTATTCCCATGAAGTCCACATCCTCCTCATATAGTAGCAGCTCCACATCCTCCATTTTGTTGACTAGGCTCCTGCCATTTGTGAACATTCCCCTGAGTTTTGTATTGGTACATATTCTTTTTAATTATTGCTAATTATTGCTAACTCATTAACCCCCAGCAGTGGCGTACTAAGTGGGGGGCGGGGGGGCAGGCCGCCCCTGGGGGCCACACACTGGGGGGGTGTCAGGCCGGCGCCCCCCGCGGCTGAATCGGAGACATCGGGCCGCTTGGGCGGGTTTAAGCAGCGTCACCGCACTGTAGTGGGGTCTGTACTGTAGAGGGGGATCTGTGTAACATGCAGGGGGTCCAGAACTGTTAGGGGGGTGTATGTGTAATGTAAAGGGGTCCAGAGCTGCGGGGGGCTGTGTAATGTAAAGGGGTCCAGAGCTACGGGGGGCTGTGTAATGTAAAGGGGTCCAGAGGTGCGGTGCTGTGTAATGTAAAGGGGTCCAGAGCTGCGGGGGGCTGTGTAATGTAAAGGGGTCCAGAGGTGCAGAGTGCTGTGTAAAGTAAAGGGGTCCAGAGATGCAGGGTGCTGTGCAATGTAAAGGGGTCCAGAGGTGCAGGGTGCTGTGTGATGTTAAGGGGTCCAGAGGTACAAGGGCTGTGTAATGTAAAGGGGTCCAGAGCTACGGGGGGCTGTGTAATGTAAAGGGGTCCAGAGGTGCGGTGCTGTGTAATGTAAAGGGGTCCAGAGCTGCGGGGGGCAGTGTAATGTAAAGGGGTCCAGAGGTGCAGGGTGCTGTGTAATGTAAAGGGGTCCAGAGATGCAGGGTGCTGTGTAATGTAAAGGGGTCCAGAGGTGCTGTGCAATGTAAAGGGGTCCAGAGGTGCAGGGTGCTGTGTGATGTTAAGGGGTCCAGAGGTGCAGAGTGCTGTGTAATGTAAAGGGGTCCAGAGGTGCAGGGTGCTGTATAATGTAAAGGGGTGCAGGGTGCTGTGTAATGTAAAGAGGTCCAGAGGTGTGGTGCTGTGTAATGTAAAGGGGTCCAGAGGTGTAATGTAAAGAGGTGCAGGGTGTTGTGTAATGTAAAGGGGTCCAGAGGTGCAGGGTGTTGTGTAATGTAAAGGGGTCCAGAGGTGCAAGGGCTGTGTAATGTAAAGGGGTCCAGAGGTGTGGTGCTGTGTAATGTAAAGGGGTCCAGATGTTCAGGGTGCTGTGTAATGCAAAGGGGTCCAGAGGTGCAGGGTGCTGTGTAATGTAAAGGGGTCCAGAGGTGCAGGGTGCTGTGTAATTTAAAGGGGTCCAGAGGTGAAGTTGTAGAGAGAGGGGGCACAGTGGGGTGTTTTTTACATTTTAAGGTGGGGGGGTGCCAGATATAGGATCCGCCCCGGGTGCCAAATGCTCTAGGTACGCCCCTGACCCCCAGACTAGGTGTCATTGATATACTATCATTAGTGTCTCCTATATTCCCCTATGTCCTATGCTCACTTCTGGATATCAATACCTCTAAACCCCCCCCCCCCCAACACCTAGTTTAAAAGCCCCTCCAGCTTTGTGGCCATCTTTCTTTCCAATAGAGCTGTACCATCCCCATTAAGGTGCAGCCCGTCTCTACTAAAGAGCCGGTAACCGACTGAGAAGTCAGCCCAGTTCGCCAGGAACCCGAACCCCTCTTTCCTACACCAGTTCTTCAGCCAGCTGTTCAGTTCCCAAATCTCCTGCTGCCTCTCTGGTGTGGCTCGAGGCACAGGTAATATTTCAGCGAAAACCACCTTGGAGGTCCTTCTCCTCAATCTATTTCCTAAGTTTCTGAAATCGTTTTTTAGGACTCTCCACCTTCCTCTCACTTTGTCATTGGTGCCAACGTGTACCATGACAGCTGGGTTTTCCCCAGCCTCACCCAGTAATCTGTCCACCGCTCTGCGATGTGCCGAACCCGAGCACCTGGTAAACAACATACTGTTCGGCAACCACAGTCTTTATGACAGATTGCCCTTTATGTCCTTCTAATAACTGAGTCCCCTACTACCAGTACCTGTCTAATCTTTCCTGCATCTCTGCCCCCATCCTTACCAGAGCCGTCGCTTTCCTGGCAGCTAAGGGAAGGCTCCTGCTCCAGCACTGCCACCCCTGAGCTTATATCCCCAGCATCATGCAACTTGGCATATTTGTTGGTGTGTACAAACTCAGGACTGGCCTCCCAAGCACTCTTCCCTCTACCCATCCTTCTAGATGTCACCCAGCTACCTACCTATGGCTCCTCTGCTTCCATGTTTCCAACCTTCTCTTCGCTGACCCCCACAAGCACCTTCTGGATAATCTCCAACTCCTTTCCAGCTTCTTGATGCTGCACAGTGTTTCCACCTTGTTTTCTAGATCCAGGATCTGGGCTTCCAGAAAAACAACTAGCTGACATCTCGCACTGCACTATTCTTCCTCAATTGGTTCATCAAGGAATGCATACATGGAGCAGGATGTGCACTGAGTGGCATCACCAATCCTGTTTGACATTTTACCCTCTATCCTAATGAGGATAATAATTAACCACCTCACTACAGTGCATTTTCACCCCCTTCCTGACCAAGCCATTTTTCAGCTTTCAGCGCTGACGCACTTTGAATGACAATTGCGCGGTCATACGACACTGTACCCAAATGAAATTGTTATCATTTTTTTCCCACAAATAGAGCTTTCTTTTGGTGGTATTTGATCACCTCTGCTTTTTTATTTTTTGCGCAATAAACAAAAGAAGAGCGACAAATTTAAAAAAAAAAAACAATATTTTTTACTTTTTGCTATACTAAATATCCCCAAAAAATATATAAAAAAACATTTTTTTTCCCCAGTTTCGGCCGATACGTATTCTTCTACATATTTTTGGTAAAAAAAAATTGCAATTAGCGATCATTGATTAGTTTGCGCAAAAGTTATAGCGTTTACAAAATAGGGGATAGTTTTATAGCATTTTATTAATATTTTTTTTTTTAATAGTAATGGCGGTGATCAGCGATTTTTATTGTGACTGCGACATTATGGCGGACACATCGGACATTTTTGACACATTTTTGGGACCATTGTCATTTATACAGCAATCAATGCTATTTAAATGCATTGATTCATGTATAAATGACACTGGCAGTGAAGGGGTTAACCACTAGGGGCGGGGAGGGGTTAATTATGTTCCCTAAGAGTGATTCTTACTGTGGGGGGAGGGGACTCACAAGGGGAGGAGACCGATCGGTGTTTCTCTGTACAGAGAACACCATCGGCTCCTCTCCTCTGACAGGACCGTTGATCTGTGTGTTTACACACACAGATCCACGGTCCCGCTGTGTTACCGGGCAATCGCGGGTGCCCAGCGGACATCGCGGCCGCTGGGCACGCGCATCGGGTGCCCAGTGACACGGCGAGAGCGCGCGCGCGCGCTCCCGGCGGCGCGCCCGCGCTCCCTGCAGTGCAAAGAAGGGGAGGACGTCATATGACGCCCTCCCGGAACGAGAGCTGCGCCGCCTGGCCGTCATTTGACAGCCGGCGGTCGCAAAGTGGTTAAAGACTTTCTATTGGTACTCTACACTACTCTCCCCTGGCGCTACAGGTACTCCAATTACCTCACAGCCACTCAGCTCCGCGCATAACACTCAGAACCCCGTATTACTCTCTGCACCCCGCGTCACTCTCTGCACCTCACGTCACTCTCAGCACCCCGTTTCACTCACTGCACCCCATGTCACTCTCAGCGCCTCACGTCACCTCTCAGCACCCCGTGTCACTCTCATTTCTTTGTCAGTGGGCAAACATACAAAATCAGCAGGGGATCAAATATTTTACAGTTGTGCTCAAAATGTGGCATACCCTGGCAGAAATTGTGAAATGTTTGCATTAACATTGAAAATATGACTGATCATGCCAAAAACCTGTATTTTATTTAAGGATAGTGATCACATGAAGCCATGTTCTATCACATAGTTTTTTGGATCCTTTTTTAAATCATAATGATAACAGAAATCATCCAAATGGCCCTGATAAAAAGTTTACATACCCTGGAATGTTTGGCCTTGGTACAGACACAGAAAGTGGCACACACAGGTTAAACAGGCAATTAAAGGTTAATTTTCCACATTTGTGGCTTTTTAAATTACTATCAGCGTTTGTGTATAAATAGTCAATGAGTTTGTTAGGTCTTACATGGATGCACTTAGCAGGCTAGACACTGAGCCATGAGGAGGTAGAAAAGAACAGTCAAAAGGCCTGCGTAACAAGGTAATGAAACTTTATAAATATGAAAAAGGATATAAAAAGATATCCAAAGCCTTGAATATGCCAGTCAGTACTGTTCAATCACTTAATAAGAAGTGGAAAATTTGGGGATCTCTTGATACCAAGCCAAGGTCAGGTAGATCAAGAAAGATTTTAGCCACAACTGCCACAGGAACTTTTCGTAATACAAAGAAAAACCCATAGGTAACCTCAGGAGAAATACAGGGTGCTCTAGAAAAGGTTGGTGTGGTTGTTTTTAAGGAGCACAATACGATGATACTTGAACAAAAAAGAGCTGCATGGTCAAGTTGCCAGAAAGAAGCCTTTACTGTACATGTTCCACAAAAAAGCCTGGTTACCATATGCCCAACAACACTTTGACATGCCTCATTTGGCTTCTTTTGTGGCATTGGCACAGTAAAGGCTTCCTTCTGGCAGCTCAACCATGCAGATCTTTTTTGTTCAAGTATCGTTGAATTGTGCTCCTTAAAAACAACCACACCGTCTTTTTAGATAGCAGCTTGTATTTCTCCTGCAGGTACCTGTGGGTTTTTCTTTGTATCCTGGCTGTAATATTTCTTGGTCTACCTGACCTTGGTTTGGTATCAAAAGAGCCCCTAATTTTTCACTTCTTAATACCCTAAGTGATTAAACAGTACTGACTGGTATTTTCAAGGCTTTGGATATCTTTTTATATCCTTTTCCATCTTTGTAACGTTTCATTACCTTGTTACACAGGTCTTTTGACTGTTCTTTTCTACCTCCTCATGGCTCAGTGTCTAGCCTGCTTAGTGCATCCATGTGAGAGCTAACAAACTCATTGACTATTTATACACAGACACTAAATGGGATTTAAAAAGCCACAAATGTGGGAAATTAACCTTTACTTGCCATTTTAACCTGTGTGTGCCACCTTCTGTGTCTGTACCAAGGCTAAACATTCCAGGGTATGTAAACTTTTTATCAGGGCCATTTGGGTGATTTCTGTTTTTTGGATCATTTTTAAATCATAATGATAACAGAAATCACCCAAATGGCCCTGATAAAAAGTTAACATACCCTGGAATGTTCGGCCTTGGTACAGACACAGAAGGTGGTTTGTGAGTATAATAATTGGTCCATTTAAATATTAAATGTTGTTTAAAAGGTAATGCACTATGCTGGTGCAACTTTTTTTTTGTTTTTCATCGCTCAGTACATGTGGACTACCCTGGTCCTAGGAAGGCAGCAAGGTGAAGCACTTAAATTAAGCGAAACTTAATTTTTTTTCGTTTTGGATAGCGTGGAGAGGTATTAGAAATTAGAACCCCTGTCCATTTTTATTGCTCTTTGTGCCCCCATTAGGGAGATTCACTTTCTCCATTTGTCATGTTTACCATGATTATTGAAAGTGAAAGTAAAGGAAAATTGCAAATTTTGAGTTGTCCACAGTAAAGTAATAGAAGGGAAATCTTCCAATGGGGACACTAGTTCTGGTGACCTGAGGGTCCCTAAGAAATTCCCTGAATTTGCAGGAATTTCCTCCCACTTCCTGTTTGGCTATGGGACAGGAAATTAATGTAAATCTCACAAATGGTACCAATAAAATTCCCAGATGGCCAAAACAATTTGACAGGGGTTATAACCCTCCCTTGCGCTATTCAAAATGAAAAAAGTTTTGCCTATAGTTCTACTTTAAATATTGGTTGGAAGGAAAACAGGAATACAGAGAGTCATCAGCCATTTGGGCACCACACTTGAGTGAGGGAGATCTTATGCCACGTACACACGATCGATCGGTTATGCCGTCGGAATAAACTCTGAAGATTTCCCCGACGGAATTCCGACGGAATTCCGCTCAAGCTGTCTTGCATACACATGGTCACACCAAAGTCCGGCCGTCAAGAACATGGTGACGTACAACACGTACGACGGGACTATAAATGGAAGTTCAATAGCCAGTAGCCAATAGCTTCCGTCTCGTACTTGCTTCAGAGCATGCGTCGTTTTTGGTGCGTCGGAACAGCATACAGATGATCGGTTTATCCGATAGTAATTAGTTCCGGCGGAAAAATATAGAACATGTTCTCTATCTAAGTCCGTCTGAATTTTCAACGGAAAAAGTCTGATGGGGCATACACACGGTCGGAATATACGATGAAAAGCTCCCATCTGACTTTTTCTGTTGGAATGTCCGACAGTCAATGTGGGCAATTGGGTTTGAGGAATTTAGAGAGTGATGGTTGATAATCAGGACATGCAAAGGGGTTTATGCGAAGTAGGAAAGCTGAATGTTGAGAATACAGAATAATCTGTGGGGGAAATTATTACAATTCTTTTACTAATACCTTGGAGCTATAATGTTACCTCAGTGGGTCATTGCTTTATAAGACAAGTCACTTCTATTGCAGAAACCACTTGCCACCCGCCATATAGGAAAATGACGGCAGCAAAGTGGTTGTGTTATCCTGACCGGACGTCATATGATGTGGTCAGGATAACAAGCCGCTGCCCCCCCTGGGGCACGCATCGCGGCTATCGTTGTTGCGCCATGTCAGACTGACACACCGCAACTCCGATCTAGGTAAAGAGTCTCTGACAGAGACTCTTTACCACCTGATCAGCCATGACCAATCACGGCTGATCACGATGTAAACAGGAATAGCGGTTGATCAGCTTTTCCTCACTCGTGTCTGACAAACGCGAGTAGAGGAGAGCAGATCGGCTGCTCTCCTGACAGGGGGGGTTTGTGCTGATTGTTTATTAGCTCAGCCCCCCCTTGGATGCCCGCCCAGGTCCACCAGGATGCCGCCAGGACCACCAGGGATGGCTACCATACTGGACCACCAGGTATGCCACCCTAGACCACCAGGGAAATGCCAATCAGTGCCCAGGCAGCTGCCAATCAGTGCCAATGAAAAATGGCTGCCAGTGCCACCAGTGATGCATATCAGTGAAATCTATTAGTGCCAGCCATCAGTGCCCATCAGTGCCGCTTTTCAGTGCACATCAGTGGCCAGCAGTGCCGTCTATCAGTGCCCAACAGTGGCGCATATCAGTGCTGCCTATCAGTGCCCGTAGTCAGTGCTCATCAGTGCCCCTGTAACATCACATATGGCGACTCATTACATTTGGCTACCCGCTGGACTGCGCATGCGCGACGCTGCCATATGCATTCCAACACTGTTGTACCACAGGGCCCATCGCAGGCTCGCTTCTCTCGGCACGCTGCGGCATGGCCTCGCTTCGGCAAAATTATATTCTAACTCTATGTCCACTTGGATGGTGGGGCTTGAACCTGGACTCTGGAGGGGTGTGGCGACAAAATTGTGTGCAAGCGCAGATCGCCACAGTGTTGGAACGCATATGGCGCAGTCCTGTGGGTAGCCATATATGTGATGGGTCGTCATATGTGTCACTATACCACCTCATCAGTGCCATCTCATTGGTGCCACCTCATCAGTGCAGCTTATCAGTGCCCATCAGTGAAGGAGAAAAGGTACTTATTTACAAAATTTTATAACAAAAACAAAGAAAAACTATTTTTTTTCTGTCTTTTTTTATTTGTTTAGCAAAAAATAAAAAATGCAGAGGTGATCAAATGCCACCAAAAGAAAGCTCTATTTGTGGGAACAAAATGATAAAAATTTAGTTTGGGTACAGTGTTGCCTGACAGCGCAATTGTCATTTAAAAAGTGACAGCGCTGAAAGCTGAAAATTGACCTGGGCAGGAAGGTGCGAAAGTGCCTGGTATTGAAGTGGTTAAAGGTAAAGGGGAGAAAACTGCGCTTGGAACGGGGGAGGGGAGTGTATGGGTTCCCAATAGGTGCCCTGTATAGATAAGTACAAAAAAAGCTGCAAACTTAATGTGGGATATACACAAAAATACAAAATAAAAAAAGAGAAGTTGCGCTAATAACAAATGAGTGTTGACCAGAAATGTCACAATCAAGTGAAAACAATACAGAAAATAAATAAACAATTTTTTCAAAAATTGCTTACAAAAAAGTTTTTAGATAAATACAAAATATACAGTGAGTAAATTACCCAATAGTGAATATATTGGACAATTATTGTGAATAAATTTAAAAAGTCCCAGATTAGAGGTTCGCTATTAATAGTCCTCAAAAAAAGGGCAAGGTGTATTGGTGTACAGTAGACTGAATCCTTCCAGGAAGGTTCGGAGGTGATAAAAGTGAAATCAATAACACAGCCTTCCAAGTGATATGCTTACCAGAAATAAGCAACAATTCCGCAGTTGGCTTATACCCAGCCTGGGCCTTTAGATGGTTCAGGAACGCGGAACATAAGATACTCGACAGTGGCGTATGCCCCCAGTGGTTATTACCCAAAAGAAAAAAGGGGAGCAGACATAGCGTAATATTGTCAAAAAAATATATATGTGAAAAAAGAGCTATATATAAATGTATATATAACACTTTTCTACACAAAAATTAAAAGGACATTAATTTAGAACACCCAGTGTGAAAAAACAAAAAAAAAAAAAAAAAAAAAAGGTTTGAAAAATTAAAACGTGTTCAAAGTAAAAAAACTCCTCCACCATTTAAATATTGCGCTTACCAGAACACAACAGAAAACTGGCATTTATCCCAGCAGGAAGAAGTATCAAACACATACACCAGTGATCCAAAAAGCAAAACGACTGACACGTGTCCCGTCACCACACAGAGGGGCTCCTTACCAGAGACTAACGATAATCAATGCATATAGTTTCCCAGATAAGATAGGCCAATAGTTGGTAGCAAAAGGTCCTGGTCCACTTCAAAGATTGGTACTCAATCTCCTAAGCTCAGCGGCTCATAATTTACCCAAAGGGAGAGAAAGCAGCAGACCATGGTGGAGTACGTTTGGCAAGTTTATTATAAAAAAATTTAAAGGTTACACTTACATAAAAGAAGATCGTTTTAGGCATAAAATAGAAGCCGGCCGGCAACATAAACAGAAAAACCCGTCCTCAATGGCGTGGTGACGTCAGCACGTACGTCCCAGACGCGTTTCGTCATAGGCTGACGTTTTCAATGGGTACGGGTAGCGTGCTGAATCACCACCGTTATATAGACACACAGCTAAACAAGCCTCGTTCTGAGCTCCGTGTTGTGAAGCACAAACAGCCATTATAGGTATGGGCAAAGCATAGCTATATTGGACCAGGTATTGGAAACTTGTTCATTGCAAGAAATACACTGAGACATCATATATTAATGTCAGTTTTAGCCACAGCAAACCTTAATGCTCGGCTAATAGTAAATATTAAGGAGAAAAGATTAATTAAAAAATTAAAAAAATTAAAAAATTTTTACTAATTATTATCGCTGAACCCGGGGGGATCACATACTTTAAAATAAAACAGCGAAGCATAGTAAAAAAAGGAAGCATAATATGCAGAAAAAAATATAAATTTTTTTCTTTTTAAATAAATTTGGATTCAAGAAAAAGAGAAAAAACACTATAATTCTCTATAGCATATATATTAACCACGGATACCAGGTAATCTCCATAAACCATTGGAATCCACCTCTATGGCTAAAAAAAGGAGAATAGTGCTGGGGATAATTTTTAAAATTTTTCCCTTCTTAAGGCCAAATCAAAATAAAGGGGGGAAAAGTGTAAACTTTCCCTCCAAACAACATATTTTCAAAAGTTTTTAAAAAATCTAACAGAAATTGAAAAATGGAGTATAGTGTGTGTTTAACACATGCAGCTCAGAACTAGAACAGTTCTGAGCTGCATGTGTTAAACACACACTATACTCCATTTTTCAATTTCTGTTAGATTTTTTAAAAACTTTTGAAAATATGTTGTTTGGAGGGAAAGTTTACACTTTTCCCCCCTTTATTTTGATTTGGCCTTAAGAAGGGAAAAATTTTAAAAATTATCCCCAGCACTATTCTCCTTTTTTTAGCCATAGAGGTGGATTCCAATGGTTTATGGAGATTACCTGGTATCCGTGGTTAATATATATGCTATAGAGAATTATAGTGTTTTTTCTCTTTTTCTTGAATCCAAATTTATTTAAAAAGAAAAAAATTTATATTTTTTTCTGCATATTATGCTTCCTTTTTTTACTATGCTTCGCTGTTTTATTTTAAAGTATGTGATCCCCCCGGGTTCAGCGATAATAATTAGTAAAAATTTTTTAATTTTTTTAATTTTTTAATTAATCTTTTCTCCTTAATATTTACTATTAGCCGAGCATTAAGGTTTGCTGTGGCTAAAACTGACATTAATATATGATGTCTCAGTGTATTTCTTGCAATGAACAAGTTTCCAATACCTGGTCCAATATAGCTATGCTTTGCCCATACCTATAATGGCTGTTTGTGCTTCACAACACGGAGCTCAGAACGAGGCTTGTTTAGCTGTGTGTCTATATAACGGTGGTGATTCAGCACGCTACCCGTACCCATTGAAAACGTCAGCCTATGACGAAACGCGTCTGGGACGTACGTGCTGACGTCACCACGCCATTGAGGACGGGTTTTTCTGTTTATGTTGCCGGCCGGCTTCTATTTTATGCCTAAAACGATCTTCTTTTATGTAAGTGTAACCTTTAAATTTTTTTATAATAAACTTGCCAAACGTACTCCACCATGGTCTGCTGCTTTCTCTCCCTTTGGGTAAATTATGAGCCGCTGAGCTTAGGAGATTGAGTACCGATCTTTGAAGTGGACCAGGACCTTTTGCTACCAACTATTGGCCTATCTTATCTGGGAAACTATATGCATTGATTATCGTTAGTCTCTGGTAAGGAGCCCCTCTGTGTGGTGACGGGACACGTGTCAGTCGTTTTGCTTTTTGGATCACTGGTGTATGTGTTTGATACTTCTTCCTGCTGGGATAAATGCCAGTTTTCTGTTGTGTTCTGGTAAGCGCAATATTTAAATGGTGGAGGAGTTCTTTTACTTTGAACACGTTTTAATTTTTCAAACCTTTTTTTTTTTTTTTTTTTGTTTTTTCACACTGGGTGTTCTAAATTAATGTCCTTTTAATTTTTGTGTAGAAAAGTGTTATATATACATTTATATATAGCTCTTTTTTCACATATATATTTTTTTGACAATATTACGCTATGTCTGCTCCCCTTTTTTCTTTTGGGTAATAACCACTGGGGGCATACGCCACTGTCGAGTATCTTATGTTCCGCGTTCCTGAACCATCTAAAGGCCCAGGCTGGGTATAAGCCAACTGCGGAATTGTTGCTTATTTCTGGTAAGCATATCACTTGGAAGGCTGTGTTATTGATTTCACTTTTATCACCTCCGAACCTTCCTGGAAGGATTCAGTCTACTGTACACCAATACACCTTGCCCTTTTTTTGAGGACTATTAATAGCGAACCTCTAATCTGGGACTTTTTAAATTTATTCACAATAATTGTCCAATATATTCACTATTGGGTAATTTACTCACTGTATATTTTGTATTTATCTAAAAACTTTTTTGTAAGCAATTTTTGAAAAAATTGTTTATTTATTTTCTGTATTGTTTTCACTTGATTGTGACATTTCTGGTCAACACTCATTTGTTATTAGCGCAACTTCTCTTTTTTTATTGAAGTGGTTAACCCTCAATATTAATTTCCCTGCCATTCTAACTGTGACACGTAAATTGGGAAAAAATATTAGGAATTAGACTGGAAACAATTTTACCGAATTACTGTTCACAATGAAGACTAGGAAGACCTTTATAAATTGTGAAAACATCATGTCACAGTGATATGTCATTATTTTTGTTATAAAAGCACAGAGTGTTCCCTGTTAACAAGGCATTGTTTGACAAGGAAAAGCCTATTGATCACCTTCCAGTTTACTGTTAGAAGCTCAGAAGTTATAAGGGGAGGTTATATAATTTTTTTATTGAAGAAAACTGTTTGAGGAAAAACTGGGATTTTAAGGTGTTGAGTGCTTCTTATTACAAACTCATTACCTACCTCCCGCTTGCTGTATAGACAAATGACGGCGGGCGGGATCCCCTCTCGTCAAAGGATAACGCCACTCCAGTCTCACCTTGCTTGCATGCCCACGGGGGCAACCCTGATCTCGGTAAAGAGCCGATGACGCTCTTTACCCATGTGTGTCCAATCACAGCCACATGTAAACATGGAAGAGCCGTTAATAATTGGCTCCCCTCACCGATCAGCGGCATCTCCTCACAGGGGAGACCTGTACAGATAATCAGGGCACTAATCATTAGTGACCTGATTATATGTGCAGCCCCAACAAGTGCCCAGCAGTGATGCCAATCAGTGCCCATCGGTGATGGCAATCTGTGCCCATCAGTGATGCCCATCTGTGTCCATCAGTGATGCCCAAATTTTTCGTTTCACATTTTTTGGTCTTTCTTCTAGCAAAAAATAAAAAAACCTAA
Source organism: Lithobates sylvaticus (assembly GCA_028564925.1). Taxonomy (NCBI): domain Eukaryota; kingdom Metazoa; phylum Chordata; class Amphibia; order Anura; family Ranidae; genus Lithobates; species Lithobates sylvaticus. The sequence continues at coordinate 576,186,834 of CM053029.1, forward strand.
CAGTGATTAAATACCACCAAAAGAAAGCTCTATTTGTGTGAAAAAAAAAAAAATGTACTATATACAGTGTTGCATGACAACGAAATTGTCATTCAAAGTGTGACAGCTTTGAAAGCTGAAAATTGGCCGAGGCAGAAAGAGGGTAAAAGTGCTCTGTACTGAAGCGGTTAAAATGATATGTTGGGTATCAATCCCCTAAAACCATGAAATAATTCAGAAAACCATATTCAGTATCGCAACCCCCAAATGAGAGGCAACTCCCCTAAATACAAATATACACCATTCTAGTGTATGTGTAGCATCTCAAAGGGTTGCATGCCTCGTCCCAATGTGTTTCGCACTGAAGGCTTCCTCAGGGGTTTGTGGGGTGCTGTTAAGTATGGTTGCTGGAAAGAAGAAAATGCATATAATAATATATGATTGAATATATAGTACAGTCTTTTAATGAAGCTATAAAAACTTACAAAAAGCTTTGAAAAAAGATGTCCACCAATCAGGGGTACAATCAAGGATGGTAATGATCTCTCAAACCACAATTAAGAGTGTAGGTGGTGCAGAATGGAAAAAAAGTATGGAAGCGGCAACGTTTCACCATGAAATGGTAGATGGTGATATTTCCTCAAGGATTTGTTTCTTAAAGCACAGATTAACAGTACAAATAAAAGTTTTGTTAGGAGATGTATGCTATTTTCGGTAGATGAGGTAAAGGTTTTCTCCTTCGGTCCCTGTGCAGGTTTTTGCTGGTTCTCCTCGTCTTCTGTTCTACTTTCCAGGGACTTTACTTTAGATTGTGGGTCGTGGAGGGTAGCTGTGTGGTTGCGGATCGCATTGTTCGTCACGTTGACCCAGTGTTTCACTGAAGTATTTGGTCACAGAACTTGTCTAAATCTTGCTGGATCAGGCTGATGGAGTTGTTCCATCTTGGAGGTAAGGGCTGAAAGACGTCCCAAGTTGACAGTCATCACTTCAGAGAACTTTGCCTGTTCCAGGGAGTCACCATGTTGTAAGTCCTGTTCTGACCCTTTCTTGAACCTCTTGTAGTCTCCCGTGCAATGCAAGACAGTTGTGTTTCCCCCCTGGTCTGGTCTTCCCCAGATAATAGGAAAGAGCTGTCTCTAGAGTGGTAGAAAGAGTTGGTTGTCCACCACTGATATTAGGCAGGTATTCATGCTAATCGCAGCAGAGCTCCTTGATCATATGTGACCAGTAGGGATGGGCCCGATGTTCGATTCGAACCCATGTTCGAATCGAACATCGGCCGTTCGTCCGCTCGGCGAGTCCAGAACTATGTGGGCCGTTCGCATCAAATTTGCGTGATGCGAACGGTCCACAATGCACTGCACCAGTCGCAGTGAATTGCTGGCTGATGATTGGCCAAGCATGCACTGTGACCCCGCATGCTTGGCCAATTATAGAGCCAGCGGCGAGGAGAGCAATAATTGGCCACAGGCAGGAAGCCTGTGGCCAATTATAGCTCAGGGGGTTTAGTACATGCCCCACACTATATAAAGCCGCCGCGCCAGCGGCCTCGTGTAGTGTGTTCCGGCGTTAGGAACAGTGATAGTGTATTGTACATGTACACAGTGTATTTGAATCATTACTTTGTGGGGAAATTCTAGGGAAAGAGGAAAAATAGGCAGGGATAGTGTATTCTTCTCAGCCTTTACTTGTGGGGAAAGTGTAGGGATAGAGGAAAAATAGGCAGGGATAGTGTGTTCTTCTCAGTGCTGTTCTCTACCAATCCAGCCATCTGCATGAGTTAGTGTGTGTGTGTGCTGTGTGAGTATAGCACAGCAGTAGCACACTAAACCACCTTACACTGTATCTGCCCTGTTGTCACCTAAGACAGCCATCTGCAGGAGTTAGTGTGTTTTGTGTGCCTCCAGCACAGCACAGTATACACCAACAGTCCATACATACATACATACATACAGTATATACCTACAGTCCCTATCTTGTTTGCAACGCCTGTATACTGCGGTTCAGAGTATATAGGGTTTTAGGTATAGGGTTTTATTTTGGTGGCAGGGTTCCCCTAAATATCCATACAAGACCCAAAGGGGCTGGTAGTAGGCTGGGGTGGGGGGGGGATGTGGGGTAGCCATGCCATTTTTCTCAAAGATTTTCATCCATATTGCCTGGACAAGACATGACATTAAAGCCGCAAGCAGTTTTAAATGGCTTCTATTTTTCCTTTACAAATGTCATTTTGTGCAGGGACAGTTCTAAACATGGGAAACACATGCCACTTCACAGGCATACTTTACACACCCCCCAGGTAGCATATTTAAAGGAATATTTCACTTTTTTTTTTCACTTTATGCATCATTAAAATGACTGCTCCCGAAAAAACGTCAGTTTTTAAAACTTCTTTTTGCATTGATACATGTCCCCTGGGGCAGGAGCCGGGTCCCCAAACCTGTTTTATGACAATAACATGCATATTGGCCGTTATAATTAGAACTTTAGATTTTAAACGTTCGCGTTCATTGTAACTAATTCTAACGTTCGCGCAAACTTTCGGTCCGTTCACAGGTTCTGGTGCGAACCAAACCCGGGGGTGTTCGGCTCATCCCTAGTGGCCAGTCTGGTTGCCACCTTGGACCTCCATCCCCCCTTTCCCCATGTATGTCACCTTACATATTTTTCTGATTACTGTAACATTTAAACTTTTATTCACGTTTTTGCATCTCAAAACATTTTCCAAATAGTCTTAGAGGCTTATTTATGAAGGTCATTATTTATGATTGACTTTTTTTTCATGGGAAAGCTTTGCTTGCATGTATTTACACTAATTAAAAGAAAAGTAAAAATAACCAGGCAAAATCAATTTTGCAAATAACATCAGCAGTTCTTGAATATTTTGCCATATTTTAGTGATTTCTTTTGATGACAGCAATTTAGAATATTCAGAACCAGAAATAACCCATTATTTTAGATTATTTTAAAAAATAGTTTATTTTGTTAATTTGAAATTCCTGTGGCTGTTTTTTTTTTTTTTTTTTAATTACAAGTATAGTTTTCACTATATTATTGTGGATAGGGGATATTACTGTGCTAACTCAATTAGTGAAGAAAAATTAACAGCTGCTACATAAGAATGTGACAAAAATTCAATGCAAAAGATCAGTGAAAAATGTAGCGCTAAAAATATAAAACAAAAAACAATGAACAATATATCAAGTATTGTGTGTAAATAAAAACTTTGTGATAAAAATCAATCTCAAATATACCGTATATACTCGAGTATAAGCCAACCCGAATATAAGCCTAGGCATCTAATTTTACTACAAAAACTGGGAAAACTTATTGACTCGAGTATAAGCCTAGGGTGTAAAAATGCGCAGCTACTGTAAGTGGAAAAGAGGGTCAACAATGCCCATTTGCAGCCTCACTGTGCCCATTTGCAGCCATAGGTCCCCCGAACTTCAAACTTGGTAGTTAAGGGTTCCTAGATGCCCCCTAGCTGCAACCAAAATTTGGGGTCTCTGGAACCAAAGGGTCCCCAAAATGACATTGCTGCAAATGGACACAGTTGACCGATTTTGGGGCCCTATATCTTGGGGCCAATTGGTGCTAGGAACCCAAAATTTGGTTTGCACACCAAATTCTGTGGTTCCTAGCACCAAGTGGCCCCGAGATACGGAGCCCCAAAGTCGGATCGAAAAATGTCATTCTCTGCTGCAGAAAAGTGCTTGACTCAAGTATAAGCCGAGGAGGGCACTTTCAGCACAAAAAAATGTGCTGAAAAACTCGGCTTATACTTGAGTATATATGGTAATGAATATAAAACAGAACATATATAATGAGTAGAAACACAGGTGAGAAAGTCCCAAAGGTGAAACAATCCTATGGTAAACATATATGGAGTCCACCACGAAAAGTTGTTGCTCAGAAGTGGGGTACAAAGGCCTCAGCAGGCATGTAGAGCATCAGGGATAGTGTGTCCTCCACCCAAGATAAAGGGTATACACTCTAATGCCCCATAGACACGAGCGGATTTTCCATCTGAAAAATCTTGGATGTTTTTTGAATTCCGCTCAGGCTTGGCTTGCATACACACGGTCACACAAAAGTTTGCTGAACTTTCAACTGTCAAGAACGCAGTGACGTACAACACTACGACGAGCCGAGAAAATTAAGTTCAATGCTTCCGAGCATTTGTCGAATTGAGAACATGCTCTCAAACTTTTGCTGGCGGAAATTTGACCAGCAAAAGACAGATGGAGCATATACATGGTTGCATTTTCAGACAAAAAGCTCCATCGGTCTTTTACTGGCCGAAATTCCGCTCGTGTGTACGGGGCATTACTGGAAATAGTGGACTCGAATGTCAACGACAATGAGTCAATCATGCATGGATAGCCCGATCAGCAGATTTCCATAACGATCCAAGGAATCCAAAGAGCTCCAAGAACGATTCCAGGGAATCGTGCAGGTAACCGTCAGGCTGGAACTCAGATGTTAAGATGCTCAGATGCTGACATCACCAGGGTCCTTCTACTGGGTAGACACTAGCCGCTACCACTTTTAAGAGTGAAGTGAAGAATGTGAACTTTTTGATGCCTCAACAATGTGATCTTGTATTCAGATCCCTTTGGATGAGAGTTTTTGGCTTTCCAGTCTGGCTGCTTAATATCTGAGTTCCAGCCTCACGGTTACCTGCATAATTCCCTGGATTTGTTCTTGGAGCTCTTTGGATTCCCTGGATCGTTTTGGAAATCTGCTGATCGGGCTATCCTTGCTTGATTGACTTGTTGTCGCTGACATTCGAGGCCACTATTTACGGTAAGTGTATACCCCTTATCTCGGGTGGAGGACCCACTATCCCTGATGCTCTACATGCCTGCTGAGGCATTTGTACTAGACATGTGCACAATAGAAAAATTAGTTTAGTTTCGTTTCGTTTCTGTTTGTTTCCGTTGATTCGTAACGATTCGTAATTTCGTAAGTCGTCGGTGTTCGTATTCGGACTCGTTCGTATTTTTGTAAGAGTTATTTTTTCGTTGATTCGTATTTCCGTTGGTCTAATTTTCGTTTAATCGAAATTCGTATTTTCGTTATATTTCGTATTCGGACGCATTCGCATTTTCGGAAGAGCTATATTTTCGTTGATTTGAAATGATTCGTATTTCCGTTAATCTAATTTTCGTTGATTCGAAATTCGTATTTTCGTAGATTTAATTAAATTCGTACTTTCTTGAGATTGATTTATTCGTACTTTCGTAACATTGTTTTCATAGATTTGTAATCGGAGCATAATTCATAATTTTATGTAATGTGTATGCTATTTATATGTTTAAGAAACAAAAAAATGTCTCTCTCACAAGTCAGAACTTAACTCAAAAAGACACCAAAACACAGAGCCTCCGACCCAACCACACCCTATCTGGACTCTGGATGGAATATTTCAGAATCAGAACTAACATTCATTCTTTCGAATTCTCGATCAGCAGAATTTTCGTTATTTCGTATTTTCGTTGTTTCTATTTCCTTTTTTCCGAATATATTTCGTAATTTCGATTTTTCGTTCATTTTGATTTTCGTTATTTTTGAATCTTTGTTCGGTATTTTCATTGTTTCTGTTTTCGTTTTTCGGATTTTCATTCTTTCGTAGTTTCGTTGTTTCTAATTTAATTATTTCGTATTTTCGTTGTTTTTCATATTCGTTCTTTTCGATAGTACGTTTTTCGTACTATTTTTAGTAAACCATTCGTTCATTCCTACGATTACGAATGAACGAATATAATGAATTTGAACGGAAAACGAATTCGTAACTAAACGAATTGCACATGTCTAATTTGTACCCCACTTCTGAGCAACAACTTTTTGTGGTGGACTCCATATATGTTTACCATAGGATTGTTTCACCTTTGGGACTTTCTCACCTGTGTTTCTACTCATCATATACATTATATTTGAGATTGATTCGTATCACAAAGTTTTTATTATTTACACACAATACTTGATATATTGTTCAATGTTTATTGTTTTTATATTTTCAGCGCTACATTTTTCACTGATCTTCACCATATTATTCACATAGGCATTGTAAATCTCAGCTTCTAACTTTTACAAACGGAGAAAAGTTTAACATAAATTAAATGTTAGTGCTTGAAGCGGAACTTCATTCACTCAATCAACAAAAGCCATTTTTAATCCTTTTAGTGCCAGCATTGGTAAATAGTTAGGGAAGTTTATTATATTTACTTGTTTTAAATGTTTTCTTTTCTAGACATGTGCATTTGTTTTTGTCCAAATGCATTTTCGTCCTAATTTTGGATATTTTCGTTATCGTTTTAACAAAATGATAACGAACGTGCAGAATTCGAAAACCGAAAGATCCGACATAAACAAATGCTTTATTTTCATTTTCATTGTGACAACAGTTTGATATAGATAGGAGATTCGACATGACGCTGACAATAGCGATCTGTGTCCATCGAACCTGTGGTCGAATGTGTCTAACCTTATCTCTATTAGTCCAAGATTATTCTACATAGAGAGAAAAGATTCGACATTATAGAGACAATAGCAAAGAAGGTCGAATGTGCCTAACCTAACTCTATTAGTCCAAGATTATTCAACATAGAGAGAAAAGATTCGACATGAAGATTCGACTAAGCAGTCACCGCGAGCGGACATTTATGGTCAAATGCTCCGCCCATAGGTTATAGAAGAATTCTAATGTTGGTCGACTAGTAATAATAATTAATAAATATAATATTTACTAGTGTCATACAACATTAAAATTCTACTATAGCTTGTAGGCGGAACATTCGACCGAAAATGTACGATTGCGGCGTCGTACAGTTTAGCTGCTCCGTCGAATCTTCTTAGAACATTCAACAGACACCATTAGCCTTCAACCTTAATTATTTCGGATTTTCGGACGAATGCATTTTTTAACAAAACAAAATAAATAAAAACGAATTTCGGTAGTAACGAATTAAATTTATTTTTTGTACGAAAACAAAATTCCGAAACAAAATATTTCAGTGTGCACATGTCTATTATTTTCACATTTCTTCAGTTACTGCTTTCCATGCCTGGGCAAATTATGTCATACATCCCAGGAGTCTTCAGGAGGGGAGGATTTTCTCAGCTAAACACACCCTTCTGAATGCATGCCTGAGCTAAGGGCAGACAAATTACAGGAAGTAAATGCTACACAAATCATTTGCCCTTGCCCTTACTCAGGATGGACACATGAGGGAGGTGTTTTTTCAAAGTGATTTCTCAGCAAAATAAAGCATGGAAACATGGATGGATGGGGGAATTTGCTTTGAATATTAAATATAAATGAAATAGCATTTTTGGTTTGTGGTGCTCAGATGCAGTGTATTTCCACTTTAATCTGTAGCTAAACATTGTGGACACAAGACACTCTATAGAGACAAAGGGCATTTCAGCTACCCAAAATATACCCTGTACACATTTTAAACAGGACAGTAGCGTACACTATTGTTATATTACCAATGTATTTACTCAATTATGCAATTCCAATGTTACTATTGTCTTCTATGTTTGAATAGTGAGATGCTTTAATCTGCTGCCATTGGAGCTTTAAAACTTAACTCCAGTAACTCCAGTCAAAAAGTGAAAGTGTTACTAAACCCAGGACTCTGCATTCACTATACCTGGTCCCCCACAGTACACAGAACACGGAAATGCAATTATTTTAATAAATATAAACGACAAAATAAATGTTCTCATCAGCAGTATATAGCAGACTTGTGACTTCTATCAGTGTCTGGTTAAAGCTTGTAGGAGGATACCCACTTCCATATCTGGTGGCAATGCCCGGTGGTCCAAGAATTCTGGGAAAATATTTTTGATATGGCTTCTAAAGCTCTGGAATGCTCTATTCCTCCGAATCCATCCATGGCTCTTCTTAACCTGAAACCTCCATCGCTAACTTATTCTCAATTTAAGTTATTTCTCCAGCTTAGTACTGCAGCTAAACAAACTATAGCTAAAGCCTGGAAGTCCAAAACTTTAATAATAGCGGAAACCAAACACAGAATGAATAGAGCTTTGATCCACGCTAAAATGTCGGCTATAGAGGACAATAATATTACTAAATTTACACAGATTTGGCAACCGTGGGTTAAGCACTACTTTTCCTCTGATTTTGACCAGTCATTACTGTTACCTCAATAATTATACCAGTTATCTTAGTGACTAACTTCACTAATTTGTTTGCTATGCGGACCACCACCTGGAGAGACTCTTTCCTCCTTTTCCCTTGCTTTCTCTCTCTTATTTTTCTATTTCTTTTCTACTCTCTACCTTTACCTTTTTATTCTTTTTTGTTATGTGATACATACATATGGGATTCTCTCATTTTGTCATCACAATTTTTATCCCCTACAACAAGCATGAATTGTCTATCAGATTGTTTACCTATATGCAAATGAACACTGTAACCAATAGGTTATGAACTTATTTTGAATATTTACACACTTATTTTATTCTCATATAAATTTTTTCTCTCTACTCTCAATACTACCTTGGTTAATGTGATACCTGCTCTTTCTAATTGCCCCCACTTTACCACAGTTTGTACCCACTTGGGGTGGTAAAGTGGTCTGGAGGCATGATTATATAGTTCCTAGGTATGGTTCAGGGACAATGTTCGTATCCCTATAGTACTACTGAATAGGCTATTTCTATAGTGTTCTCCTTTTACAGTTCGCAATTCATACTTTGGACTGCAAGATATTCATGCTTCTATCTATGATTATTTAATTTCAACGATATCCCATATATGAATATGAATATATTTACGGTATTTTATTGTCTTTCTTTCTGTTCTTTATTGTTTCTTTTATGAGAAAATAAAAACATTAAACGAGAAAGCTTGTAGGAGGAGATTTCTTTCTACTCTGGCTTTCCTATGAGGCTGCAGGACCCCTGACCCTGTCTGGACAGTGCTGATTGGCCCTGTGCTGATTACATGCACCCTACCAAGAAAACAAAAACTCTCCAGCAATACACACCAAACTGAGCATGTGCAGCTTGTCCCCAAGCTCTGTGCTATCAAGAAATGATTAGGGGACAATGGAAGAAGGGGAAGATCAGGGAATACAGGATCAAACTGCCTTTTTACACAATGCACAGGATTAACCCCTTAGTGAGTTCCACAGTGAGTATAACAAGCATGCTTTACTGCATATACAGACGGATTTTACTGTAAAAGTATATTAGCAAAAATATTGGGATGCCTGCCTTTACATGCACATGCAACTTTAATGGCATTCCAGTCTTCGTCCATGGGCTTCAGTATTGAGTTGGCCCACCCTTTGCAGCTATAACAGCATCAACTCTTCTGGGAAGGCTGTCCACAAGGTTTAGGAGTGTGTCTATGGGAATGTTTGACCATTCTTCCAGAAGCGCATTTGTGAGGTCAGGCAGTGATGTGGACAAGAAGGCCTGGCTCACAGTCTCCACTCTAATTCATCCCAAAGGTGTCTTGTCGGGTTGAGGTCAGGACTTCATGCAGGCCAGTCAAGTTCCCCCACCCCAAACTCGCTCATTCATGTCTTTATGGACCTTTCTTTGTGCACTGGTCCTAATCATTTGGTGGAGGGGGGATTATGGTGTGAGGTTTGGGGAGGACCCGTTCCTGTTGCAATGGATGAGAGTTTGGGGTGGAGGAACTTGACTGGCCTGACCTTAACCTAATAGAACACCTTTGGGATGAATTAGAGCAAAGACTGCGAGCCAGGCCTTTTCTTCCAACATCAGTGCCTGACCTCACAAATGCACTTCTGGAAGAATGGTCAAACATTCCCATAGACACACTCCTAACCCTTGTGGACAGCCTTCCCAGGACCGAAGGGTGGGCCAACACTCAATATTAAATCCTATGGACTAAGACTGGGATGCCATTAAAGTTCATGTGTGTGTAAAGGCACGCATCCCTATCCTTTTGGTAATATTGTGTGTATATATATACTGCATATACATTCAGATTTTACTGTTGTGGTTTTAGTAACACTTTAATTAAACAAGCTGAAGTTAGAAGCTGATTGGCTACCATGCGCAGCTGCACTAGATTTTGCACTCTCCAGTTTTAGGAAATTACCCCCATTGTTTCAGCATGACAGCTGGGCAATTAGCCTTTTTAGAAAACGGGGTCAGCAATGGCAGCCAACACATTTTTTTTCACTCTAAATTTCCTTTAAAGAGGAAGTAAACCCTCTGGAAAAAATAAAAAAAATAAACACCCTGCAAGACAAAGGCATAATGAGCTAATATGCATAGCATACTAGCTCATTATGAATTACTTACCTGAGATCGAAGCCCCCGCAGCAGTCCTCGTTTCCCTCCTCCATCACCGCCATATCTCCCGGAGTGACTTTAGGGTATCGCGGCTCCGGCACTGTGACTGGCCGGAGCCGCGATGATATCACTCCTGCACATGCGCGTGGGAACCGCCACTAATGGCACGATCGCCATTAGGAATGGCACGCTCAGTGCACCTGCGCGCCGTTGTCTATGGCGCCAATGCCCCGTTGACCTCGGTGCCTGTGTAGCGCCAATAACCCTGTGCAGGGCGGCTGTGGATTTCTGGGCTTACCGATTACCTCGTCCTTTGTAGCTCGTCATTCGTTGTCTAGGGGTTCCCAGGGTTAGTACCCAGTAATTGTTGAGATTGACACTCAAAGTCCTTTTGAGGATTTTTATTTGCAAAAAACGTTGAAACATAAGACAGTATCTCAGTTGGGAATAGAGTTTATGGGTGATAAAGCTCAGGCACTTTAGAACTGCTGACATCAAATAAATGTCTCTCTAGATCCAGGGAGTAGCCACTCGCAACTGGACACTTCACTGTTGGATAAACCCTTGTTTTGTAGATCTAGCAGCCAACAAGTGATTCGGTCTTTAGCAAAGTCTCTGCCACAGACTTGGTTGTAAAACTTTAAGTGAACGTATAACAGTCTCTGCCACAGACTAGGTTGTAACCGAAGGATAGGTTAGGAACTTTTCCTATGGTACCTGTATCTTTCAGCCGATCCAGTGATAACGTAGGAAATGCGGATTAACTAGTGTCCATACATCTCAGCTCCCAGGCTCTTACCGAGCAGCCAGCTTCGTGCGTGGCACTCCTCTGAAGAGTCCTCCCCTGGTCGCATGTAGAGTTGCTGGGCCTCTCCAAACCTGAGAGGACACCGGGACACTTCAGAATCCTCCTACTGCGCCTCGAACTAGCCAGTTCCGAGGCTCAGAAACAGAATGGATCCCCACCCCAGACCATGAGGGCCTCTGGGACTGGTCAGGATGACCAGGCTTACAGGGTCAGCAGACGCTCCCGGACTGAGACCCCTCACGGGGATGGTCCGGACCGGAACCAGAAGCGAAGAACAATCAAATACTCTTAACACGTGACTTCAGCACCTTAAGTACCCCTTCCCGGAATACCCAGCAGGGCCAGACGCGCCCACTGATTGGCTCCGGGAAGAGACTGGTACCCAATGTGTCCAACCAGACTGCGTTCTCAGCCGGTCAGAGGTGCCCACCTCACCTATGACCAGGCAGAACTCTAGTACAGCCCAGTCAAACTGATGCCAAAGTAATGACCTAGAACAATTAACCCCCCAAAACTTACAGTTTGGGAAAAACTAAATTTACAGAATAGTGCACACTTAGAAAAAGTGTCGGCGCTACACCTGTCTTTTGCAGATATCTCCTAAACCGTGTAGGTTTAGGAGATATTTCTTGCACCTTCAGGTAAGCCTTAATCTATGCTTACCTGTAGGTAAAAGTTGTCTGTAAGGGTTTACAACCACTTTAAGAATACACCAAACCGTTTGTAACTTGTTCTACTACAGCTGGGCTGAAGTAGTTCTATTATAATCAAATATACACAAATGTGTATTCTGGGCACAATTTAAGCAGAAGGCAGTCCAACTCTTAATACAGTTCGGTGTGGTGAGAACCATTATACAGTTCTGTGGTCATAAAAGTGGAAATCGGCAACAGTTGCAAATCGTCTTCGAAGGTTTAAAATTAAAAAATAAAAATTAAAGTCACAGCATTCAATTCGATTTTTTTTTTTACCCAATTTTACGATGGAAACAGATACTCTAAAATTCCAAACATGCAGGCGCCCGGTGGAAGTTGGTGCTGAAATACCGATGAGTTTTCAACTGAAATGAAATGGAAAAAAAGACAAAACCCAGATGTTTGGCTGGATATAATCTGTTACTCCATCCATTTCTCATCATCCTCTGTGGAGATTTGTTCACAGCAGGGCTCGAAACCACTAGCTGAGCAAAGATAATTTAGAAAAAGTTGTCTGTGACCTTTCAGAAGACTGTTCATGCAGAACATACACAGTGCAATTAAAGGATGTGTATAGAAGGAACGAGAAAGGAAAACAGTAGTCACGACAGCCATGTGATGGATATGGACTTAACTCCTTAAACACGTAAAGCCCAACTCCAGATTGGATTTATCAAAGCTTTGAAACTGTTTATTTTGGTGCCAGGATCTTGGAGCTGGATGTTTTGGTGCAGGTCCAAACATTTTACTGTATAGGCTTTCGGGTGCAGATGTAGTGTTTGGGATTAATTTGGAGGTCAGATTAGAACAGGGGCGGACTGACAACTCATAGGGCCCCCGGGCAATAGGAGATTATGGGACCCCCAGGCAATCAGAGATTATGGTGCCACACAGTATACACATACACAGTATACAATCACACAATATACACATACATGTACACACAGTATACACAGACATGTTTCTATTGGTTGAGAAGGTACTGGAGAGGTGGGGCAGCTATAATCTCGATTTTTAGATGAAAATGATGTCGGTAAGGGGCATTTCAGAAACAGATGTATAAAAACACAGATTTTTACATACTGTCCCTGGTTTTACTGAGGCTGGCGACCCTGATGGGGCCCCCTAGTGGCCCAGGGCCCTCAGGCAGTGCCCGAGTGGCCGAATGGTCAGTCTGCCCCTGGATTAGAATAGTATTTGGCTTAGAGTTTAACGCCCTTACGCCACAATTTTTTTTTAAATAATTTCCTTTCTTATGTACTCACCATCAATGCTTACCTGCTTCATGCTCAAACGTTGCACTCTATGGCCTTCCCTGGTTTCAGCCACCACTTCTAGTCTGGGTTGAATGAGCATTATTCAACTCACTTTCTGTAAGCCCAGGTCATCAAAAACATGCCCTCTGCGGGCACTTCATCATTCTCACAGGAGAATTATGTACCATTATGTGGTGCTGTTCCACAGGGCCATCTTAGTGCATGGGCACTGCCCAGGGGCCCCAAATGCATGGGGACCCAATGATAGTCTTGCATTACATCATATTTGTCAACTGTCCTGGATTTCCTGGGATAGTCACAGTTTTTACTAAGCTGTCCCTGGATGGCCGTGTCCCAGGCAGCGTCCCGGAACCTGTACCGTCCTGATCTCAGTATTGTGCCCTTCTGACCCCCTCCCTACTGAGCCCTTCTGCCTCCCCCTCTGTACTCTGCTCTTTGTGTTGAATAGTCTTTGATTTATGGCATGTATTCTTATTGTTTAACCTCTTCTGGACCGCACACCGTCATTATACATTGGTACTTTGACGTTAAATACTAGGGTTACGGCAGCAGATAGCTGCCATAACCCCAGTACTTTCTTAAACGGCGGGTGGTCCGCTTTATGGTAAAAGTGGTCTCCATGGCGGATTCGTGCAAGATCACTTTTATCGGCAGAGGGAGAGGTGTCCGCTTACCAAAGCCGTCGGTAGCGGTGGAGACGATCCGATCCTATCCCCACTGAGGCACTGTGTTGAGTGAGGGAATGATGGCCCCCACTCGACTCAGTGACATTGGATGATGGCAGCGACGTCAAACATCACTTCCGCCCAATGGCCTTAAAGGGACATTTTCTTTTTTCATTGAAAAAAAAAAGACAGGTTTACAGCAATGGATTCCAAATGCAAATACCACACTTAAGCCTCGTACACATGATTGGATTTTCAGCAGGGAATTGTGTGATGACAGACTGTTTGCCTAAAATCTGACTGTTTGTAAGCTCCATCAGACAATTGTTGTCCAACTTCCCGCCAATAAATGTTGGATGGCAGGCTAGTAAATTTTCACTGGACAACTGTCTGTTGTCAGATTTTCCTATTGTGTGTACACAAGTCCATCACACAAACTACAAGTACAAACATGCATGCTCCGAATCAATGCTCACCAAACACGACATTAGCAGAAGGTGCCCAAAGGGTGGCGATCAAGAGCTGAAATTCCTCGTAATACGTCACTATGTTTGTGTTTGTTGGCCAACAATTGTGTACCGTTTGTATGCAAGACAAGTTCACAGCACACGCCCTTCGGACAAAAGTCTGATGTTTTGTTGGCCAACAATCCGATCATATATACGAGGCTTTAGAATCAACTCCAGACCTTTTACCTGCTTAATTGATGAAGAAATAACGAAGGAGTGGCCACGAAACCGCTTTTGATTCAATTGTCCACTTATGTTTGGCCCCTTGAAAAAGGGGGGGGGGGTTGCTATTCTTATCTTAAGAGCTGTAATTCCTAAACTCTTCTTCCAATTTGGATGTACCTACCCTAAAATTAAACCTGAGAGTATGCACTTCCAGTCCATACCCATTATATAACTATAGCTTGAATATGTTTTGGTAAATACCCGAACAAAAAAAAAAAAAATGAAAATTGTGCCTGTGTCCAAATATATATGGACCTAACTGTATGTGTGCTGAATATATAGTAAGTTTAGTTCATCTATGTTATTCCAGCAGAGTGGATACCCACCTGTGCTATAAATTATAAGATGTTTGCTTTGTCCTAGTTGGCATAAATGGAACCCACTTTAGCTGTTGTATTATGTATGTCACAATAAAAATTCATATTGATCTTGGATGATCTTAACCAGTCTAGTAGAAGCTAGGGTCTTAAAGCTTTTGTTAACCCAAAAAAAATATTAGGATCCTGCTCCTTTAAAGCATTTTATACAGCACAGTGCTTGTGCTGTGTAATTTGGACCCCTGTAACACCTAAAAAACCTAACTGATCCTGCCAGTTTCTCCCCTCCCCAATGTAAACTGACCACGATAATCATGGCTACTGAGCCCTGACACCGTGGTCAGTTTACGTGCCTCTGTCATCCGCAGCCTGCTCTTCTGTGTCTGTCTCCTCTGCCCCCCCCCCCCCCCCCCCCTCTGCGTGTCCCCTAGTGCTGCCCCATCCCCCTCCTGTTGCAGGAATATCCAATATGTTTTTACACTATCCATTTTGTCTCCTCATACAGTGCCCCCCTGTCTCTGTGTTTTATTAAAAAAAATTCTCCTTTACCGTATTTCATGGCAGCTCCCCGTCGTGTCTCCTCTCTCCTGCTCATGTCCCAGGGACGTCAGCGGGGAATCCTTGGCCCTGCCCGCTGCTTCTGTCAGATGGGATGAGAGGAGACATGTCCAGTTACATGAGCGCCGGGATCCGCCGTGAAATACTGTAAAGGAGGAATTATTTTAATAAAACACAGAGACAGGGGGGGGGGGCACTGTATAAAGAGACAAAATGGATAGTGTAATTGTGTGAAAGTTGGTTAACAACCAACCACTTAAAGCCTGGTACACACCAGTAGTTTTTTTTGTTCAACCCAGTGGGGTGAACGAAAAAAAAAAAAAAAAATGGAAGGCTCAGGAGGAGCCACTGTACTAAATATTCAATGTTCCCAGATAGCAAGGATAACTTGCCACAAATTTGTGGCAGTGTTGAATTGTAAGTCTGTTAACTTGCTGCACGTTTTAACTGGCAAGTTCACTTGCAGAGCGCTTAAAGCACAAGTTCTATTTGTCACTTTTCCAATTTGTAGCCAATTTGTGTGGCGAGACTGTAGCAAGAGTAAAGTTGCAGTGGTGAGTCTACAGCAAGAGCTCTGCAAGTCTACAGCAGGACAATTCAGCCACAGTGACCCCTGTGGTGGGATGACTACTGCACATGGAACCAGAACTTGCAGCAGACTTGCAGAATGTTTGCATACAAAGTTGATCTGGAGTCATGCAATGTGGACTTGCTGCAATTGTGCAACAAACTTATGAATCCTGGCAAGTCTAGCAAAAGCTTAGCAAGTCATTTTTAAACTTGCAGCACGATTGCTTGCTATCTGGGTTAGTACAGCGATCTCCCCCGCTGAGCTATTGTATTCTGAGAGGGGGGACGGACCCCCGCCAGAACATTCCGGTTAGCGCCACTGGCCGAGAGCGCTGATCGGGAGGTGATCAGCAGACCTTTTTCAGTAATGCCCCTTCGACTGAAGCAGGCCGAACGGTTGGCTTCTGTCAGACCAGCTGTCATACACGCCGCCCGATATTCGGCCATTGTGTACTAGGCTTTAGTAGCCAAGTGCATCGCTCGGCTTTTGTCTTGGGTATCTAAAGCCAATTGCCCACTGATAATGTTTTACAGCTTCCCCACTACATTATTGAATAATAAAGTCTTCAGTTAGGTATATCATGGCAGGTGCTATACAATTTCAGAACAGAACTATCTGTTTAGACATCAGAAAAAGATACTAGAAAATTGTTAACTATTTTGTACCTAGCTAGTTAAGTGCAAAAGTCATTTTAAAGTGGGCTTCGTATGAAAATGCAAAGTACCCTATATACTCGAGTACAAGCCGAGTTTTTTAGCACATTTTTTTGCATGTATAACACGATGATTCAGATTGTTGTGTTTTCTAAAGAATATGGAGTGTTCCTAGCCTGTGGAAAGTCATAGTCCATAAGCTTGCTGAATGGACACTGTTTATTACGATATTGTACCATGGATACTGCTACAAAAAAATAATAATATGCTTTGTACTTAGAGCGCAGCAGCCTTTGATCGGGTTAACTATACTAAGGATTGTATTGGCAAACTTTTTTTTTTTTTTATTGTTTTACATAATGAATTGTTCATATCTTAATTTAAAATTTTTACAAATAAATTGTAAATACATATTGCACACCTCAATCTCTTTTTTCAAATCATGCTTGTTGCCAACCTGTGTTTAACTTACGAATAGAGATGGGGGGGGGGGGGGGCGGGGTAGTGTGCCTTGCAGCCTGTGTAATTGGATCTACCTGACATTCAGCCATTAATTTGCCTTGGGAATGTTGTTGCTCTTGCACAAATCTTTATGACCTGCTGACTGCATGTAGGACATTTTCAATATTCAAATTGCTAATACTTATGTTATTTTTAGTATTGAACATAGTATAGTAAGTACATTATACATAAATTCCTTTCAAAGTATGTTTGCATACCTCCCAACTTTTGAACTTAAGAATGAGGGACACTTGAAAGAGGAAGCGACTGACGGCGCGCTACGCGCACTGCGGCAATAGTGGGTGTGGTGCAGGGAGACAGTAGAACACTGAGCATCAATGCAGCCTCACTGTGTCCATCAAATGCACCTTTACTGTGCCCATGAATGCAGCCTCACTGCCCATCAATGCAGCCCTACTGCCCATCAATGCAGCCCTACTGCCCATCAATGCAGCCTCACTGTGCCCATCAGTGCAGCCTCATTGTGCCCATCAATTCAGCCTCACTGCCTATGGATGCAGCATCACTGTGCCCATCAATGCAGCCTCACTGCCCATCAATGCAGCATCACTGTGCCCATCAATGCAGCCTCACTGCCCATCAATGCAGCCTCACTGTGCCCATAGACGCAGCCTCACTGTGCCCATGAATGCAGCTTCACTGTGCCCACGAATGCGGCCTCACTGCCCATGAATGCGGCCTCACTGCCCATCAATACGGCCTTACTGTGTCCATCAAATACAGCTTTACTGTGCCCATGAATGCACACTCACCATTGCCTGGATCACACACACAGCGGGCATCTCCTGAGCGGAGCTGGGTCTGTGTGTGTTAGGCGGGGCTGTAACAAGGTCCTGCCTCCTACACCGGCTCGTGTGATAGGCAGAACATTGATTGAATCAGTGTTCCATCTAGACTATCACACGAGCCTGTGTAGGAGGCGGGAGCTTGTTAAAGCCCAGGCGAACACACACAGACCCAGCTCTGTGTCACACAGCTGGAAAAGGCCCGCTGTGTGTGACACACAAGAGGAGGAGGAGGAGAGATGGAGGGAGGGGAGCGCTGCAGCCACAGATAAAAACGGCATCCATGCTGCTGGATAAGATACAGGGAGGAGGTGGGTGGAGCTAACTACTAGGCATGGAGGGGGAGGAAGTAAAATTTTTGGCGTGAGATTTGACATTGGCGCAAGAGTATATGGTAAATATCTCCTAAACTGTGCAGGTTTAGGCTTACCTGTAGGTAAAATGGTGTAACAGGGTTTACAACCACTTTAAGACCACCTTGTACAGTTGGGTGGAACTCCGCTTTAAGTGGCTAGAGTAGGGGGTCTCAAACTGTCGGCCCTCCAGCTGTTACAAGTCCCATCATGCCTCTGCCTGTGGGAGTCATGCTTGTAACTGTCAGCCTTGCAATGCCTCATGGGACTTGTAGTTTCGCAAAAGCCGGAGGGTCGCCAGTTTGAGGCTAGGGTTGCCACTAGACAAGTGCAATTAGTTTCGTACGAATCGCAAATTCGTACATTTGTATGAATCTGAAATACAATTGTTTATGCATACAGATTTTGTACGAAATTTCACTCGATCTGCACCTCTGCCCCCCACCCCTCCCCTCTGTGTCTGCCCACACTCCAATCCCTGGTGCTGTGCCTCAGGAAAGGAAAGTTGGGGCTGGAAATTTGAAGTCCAGCAGCCTCAGATACATCTGAATGAGAGGAGCCAAGGGGTGAGTGAGCTCAACATCCATCCCTGTCTGTGACTGAAGTCTCCCCCTCTCTCTCCCACATCTGAGTAAGTACACGAAGGCAAATCAGGGTTCTCGGAGCACCCCTTACATCAGAGTTTCCCTTTACACCAGAGGCCACAGTGTTTCCCCTTTTATCAGAGTTCTCAGTGTCCCCCCTTAAATCAGGGTTTCTAGAGCATCACTTATGTTAGAGGCCCCAGAGTTCTCTCTTACATCAGAGTCTGCAGAGTCCCCCATTGCATAAAAGGGAACTCTGCGAGTTCAGATGCAAAAGGGGAACTCTGTGGACTCTGATGTAAAGGGGGACTCTTGTTATTAACTTCATATGATTAGAAATGTTATTTAATAGCAAAAGGCTAGAGGAACCCTAGGGTTCCATGGTAGCTGGGTTGAAAATGGCTGCTCTAATAAATTTAGTTTTTGTACAAATGACCAGCAACAATGCTCCTTTGTTGGAGAGCAACATCTTATGAAGAGCCATGGCATGTGAAGTAATGCGCCTGAAATATTGCCTTGTCTTCCTTATTAGAGATCTGAGGGAACGTCTGCTAGTTCCATTTCATTGTAAAAAAGATGTTCAGCATGTAACAGACTCCTGTGTCTTGCGATAGGTATTAAGTAGGGCTTTGGACAAGCAGCAGGAAAAGTTCTCTGCTCTCTATACATGCGGAAGCATTTTTTTTTTGTTAAAGCGAGCTTACAGGCAGTGAGAGAATTTGATAAATAATGTATTGTCTTTTGTCTTGCAGGAGCACTGGAGGGAGAGGCACAATCAGATCAGCTGTGGAAAGCTTACATAGCAAATCTAATAGGTTTGTAAATGAGATTTCTTTTTGTTCATTTGTTTTGGCTGTGAGGCAGCTATTAATCTGCTGTGGTCTGAAATGGTGATGTTTGCCACTATAGGAATAGTTATCACTCAGTCCAATTCTCTCCTTGTCTGAGCTCTTCTTCGACGCAACCTAATTTCACATTGGAGGAGTCGAGGCAACAGGCAGATAAAAGGACAGACTATGGAATCCTTTTCTTTTTCCAGTTGCTGCGCCATTTTTCAAATACGGTATTGTGCTGATATTTTTTTTTTAGAGGGCCATAGACCATAGGAAGTCATGATAATACACTTACAATTTAAACCGAAAATATTACAATTGGTCTTGCACATAGTTACATAAAGTTTATAAAGTAAAAAAAAAAAAAAGGAACGTGTTCATCCACTTCAATCTAAAGCCTCGTACACACGGTCAGACTTTCCGACAGGAAATTAATGATGACAGGCTGTTGGCGGAAAATCCGACCATGTGTATGCTCCATCGGACAATTTTTGTTGGATTTTCCGCGGAAAAATGTTGGCTAGCAGGTTTTAAAATTTTCTGCGGACAAATGTGTGCTGTCGGATTTTCCAATTGTGTGTACACAAGTCCGTCAGACAAAAGTCCAAACACGCGTGCTCGGAAGCAAGGACGAGCCAGAAGTGGTCGGTCTTGTAAACTAGCATTCATAATGGAGAATTGACATTCGTGACGCAGCAAATTATGAAATCTCCAAATGCAGAGCACAATTCTCTTCTTCTTTAATGGGATAATAATGAAGCTGCTTTGCTGGTGATACTGATGGAGTTGTTGCAAACTAATTTTCAAAGGCTTTTTTTTTCTAGTGATATCAATAATATTATTATGCTTTTTTATTTAATTTTTTTATTTGTGCAAGTTACCACAACACCATTATCCTGTAAGATCAAAGATACAACTATGTTGGTGTCCCTTGTTAATTTTACATTGTATTTTTTTAAATGTAACTGCCGACTCCCAAACTGTCATTTGAAGTAAAGCACATAGCCAAGTATTATTCTACACAATTTTTTTATTGTGCATTAAAAAAGGAAAACAAATAAAATTAGACATGCTATCTGCCAATAGAACTTATTCAAAAAGTGCATTCTATGCATCCAAAAATATAGAAAATATACCAAATCAAATCATTATTCAACCCCAAAAAGTTATGTCAAAGCAATAATAAATAATACGTTATCTCCTCCGATTCCGCAACATGGCTGGTTGAGGAACGGCCGAAACGAACTGAAAAGTGCGAACTGAAAAGTGCGAACTGAAAAGTGCGAAATTAAAAGTGTAAAATGAAAAGTGTGAATCAACAATCACCAAAGATCTACTAACACAAAATTAGCAGAAGGAGCCCAAAGGGTAGCGCTAAAGAGCTGAAAAACATGTAACATGTCAGGGGGGTCAGTGTAGGTGTCAGGGGGGTCAGTGTAGGTGTCAGGGGGGTCAGTGTAGGTGTCAGGGGGTCAGTGTAGGTGTCAGGGGGGTCAGTGTATGTGTCAGGGGGGTCAGTGTATGTGTCAGGGGGAATAATGTAGGTGTCGGGGGTCAGTGTAGGTGTCGGGGGTCAGTGTATGTGTCAGGGGTGGTCAGTGTATGTGTCAGGGGGGTCAGTGTATGTGTCAGGGGGAATAATGTAGGTGTCGGGGGTCAGTGTAGGTGTCGGGGGTCAGTGTATGTGTCAGGGGTGGTCAGTGTATGTGTCAGGGGGATCAATGTAGGTTTAGGGGGGGTCAGTGTAGGAGTCTGGTAGGTCAGTGTAGGGGGCAGGTAGGTCAGTGTAATGGTCAGGTAGGTCAGTTTAGTGGTAAGCATGGATGGGCGTGAGCCAGGCAGCAACTTGGACTTTGGGCTGAAGCTCCTGGTCTTTTTCCCACCTAGCAACTCCCCTGGCTATATAATACAATAATAAGAATATGAATTATTTAGAGACTAAGCCTGTACATGTATACAGGTCAGTATAAATTATATATGTTGGGCTGGTAGACTTAAATGGAGATTAGTCTCCCTTTCTAACTGAGAAGAGGACAGGATCAAAACAGACTAAAACAATACACCATCCTTTTTGTTCCAACAAAGAAGACAGGATCAAGCCAGATTTGGTTGTATAGTTGCATAGTTAATCTGGTTGAAAAGAGACACAAGTCCATCCAGTTCAACCAAAAGAGAAAAAAAAAAACACACACACACACAAATTGAAAACCATATACACTATCCTATAACCACAGTTGATCCAGAGGAAGGTAAAAAAAAAAAATGAAAATTGTATCAAATACTTACTGTCATTTTCCTTTCCTGACGCTAATACATGGCAGCATACATATGATATAGCTCCGCCCCTATATCCACCTACAGGACCCGTTTAGCTCTATAAAAGTCTGACTGAGAGCTACCTCCCCCATTCTTCGTATAAAGCACAAAGATCAGAGGGAGGGTTCATATGCTGCCATGTATTGGCATCAGCAAAGGAAAATTACGGTAAGTATTTGATACAATTTTCCATTTTCCTGACGCCAACATAGCAGCATACATTTTGAGAGGGAAGGTTTAACCACCTGATTACTTTGCACTTAAACCCCCCTCGTGACCAGACCAATTTTCAGCTTTTGGCGCTGACGCACTTGGAATGACAATTGCGCGGTCATACAACACTGTACCCAAATGTCATTTTTATCATTTTTTTCCCACAAATAGAGCTTTCTTTTGGTGGTATTTAATCACAGCTGGGGTTTTTATTTTTTGCTAAACAAACAAAAAAAGATGGAAAATTAAAAAAAAAAAAAAAAAATCATGTTTAATAGTTTGTTATAAAATTTTGCAAACAGGTAATTTTTCTGCTTCATTGATATGCGCTGATGAGGCGGCACAGGTGGGCACTGATAGGCTGCACTGGTTGGCACTGATAGGCTGCACTGGTGGGCACTGATAGGCTGCACTGGTGGGGACAGATAAGTCGGTACTGATGGGGACAGCAAAGATGGCACGGATGGGTGGCGCGGATGGGTGGCACGGATGGGTGGCACCGATGGGCACTGAATGACACTGATGGGCACTGATGGGTGGCACTGATGGGTGGGACTGTGGGCACTTTATTTGACAATAGACATAGAAGCTTGGATAGTTTTTCCTCCCAAACTCTACTGTAGTAAGAGCTGCTGGATGCACCCTGTAGTGTTTTAAGAACGTATGATGTGATGACCAGCTAGCCGCTTAGCAGACTGTCTCCAGAGACACTCCTGCCCGTGCCGCCCAAGAAGAAGACATCGCCCTGGTTGAGTGAGCTCTAACCACCTCCGGAGGATCCTTCCCGGCCGCTCTATATGCCCGGTGAATAATTTTTACTATTTAGGCTGAGATCTTTCCCTTTAAATTTTCCCGTAGGTATGATGAAAAGTCTGTCAGAATGTCTGAATGTAGAAGAAGCCTGGAAACAGGCTTTGAGGACTTTTGGAATCTCCATCTCGTGCAGATCAGCATCTGATTCCGCTGGGAAGGCTGGAAGCACCCATTCACTGGAGAGATGAAATATCAATGCCACTTTTGGGACAAAGTGATCAAATTGGTCTCTGCATAACCCTGTCTGTGAAGAACATGGAACAAGGTTCGGCTGCCCCCAATTCTTGAAGCTCCGACACCCTTCCCCCTGAAGTTATGGCTATTAGGAAAGCCATTTTTAAAGGAGATATCCCATAATAAACAGTCTTCTGTCAGAGCACAAGGAGGGTTTGCTAGAAAATTGAGGACTACTGCCAGGTCCCATTGAGGGAACCTATTTCTCTTAAGAGGGCGTAGTCTAAGTACCGCTCTCATGAAGTGCTCCACCAGCAGGTTTGCTGCTCCTTTCTTTTGGGTAAAAGCAGAGATGAAACTTGCACCTTAAGTGAACTTAGGCTGAGCCCCAATCCGATTGCAGGAAAGACAGGATTTGAGATACTTTTGGGTCAGTAGAGTCAAACGGACATCCAGCTGCAAAGCTCATGAACCTATTCTATATTCTGGAATAGATGGCATTGGCTGGCCCCTTTCTGGAACTCTGTAAAGTTCTAATAACCTCTGGAGAACATCCTAACGCTTGTAACCCCTGTCTTTCAATCTCCAGGGGGCTAAGGCCTGTCATGATGGTTGCGGATGTAGGATATCTACTTGCGACTGGAGATGAGGAGTCACCGGCAGATCGGTGGGCACACGCTGAGATCCATTGCCAAAGAGAACCATGGTCTGTGAGACTAGTAAGGTAATACTGCGATGACTGTCAAATTCTCTGTCAACAATCTCCTCAGGAATTTCACGATTAAAGAAATTGGAGGGAAGGCATAGGCAAGTTGCACAACCCAAGGGTGGGTCAAGGCGTCCGTCCCCTCCGCTAATGGATGAGGGTAGCATGAGAGGAACTGGCTCACCTTGCAGTTGGTTGTTGAGGCAAAAATATCAAGTTGCGGACACCTCCCACTCATGGATGATCTGTTTGAACACTTCGGGTTGAAGGGACCATTCGTTGGGATCCTTGAATTGTCTGGATAGGCGTTCCACTTCCAAGTCTTGACAGCCTGGAAGATATATGGCCCTCAAATCTGGGAGATATTGTTGTGCGAATGTCATGATCAGTTCCACCTTTCTCAGAGGGATTGGCTGTGCGCCCTGCCTTGTCGCTTTATGTAGGACACTGCTGCCATGTGGTCCAGACGGAACAGGACTGGGCGACCCTGTATGTGAGGCAGCAAGGTGGCCAATGCCATGAATGCTACTCGAAGTTCCAGAATATTGGAAACTAGGCCCCGAGTGGGAAATTCCCCTCTGCCCTGGATCTTAAGTTGTTTGCAGGTGGTGCCCCACCCTGCTGCGCTGGCATTTATGTTAACAATGATCCATGGCTGCGGCCCTAATGGACGATGCTGTTTAGCGTTTCTTGTTTCGTCTACCACCAGAGACTCTGGCACATCCGGCTGGTGATCCTGATTGGCTGGGCTAGATGAACTCTCTTCCACTGCATCAGGAAGCCTTGTTGGAAAACTGAGTTTCCAGTAAGCCCAGGGGATCATCGGGATACATGAAGCCATTGTCCTGAGAAGACTCATGCACTGGGATGCTGACATCACTGGTGCAGCCAATGACTGATGGATCTTTTGGGGAGTTTCTGAAGTGGCAAAGAAACTGTGGCCACCTGAGTATTGAATTGGGCCCCTAGGTAGACCATATTCTGTGTAGGCTCCAGCTGGCTCTGGTAATGCCTGTCCCCCAATGCAAATCTGAGGAACTGCTGTTATAACTGAAGGATCTGCTGGTAGGCATCCTGCAAGTCCACTGAAATCCTCCAGTCTCCTGGTTGTATAACCTCGATTATGGTATGGAGAGACTCCATATTGAGTCTATCTCTATCTGGATAAATTGATTCAGCCTCTTGAGGTCATTCTGGAGGTGGTAGTTTGAACAGCCAATAATGGCCTTGCGCCACTGTGGACTGAACCTGCTGATTTTTGCAGTGATCTTGCCAGAACTGGGCCCTTTGGCCAGTCTGGCTCCAACTGCCTCCTGGGCGGGCTTGGCATTAAAAGGGCTTCTGGGTATCTGAGGGAGCCGCAGGGGTCTTAGCTCTCTCCGATCTTACGAAGGTTGACTAGGTAGCCTCCAACCCCTTCTGGAGTCCTTGGATGGGCAAAAGCCTCCAAAATTCAGGTACCTGTTTGGCGCTCCTCTGGATGATTGCTCCCTCTGGAGTCTGGACTTTCGATCTTGGGGTAGAAGACCTGATTTTCCTCCTGTAACCCTGGAGATGGTCCAGTTTTTTGGCCAAACACCGCCTTCCCATAAAAAGGCAGTTTACGGCAATTCTGCTTTGAGGATGGGTCAGCCACCCAGGGTTTTAGCCACAATGCTCTTTTGGCTTTGACTGAGCTGAGCATGGCTCTGGAGGACCATCGAATGATGTCTATAGCTGCCTCACATGCGAAGTCCGCAGAGAGTTTTATCTCATCAAGAGCCTCAATGATTTTTTTCTTTTTCCAGCTGGTTTTTGATTGCTTACTCCAAGTTCTGCGCCCACACTGGCATATCGTTTGCTACGGATGTTAAGCAATGGCGGGCTTACAAGCACCACCTACCGCAAGGGAAAACTTTTTTAAGTTCATGTCAATGCGTCTATCAAGGATATCGCGAAAGGAGGAACAGTCTTCCATTGGAAGTGTCACATTCTTGGCCAGTCTGGTGACTGTGGCATCCACCGTTGGTGGGTTAGATAAAGGAGCCACATCCTCCTCTGTGAGTGGATAGAACTTCTGCAACCTATTGGTTGAGGTGGGTTTTCTCTCCCCCTTCTCCCATTCCTCCTGAATCAGGCCTCTTATTTCTGTCATAAGAGGAAAGGTAGCTACCTGTTTCTTTAGGTTCCTCCTATGGAAGGATTGTTCACACTTGCAGCAGGCTCTGCTATTGCACTGAAAAGCGATCTGTGCTTAGGTCACTTTTCAGAGGCATTTGATATTATCACATAGAGGGGATAAGTGTTCCCGCAATGCGATTTTCAAAGAGCGATTTTCACGCAATGTTGCAACTCGCATGGGGCAGCCCATTCACTTAGCTGCCCAACGCATGCAAAAATAAGCCCTGCTCTTATTTAGGGGCGACAAGCTTCGCACAATGTTTTTAAAGGAGCGTTCTCCCTGAAAGGATAAAGGCACCTAATGCGTGTTGTGCAGCGATTGCCACACAATTTAAAATCAGATTGTATGGTGTGTGATAATACATTTTCTCCTTTTTTAGAGGAGGTTCTGGATCCTCCCATTCCAGAGCAGATGTTACTGCCTTAAAAATGGTGGTATCATCACAAAATCAAAGCCTGAATCTTCAGGATCCTCTGCCAAGGAGGCGATATCTTCTCCCTCTGCCTGGAAGGTTGGCTGTAATACTGGGTCTGGGGAATCAGCCAGCCTAATCCGCTGAACTGGAGTCCCCCCTAAAAATGCCTGGTACCCCTCTAGTTAGAGAGGGTTGAATGGCTTGGTTTAGACCTGGTGCAGGGCCCACACTCTGTTCATCCGCTTCTGTCCCTGGTTGTCCGAGACGACCGGAAAATTCTGCCAGGGAGTTATGGACTACTTTCTTGAGCAAGGTTGACACCTGCTGACTCTCGTACTCCTTGTCTCTGGCAAGCTGCCTGAAGAATTTGCTGCAAAGTAGCTTTCCTGGCATAGGGTCATCTGCACATGACCAACATTTTCGGGCGCTGAGCCCTCAGAGGAGAAACTGTGTGCTTTCTCTTAAGCGTACATTTTCACCCTTTGTACTGGGGTCTGCCAGGACTGGAGGAGTCGCTTTCTGCCCTGGAAAAATCCTGATGATCCAGAGGGCCTCTGGACCCCCTAGAGTGGGAGTGTGAGTGACCGGGGCTGCAATAGACAAGAAGGCACGCTCGTCCAGGCATAATGACCTCTTTTTCCCACATCTTACTACTTACCTACTTACAAAGTTGGCCCTTACTTGGTATTGCGGTGGTCTTTGTTATGTGGTGTTAGGCTCATGCTGGCGGAAGAACCAAAAGGTGCAAGGGGGACTGCATGGCAACAGAGAGAAATAAGGGAAGCGAGAGAGGGGAAAAAAAATACATATATACTCCTTCTTCTTTTTTTTTTGGCAAAGAGAAACAAGTTTAAATAAAAGAAATCTGAGTAATCACCCCCCCCCCCCCCCCATCCCCTAGTAATACATTCTTCCATGCCCCCTCCCCCCTCCCTTCTATCCCCATTACTAGAATAGCAAGACTTTGCTTTGCTCATTGACTGTTCCTCAGAATGAGATACTGCCTCTCTGGATGACTGGATTGCAAAGGCATCCGTTACCTGGCCATTTGTGCCCTTTAAATAGAGCACCTGAAAGAGAGACTCAGTCCTCCCCAGCCTCTGTTCTAATCAAAAAAGGGCTAGTACAATTGGAGGGAAGCCAACGCCCATTCACACAAAGGGAAATTTTTAAGCTGGCTACACATCATACAATCCTCCTGCAGATTTTTTCTCTCATATTTACCAAAACCACACACTACAAGGTCAAACCTTAAGAGCCTCCATTTGTATGCAATCAGGCAGGCTCCTGCACTACATGGTCCTGGCAAATCTAAAGGAAATCAGACAACAAAAAGCTGCACAGTGTGTATGGGATCTTAGAGACATGAGAGCAAGAAAAAAAAGTTTTATAGAAATTGACAGACCTGGAAAAAGTTCTATAGGATAGAAGACATCATGCAGTCCCAGCTGCTGGATCTGGACCCCACAGCAGGCATGCCACAAGAGGGATATCGTCTCTGATTAGAGAACACCTCGGCCAAAAAGTCTGATCATGTGTATGGGCCTTTAGATGTGGGACTGCGTGCTGGGAGAGGCTTGAACCCAGACGGACTCCGACCTAGTCGGCAGGTAAGAGCTTATCCTGAGTGTAACGGTCTGTAGGTGTTGATCTTTGAGGACAAAATGGAGAACGGGGGAGGTAGCTCTCAGTCAGACTTTTATAGAGCTAAACAGGTCCTGTGGGTGGATATAGGGGTGGAGCTATATCATGTGTATGCTGCCATGTTGGCATCAGGAAATACCAATAAAGCATGATCCAATTTTCTCCAGTGGGAATCGGATATTCCCTGGATCAACTTTACCTATAAATACTAGTATTGAGTTATATTATGTGCAGTTAGGAAAGAACTCAGACCTTTTTTTTAAACAATCTACTGAGCTGGCCAGAACCAGCTCTTGAGGGAGTCTATTCCATATTTTTACAGCTCTTACTGTGATGAAGCCTTTCCGTTCACTGCAAATTTGAGCGCTGTGGAACGCCCCATAATGCACTGCGAGATTGCAGTGCATTGATGTCTCATGATTGGCCAAAGCACGCACCTAACCTGCACACCGCGCTCTGCTACGAGAGCCATTGGCCGAAGGGCCTGGTATGGATTTTGGGGGGGGGGCCCATGCAGTTTTTTTTTTTTACATTTTGGTGTGGAGTTCCCTTTTAATATTCATACCAGACCTGCAGGGCCTGGTATGGATCCCCAGCAATATGGTTGCCGGTAATATGATTTTTATCTATATTGCAATACATTACAGCCGCAAGCAATTTTAAGTGAAATTTTTTCCTTTGAAAATGTAATTTTGCTGCAGCACAGTAAAACACATAAGAAAGATGCGCCACTTTACAAGCAGACTGAGGGGACTCCCCAGTCATGATATTTAAAGGAATATTTCATTTGTATTGTTTCACTTTAAGCATTATTAAAATCACTGCTCCTGAAAAAACGGCCGTTTTAAAAACTTTTTTTTGCATTGATACATGTCCCCTGGGGCAGGACCCGGGTCCCCAAACACTTTTTATGGCAATAACTTGCATATAAGCCTTTAAAATTAACACTTTTGTTTTTTCACGTTCGTGTCCCATAAACTTTAATGGTGTTCACATGTTCGCACGCATTTTTTGTCTGTTCGCATGTTCTGGTACAAACCAAACCGGGGGGTGCTCATCCCTACTCAACACCAAGTTAATTAGATGGACCACTTATGTATTTATACATGTTGACCATATCCCCCCTTATTTAGTTAATCGTTCCTCATAGCTGTGCTCCTTAGGGTTACACAGATACAGATACTAGTATATTAAGTCCTCGTGCAAATGCTCCAATGCGTGATCCTCAGCGTAGAAGGGGAGCCGGGCAGCCTCAAAGATGACCGGAGCGGGCAGTTACAAGCACCAATCTCTCTGTGTGGCTTTCAAAAAAGCATCTGACAGCCACTTCTCCTCCTCTCCCTCCTGTGGCTGTCAGCTGCTTTCTTGAAAGCTATACAGATGATTGGTGCCTGTAACTGCCCACACCGATCATCCTGACTGTTCCCTGTTTCCTCCTCCAGCTCTCGGGGTCCTCCTCTGGCTCCTTGTGTCCTCCTCCATCTACCCGTGTCCTCCTTCGGCTCCCCAGGTCCTCTCTGCACTTTCCCAGTTCCCCCGATATCCTTTTTGTAAACTGGTACCCAAAACTGAACTGCATTTTCCATATGATAATACAAGAGACGATTTTGATTTTGATTCCCCGAGTTGTCCTCCCCCTAGTATGTATGATGCATATTTTTAGCCTCCAAGTGCATAACTTTACATTTATCAACATTAAACCTCATTTGCCACATAGTCACCCATTTAAACAGTGCGTTCTCTCCCAACTGAGAAGAGGACAGGGCTAAGACAGACTAAAGCGGCACACCATCTGTCCTGCTCCAACTGAGAAGCGAACCGGACCAAGACTGACTAAAATAGCACACTGTTCCTTGTGATCCAATTGAAAAAGACAGGACCTAGACAGATTTAAAGGGTGAACCTTCCTTCTTGTTCTGGGAAGAGGACAGGTCCAAGACAGGCTAAATCATTAGACCTTCTTTCCTGTTCTAAGATGAAGGACAAGACCAAAGTAGACTTAAATAGCACACTTCTTTTTATTCTAACTGAAAATAGGACAAAACCAAGATGGTCTAAAATACCATGCCCATCTTCCTGTTCTAACTCCGAAAAGGACAAAGGCAAAATCAAACGATGGACCTTCCTTTCTGTTCCAACACATAAAAAGATCGGAACAAGACAGAGACCACGTAGGTATTCTGAACAAGTTGGAAAATCTCTTTGTGCAATGATGAACAATTCCTGTTCTCTCCTTTTCATCTCATAGTCATAATCCTAGATGTCCTGATACTTGCATTGGGTTTTTGAATCAAGCTGTTACTAGTAAGAAGTGGGGCTCAGTTAGGTAGGGAAAAATAAAAGGAAGCTCTGCGAGTGGTCCTAATGAGGACGTATGGCAATTCTTTGCTGGGTAATCCTGTCCCATATCCCCTTGGCTTTTTTTTTTTTTTAATAAAAGCAGAATCCCCACTGGATCTCATACACATTTATGTGAAAGTCATTTTTGATGTGACTTTTACATACTTGGTCTGAATTTTTTTTTTACGTGTTATAGATTTTTGTTTTATGTTTAAGGCAGAAAGTGAGCCTCTCAGTACAACATCTGGTGAGAGTACAAATGAGCTAGGTATAGATGGGCAGATGTATCCTCCAGGACGGGAGGACTTTTACTCGTCTTCTGTAGTGCTAATGTTGAGCCTGTCATGCGAGAAAGAAAGAATCAGCTAGGCTATCCATGAGTGGTAGTGGGAACTTTTAGCATTGACCAGCCAGCCTAATATTTTCAGCGACTTTGTTGTTTTCAGTCTGAATAGAATTATTAACATGCAATGAGAGGGGAACCGTACAATCAATTCACTAAGAGGCATGAGTTATTGTAGCTGCCTTTATTACTTTCTGAAAGTATATATTTTTAATCAAAACCTTCAATTCACAAATATAGCGTAGGTGTGCAGTCATTATTTTTACATTATTATTTAATCACTGAAACCCTTTTATTTCTCAAGATTCGTTGTTTTATCTCATACACTGGCTTTTTATTTTTTTTAATATTCACCCCAGATGGCTCCTTTTCCCTTAATGCAAAACACACCCAAAGACTCGTGAATTAATCTTTGTGAAAATGATTGTTACAAGTAAAAAACACAAAAATTAAAAAAAAAAAAAACGTATGCTCTGTAAATCTTTGGAATTATTATTTTACTAAATTGAAAACAGCATATTTCATCATAAGAAATAACAAATATTCTGCTTTAATAAATTGACAAGAATGACTGTGCTGTGCTACAAAGCAGAAAGTATAATCTACATATATAACGAGTAAAAGAGACAGACTTGATACTAAAGCTTAAGGCTGGGTTCACACCTATGCAAATTAGATGCGGGTTTCCCCGCATCTAATTCGCATAGCAGGAGAATGTGACTGGCCGGTTCACATATCTCCATTGCGGCTGCGGAGCGCACTGCACAGAAACGCCGTGCGTCTTTGGCTCCGATTCAGGGCCGAATTCAGGCATAGATTCGGCCCTGATTCATCCCTGAAGCAGGGAACAGAAAAAGAAAAGGTGTTTTCCCCTATGTTTGTGGATTGAAGCAGGGAACAGGGATGCACAGCGCTCCTGTGCGATCCGCAGTGGGTCCCAGTGGGAACCGAGTCTAAGGCTGCAATCAAACTACAGCGGTTTGAATCGCGGGCAGATTTTCCGCGGATATGCCCCCAATTTGACAGCGCCGAGGTGTGAATGACAGAACGTGGGACTCTCATTCGAGATGCCATGTATTTGAATGACACCTCAAATCGCAGTGCGGGTTTGCTGCAATTGTCGCGTGATAAACTGTGCTGCAATCGTGGGAACCCTCATCACGGGGATGCATGTCACCCCAAAATAGTTTAGGAGCTACTTTGGGGCACCATGAGTCCCGTGATGCGATTGCTGCAATTGTAGCATGTTTTTATTGCACGACAATTGCGACAGACCCGCACCACGATTTGAGGTGTCATTCAAATGAATGACATCACGAAAGCGAGTCACGCTTTTTGTCAATCACACCTCGGTGCTGTGAAATCGCAGGCAGATCGGCAGCAAATCTGCCCGCGATTCAAACCGCTGTAGTGTGATGGCTTTCCGTTTTGCGGGCAGAATCGCAGCAATTCTGTCTGCGTTTCGGAAACGCTGCAAAATGGGGGACACCCTTGCGATCCCCGATATTTTGAATGGCACCAAATTGCTGCGCAATTTTGCCACAATTGTCGCCCGACGAATCGCTGCAAAATCCTGATAAAACGCGCAAACAGAATCGCGGGACACCCAACGCCCAAAAGAAGCTGTACTTCTTTTGGGCATCCCACGATTCTGTTTGCGCATTTTTACCGCAATGCCGCAATTTGGTGGCATTCAAAATAGCGAGGATCGCAAGGGGATCCGGCGATTTGTGCTGTTTCCGAATCGCGCCCAGAATCACTGCGATTCTGCCTGCAAAACGGAATGCCATGTGGTGAATGCAGCCAAAGAGTGCAAAATATGGTGCAGGTGTGCATGGTAGCCAATCAGCTTCCAAATTCAGCTTGTTCAATTAATCTAAGTACTCTATATAAGTACTGTCCCGGCAGACAGACGGGGTTCCTTTCCCTATGCTAGCCGCTCACATAAAGCGATCCAAGCCCAGGAGCTCTTAAATAGATTCTGCCTGACCCAAGATGGCTACCAGAGTCACATGCATGAGTATCCATAGCTGCCTCCCTGTGACCAAGGAAATCATAGAGGAATAAAGTTTCTCTCAACTTCCTCCCCCCACCTGCATTGCCCCTGTGATCGAGCGCCACCTGCAGTATAGAATACAGAATGCACCTGCCTACACACGGTCGCAATTTAGAGACTACTGATCTAATGTGTACCTTTAAATTAAAGCAAACTTATCATAGATCTGGAAATTTCAAACTGAGCACATTAAAAATGTTGAAGTCATCTCTAATAAAAGAAAAACACTTTTTAAAGTGATGAGCAGATCCAGAGGCAACTGAATTTATATGGAAATTATGACTTTTTCTGAAAAGGGCACGCTTGGCCCAGCCACCTCCATGTGCATGTTCACTTTTGGAAAAGTCATAATTTGCCTATAATTTGAGCAGTTTATTCCTCTGAATTTACTGATTGTTTTGACATGTTATATTCACTAAGGCTGGGTTCACACTATTGCGAATTGGATGCGGGTTCCAATTCGCAATAGTGACAGCGTTTTTCATTCATGACATTTTAAAAGAACCATGCCACCATAAAACTGCCTTATTGAAGTCTATAGTCGCTAAACTGAAAAGCTCTTTAAAAAATATAGATACTTGAATTTACAATTTTAGTTTAGCAGCTATACTAATGCCCCGTACACGCGGTAAAAAGTCTGATCGGATTATGTTGTGGGAAAATCCGATCGTGTGTGGGCTCTAGCAGGCTTTTTCTGTCGGAAAAAATTTGAGAGCAGGATCTAAAGTTTTCCGACAACAAAATCCGATCAGACTTTTTCCGATCGTGTGTAGAGAATTCTGACGCACAAAGTGCCACGCATGCTAAGAAGAAATTTGGAGACGAAAGCTATTGGCTACTGGCCTCTACGTAGTCCCGTCCTACGTTTTGCACGTCACCTCGTTTGGAATGATCAGACTTTCCGACAACTTTGTCCGACCATGTGTGGGCAACACCGACCGTGTATACGGGGCATTAGAGTCACTTAAAGGACCATTTTTAATATCACCCAGTGATATTAGTGATACAAGTGATGAGCTGAGACCATCAAATAGCATATAATAATAATTAAAAAAAAGATTACAAATCTACCTGTCAATGATATTACAAAGGTGTCATTGGCAAAATTAAAACCTACTTCCTAATAGTAAATTTTATTCAACAATCCTTTTCACCCAGTTGCTTCACTTTAACATTTGGAACATTGCCCATCTCTATGAAGACATTGTGAGAAGTCTGCCTTATTCCCATTTGGTACATTGTGCTGCCTCACAGCAGGTAGACACCGAAGATATGGCTCGAGGCTTCCATGCTTAGTGAACCCTGCTGTGACACACTGTGCTGTGCAGACACAAATATGATATTGCCTTTTCTTCTTTTACAGCTACTGTGCAATGAACAAACTGTCATCTGCAATTTTAGTATTTCCTGATTTTTTTTTAAGGAACAGCCATTACTTTATATACAAACATCGATGTAGAAAAAAAAGCATGTTTCATAATTTGAAGCTGATAAGTCATTTTAGAAAAAGTAAATAGCATAAGAATGGAGCCCTGACTGAGAATTAGACTCTAAGGGGTGTATGTATATAAAATGTGTTATCCTGAAAACTGCATTGTCAAGCCTACCCCTAGAATGAAAAAAAAAAAAAAGTTGGTGGAAAAAAAAAAAGTTACAATCGAAAAAAAAGTTACTATTCTATAGCTGGCTCTCTGTTCTTCACCCATAGCGGCCCCCTGTCCCATAAAGCAAGCAGGCCCCTACCAGTACTCGGTTGCTCCCAGGTCTTATACACAATTCTATAGGGCCTGGCCACCACAATGGGGCTAACCACAGCAAACAGGTGCTTGTGGTTGATAGGCAGGCAGAGTGATCCAATAGCAGTCCAGGTTCAAGGCAGGCAACATTAAGAGCAGCCATTCTCAACCAGGGTTCCGTGGAACACTGGGGTTCCTCCAGAGGTTGCTGGGGGTTCCTTGAGCTGTGGCTGATGAACCACCTATTTGATGATGCCTACGGAGTTTAAGGTTCAGCATCACTTAGCAAAGCCAGCAGCATGACACCAAATATCTTTTTAGCTGTCTTTAAAGGTGGCATTCTGAACAGCACTTTAAGGGGGACATTCTTCCTATTGACCACCAATAGAAGGAGCATCGTTCCTATTGAGCCCTGAAGATTTGGTTTTAGTAAGGGTTCCTCAAGACATGAAAATTATTTTTGGGGTTCCTCTAGGGTTACTAGGGTTAAAAGGTTGAGAAAGCCTGGTTTAGAGAGTAGTCAGGGTAAAATCCATTGTAAAAAGGCAGGCAGAGTTCAGAGAGTATTCCAAAGTCCAATCCGAGGTTGATAGCAAGGGAATCCAAACTAACTGGCAGGACAGGGATCAGATGAAGACAAAGGTCAAGGCATGGAAACAAGGCAGGCAAACAGGGTGCTTGAAGCACATGTTGCAAACACTATCACAAACACGACACAAGGAACTTGGCAAGCTTAAAACAGGTTTGGTCTCCACCCAGAGGCTGTGTCTACATCACTCACCCTGCAGGTGGACCAGTGGGAGACGTACACGAAGGCGGGGAACACCAGGTACACCAGCAACTGTTCTGGACTATGTTGGAGTTACCGGTGAACTTGGCCACCCTGTCCCCATGTCCTCGGCGGTGCTGTAGGTTGTTTGTACTGGTTGGACTTGTGTGTGACCCACAGCCGCAGCGTGTTCTTCAGCAGAACCTACTCAGGCTTCAGCCATCCTGGTCGCCCCTTTTCACAGCCGCTTCATGCCTACACAGGGGACACCATGGTTATCGCAACAGCCTGGCATGGTTGCCATTACCATTGGAGAACACAGGGGAGTGTTCCCTGATGATCGGAGCCCGCACAGCCCTATTGTGATCACGCAGCAGAGGAAGGGCTGTCCCCGTCATCACAGGCTGTGTTCAGGTGTCCAGAGATGACACCTCAGTCCACTGCCGTATGATTCTTA
Organism: Lithobates sylvaticus; assembly: GCA_028564925.1. Classification (NCBI taxonomy): domain Eukaryota; kingdom Metazoa; phylum Chordata; class Amphibia; order Anura; family Ranidae; genus Lithobates; species Lithobates sylvaticus. Next base: position 576,222,619 of record CM053029.1, read on the forward strand.
TTTTCCCTCAGCGTGCTAGCCGCGAGATGTGTGCTCAGTGTCAGCTGGTGGGTGAGTTGGTCGGGCTTCTCCTAGTCCTCCGGCAGCACGTCTCCTCCGTCCTCCTCCCTCTAGGCCAATAGGATCGCTTCTCCTTTCGGCCAATTGGGAAACAGGTCTCAGACCCCCTTCATGATTGGCTGGGAGGAGGATCAGTGTGAGAATAGTGAATATTCATTTGCGATTGGCACACAACTGGGTGGGCTCGGAGCGCAGTACTCTGCACCCCGAGCCCACACTTTTTTGGAAGCCTATTGGAGCCTCTGGCTCTAATCACGTGCTTTTAAAAAATACACCCCCCCCCCATTGGAATTCATGATCCGGCGCCCTGTATGTAGATCAGGGGGATGCATTGATTGGATGGGCCCCAAACTGAGGTGGACAGTCAGACAGGGAGAGTGCAGCTCAGCCAAAACCAGGGTGCTGGAATGAGACCAGCAGTGTTACACACTCCTGATATGCATGTACATTTGCTTTGTGTGAATGCTGGAAAAATGTTATTTTACTGGGCTATGTTCTCTCTAGATTGGATGTTCTTCTTTCATGAGGATAGCGTAAATAAGGAAAATACTGCATTATGACCACTAGAGGGAGCTGATGATCATAGGAAATTACTACATATTTATTATGCTCGTGATCTCCCTCTAATGGCCATAATGCAGTATTTTACTGATTTTACTGATCCATGCTGTTCTCATGAATGAAGAACATCTGAGCTGGAGAGAACATAGCCCAGTAATCAGTGGCACATCATCCATGGGTGCAGGGTGTTCAGCCGCTTCTCCTCCCCTCCCTCCCGCAGCTGTCAGCTAAAATGCCATGCAGGGAAATCGGTGCTTGCAGCTGTCCCTCCCGCCTCCTCCGTCCCGGTGTCCTCATCCTCCGGGATCCAGCCCCTCTCTGTGTCCTCCTCCCCCAGCCCCCCTCCATCCCCTTCCCTTTCTACCTATCGCTCCTGTGATAACTGAGCATAGAAAACTGTGTTTACTATGCTTCAGTTTTTGAATGGATAGGAGCCGCTGTCCCCTGTTCATTCATCTTCGATGCTGAGGCTGCTGAGGAAGGGACTGGGGAATCTGTGTCCTCAGTCCCTTTCTTTGTCTCAAAGGGGAGATGTCAGGGGTCTAGACCCCTGATATCTCACTAAAGCCCGCTGATAAAAAAAATAAAATAGATATTAAAAGATTTAATTGTAAAAAAATTATACAAATTAAAATTGTAAAAAAATAATATAAGATAATAATCTACTGACACCACCCCCCTGCCCTTTCCATTGGTCCAACCCGTATCCCCCCCAAAAAAAAACGCATTGTGAAAGAAATTGAATTTAATTGTAAAAAAAATACATACAAATAAACTACTGACACCATCAACTGCCCTACTGACACTGTCCACTGCCCCATACTTCACCCCTGTTCCCAAAAGCAATGTGAAAAAAATATATTTAAAATATGATTTGGATAAAATAATAAAAAAACAAAATAGTAAAAAATTACATAGTAGTTTTTTTGTTTTTTATTGATTTATTGACACTGTCCACTACACCCCTAAATCGTTGTGAATAAAAATGATACAAAAGTAGATTATACAAAAATTTTGACACTGTCCATTGCTCTACTGACACATACACTGGCCCCCAAAAAGCATTTAGAAAAAAAAAAAAATACAAAGAAAAAAAAAATAGTAAAAATAAAAAACTACTGACACTGTCCACTGCCCTACTGACACCATCCTGCACATACTACCCACCGCTGTACACTCTGCACTCCTCACCTGAACATACTACCTACCGCCATATACTCCACACCCCTCTCCAGCACACACTACCCACCTCCTTACACTCTGCACTGTACATTTCCTATTTAACATTACCGCATTCTGCACTATGTACAGTATTTAATATATTTAATATTTAAGCCATGCCCAATATTTAGCGACATTTAAGCCACACCCACATCTTCGCTACGCAAGCCATATTTTGACTAGAGCCCACTTTTTATCTTGCACACAGGCCCATTGATTTCATGATCCACCCCTGCAAGTAACATTCAGCGTTTCCATCATTTGCATAGAATTAATGTACATGCTGTTTGCAGGATGAATAGCCGTGCCAAGATTTTATAAATACACCCCTAAATGATGTTGCATGATCAAGTCAAAGGTGTAAATTAGATCTTGAGACACAGGAAGCACAGCCTGAGTTTCATCCTGCTGGAGCGCATCAATCTGTCCAATTGAATCAAAAAGTTAGCCAAGCTCCAACACAGGATGGAACTGTGGGAGCTTAAGATAGAGCAGTGCCATGTCCTAAACGATAATGGTTAAATAGAAAAATGGAAAAATTTACTTTCCAGGCACAAATTGTAGAAAATATAAAGTAAATTTTTATTAAACAATTAATACATAAAAGACATTTAAAATACTGCCAAATGCAGTAGACAACTAAAAAACTTTCCAATATGGATCATGAGTGTCAAAAACATGCCATGATAGACATGTGTGACTATACTACATTATAACACGCAAAAATAGCTCTACATGTTTCATGAAAATCGCTTCTTCAGGAGCTTGATAAACATTCTAGGGAGAGAAAGGCAGTCAATAACAATTCTAGTAATGTATAATAATGATAGTAATAATAATAATAAAAAGTCTCTTGAGACTTTTTATCATTATTATACATTACTATAATTGTTATTGAATGTTATTGACATTCAGACATTTGCGCGCCAATCAGCAAATCAAAAGAAGGATGACATAGCAAGCGTTTCTGAATCCACTAAACTAGAGACCAAATGCAACTAATATTTTAAATAATTCAACAAATGAGGATGGCATAAAAAAAAATGATGAGATCCTTTAGCTAATCTTTTTAAAAAGTTTTATTTTTCCCCGTATCGCCACGTAATGGTATTGTGAATACGGTACAGGATAAGAAATATAAGTGCCACGTCCCGAGAATTTAAATTTTATAGAAGGAATCAACTAACTTGTGTTGAAAAATGATGGACTTTTTAGGCGTACAATCTAAGTCAATAACAGTTTATTAAAAACATAAATATACAGTTTGTTCAAAAAAACCCTAAACAGATCTTAACAATCTGAAACAAATATAGAAATAACCACAAGCTAGTAGACAGTTGTGCTAAGTAATATCAATATGGAACAAATTTAGTCACTAAAATTCAAATATATTTGTTCAAATTTCATCGTACGAACGTGACATCAAATAAACAATTATGAACCATATAAGCATAGTATTGTCATAAAAAGCTTGTACTTGATTGCCCTACATGTTGCGCGTCATGTAACGCTTCTTCAGGAGCTTTCTATATTTTGTTCCCCAGATCAGGGGGGATTCAGTGGAGCGGGGAATCAGGAGCTAATTGCCTTGCGATGACGTCAAAGGACGTACTTTTAAAACATGTTTGGATCTCAGGTTGGAAATATTCAAGGAATAGGAATGTTGTTTTCCAATTTTCAAAGAGGTGTTCCCAGAAAAATGGGGTTGTTTTAAATTCAGTTTAATGGTAGATTATTAGATGCAATGCTCAGAAATCAGGCCCTTAGAACATATATTCAGGGATACACATAGGGAAGCAGGAGATAAATCCCTATTTTGTCCCAGTCGTGTCCTGGTGATCGGCGTGTTGAGTGTGATTCCCCGCTCTCTGACAGCTACTTTGCAAGGGCTGCTGTTAAGCTAATCTTGTGTTGCACAACTTTTGGAGGCAATCACCACAAACAAGCGATTTCTGTAGGTCTCAGTGAGACTTTTGCACTTGCGAACAGATAATTTGGCCCGCTCTTCCGGCTGTCTCGGGTTTGAAGGTTACGTTCTCCAGACTTAAATATTTTAGCTGTTTCTATAGATGTTTGATAGGATTCAGATCAGAGCTCATAGAAGGCCTGGGTGGGTGTAGGTGTGGCCTGGGATCACTAACCGCAGGGGGTAGAGAACTCACACAGTGACTGGTTGATACAGCAAAATGTATTAACGTAGTAATGCTGAGAGAATACAGCAACTCTGCGACTGTGGCCACACTGGACCGTAACTCTTATGCCGCGTACACACGGTCAGAATTTCCAATGGAAACAGTCCGATGGGAGCTTTTCATCGGATTTTCCGACCGTGTGTATGCCCATCGGTCTTTTTCTGTCGGCATTTCCGACAGACTTTGGTTTGAGAGCCTTTTTCCGACGGAAAACCTTTCTATCGGATTTTTCGATCATGTGTATGCAATTCCGACACGCAAAATTCTGACGCATGCTCGGAAACAATTCGACACATGCTCGGAAGCATTAAACTTCCCTTTTATAGTGCCGTTGAACGTGTTGTATGTTGTGGTGTTATTGACCATCGGAATTTGGTGTGACCGTGTGTAGGCAAGACAGTTTGAGTGAAATGCCGTCGGAATTCCGACGGGAAAACCATCAGAGCTTTTTCCGACGAGAATTCCGATCGTGTGTACACGGCATTACAAGGAACCCAACAAGGAGTGACAGTGCACACTGTAGACAGCTGACAGCATCCAGCAGGGGAAGCGGCTGGTTGATATACAGTGACAGTCCTTACCCGGGTTCCTCCTCCACAGGAACCTGACCCTATGCTAATCTGACTGACCCCAGCCAGTGGGGGATCTGTCCCTATTCTTTTTATAGGAACTGTCCACATCAAGGATGGCCACCAAGTCAACTAGGGCAGCAGTGCCCAATCGAACAGCTGTTTCCCTGATGAGACCTACGGAGGCCTCAGAGGAACCTGGTTCCCCCTTATCCCCTGCCTTCTCTGCATACAGCCCACTTTACAATAGTCCTATATTTTGTTCCCAGCCATTCGTGGGTGCTTTTACCTGTGTGTCTTGGGTCATTATCCTGTTGGAGGACTCATGACCTGTGACTGAAAGCTCTCTGACAATAGGCAGTAGGTTTTGCTCCAGAATCCTTAATAGTCTTGAGATTTCATTGTGCCCTGCATAAATTCAAGGCATCCTGTGCCAGCTGCAGCAAAGCAGCTGCACAACATGACCTAGCCTCCTCTGTTTCACAGTAGGTATTGCGTTCTTTTCTTTGAAAGCTTAATTTTTTTCATTTTTTTTTTTTAAGGCTAGATACAGCAAAGTAGTTACAAATCATGACAAAGCCACCTCTGTTTCACAGTAGGCATGGTGTTCTTTTCTTTCATAGCTTCGTTTTTTCAGATGATGTGACTTGCCAAAAAGCCCCAGTTTTGTCTCAGCTGTCGAAATAACATTCTCTCAGAAGCATTGTGGCTTGTCAGTATACACTTTAGCAAATTCCATTTTGACATTTCCTGGTTTTCTTTCAACAATGAAGTCCCATTGGGACTTTATTGCTCAAAAAGCGTCAGATGGTGCAATCAGACACTGGTGTACCTTGACCTTGGAGTTCAGCTTGTATCTCTTTAGAAGTCTTCCTTGACTCTTTGTCTGCCATTTAGACTATCCTTCTGTTCAGTATTGGGTTGATTTTCCTCTTGTGGCTAAATCCAGGGAGGTTGACCACACTCCCATGGACCTTAAAGGTATTAATATATTAATATTTGCAACTGTAGTCACAGGAACATTACACTACCTAGATATGGTCTTATAGCCTTTACCTTTGACATGCTGGTCCTTTATTTTCTTTGCGTTCTCTAGTCCATATTCAGTGTGGTGCAGACAATGATACTAAAAATCAAAGGGCCTACTTTTTTTCCAGACCCAGATCTGAACTTACAACCTCTGCTGTGTCTGGCAGTATCTCTTCTAGCTGAGCCACCTGAGAGGCTGGACAGATTGCTGTTTGATTCCTTCTTACACCAATGTTTCTCAACCCAGTCCTTAAAGTGTAAGTAAACCCTCCTATCATTTCCAGCCAAGGAAGCTGCCATCTTTGCCTTTGTTTAATCTACAACTACTCATGATGCTGCACATGTGATCAGTTATGACACCCGCCATTGGATGGTTTGACAGTTTGGTTGAGAGCACAACCAATGGGAGTGTTACATTTCCGGCACGTGCCCAAAATTAAACTGTTTTATGGATGGGTTTACTTCCGGCGCCGCATGAGGTAGCTGCGTCTCACCTCAGCTCCCGCTCCAGGCCCTGAAACCTGCTTATTAAACCGGCCTGTGCGGCCCGATCGCCTCACCTGCCGCCACCGAGGGTCCCCCACCTCCCCACGGTCTCAATGGACCGATTTGTTGAAAAAAACCGGGGTCCGGTCGTACGCGGCCGTGACGGCCCCGTCGGACAGGCCGCAAATCGAGCCCCCGGCTTCGGCCTACACGGTTCCGGCCCTCTCGCATGCAGCGGCGCTCACACAGCCAGGAGCCATGGAGGTTAGTGATTGCCCCTCACAAGCACCTTCGCCCTCTGCAACATCACCCTCTCCACCTCCAGTACCACAGGGCCCAGCTCTACCACTGTCCCTTTACAACACCACAGAGGTCAGCAACACTAGTACCCCCCCTGGGGATGATGGCCAAATAAAACGCATAGCAGAGGCAGTAGCTGCACTGCTAACGCCTATGATAGCAGCCTCTGTGGAAAATGCAGTAAATGCGGGTATGAAACAGATCAAGGCCCAGCTGTCTGAACACACTAGCAGGCTAAATGAGGTTGAACACCGTTTATCTGAAGTGGAAGATGAACTCTATCAAACACAAGCCTCAGAGCACTCCCAAGACAAAACTAACCAATATATTATCCAGAAATTGGAAGATTTGGAAAATAGGTCCAGACGGAGCAACCTGCGATTTGTTGGCGTTCCTGAAATGCTACCTCCTGCTGCCCTTACAGAATTCTGCTCCAAACGTGTCCCCGAAGCAATGGGCATCCCAGGCCCGATCATGGTAGAACGCGCTCACAGGATGGGGTCCCTTAAGCCCGAACGCAAGTCTCCACGTCCAATAATCGCCAAGTATCTCAACTATGCAGATAAATCCACTATACTTCAAAAATTCCGACAATCACCGGCTCTTCAAATAGATGGGGTAAAAATCCTAATTTTCGCTGACTACTCCATAGAAGTCTCTAAGAAAAGGAAAGCCTTCCAACCGATTTGTTCTGAACTCTTCAAGCAACAAATAAAATTCACTTTGGCTTTTCCAGACACTTTTCGACTTAAATCGCCCAATGGGAAACAGCTCTCCTTCCAAGATCCCTCCGAAGCAGAATCTTTTCTCCGCTCTCTCCGCCCAGACGCTCTTCACCAGACGCCCTCCAAGTCTACCACCGGTCTCCGCTCACTGGAACAAAGGAGCCCACGCAAAGACTCCCCTAAGCGCTTCAGATCCTCTGCTCCGGACCATCGAAATAGAAACGCCCTGCGCTGAAGTCCTAATCCAACCAAACAGCCATCTTCTCTTCCCATGCAGGTCGTATACTTCTCCTTTATTTATTTATTTTTTTTTTTTAAATTCTCTTTTCTCATTTTCGCTCTCTCGACCTGCCCTACCCTGCTGCAGGGTCTACGCTGTAATAGATTATCACCAGCTCCCAATTACTTCCCAATTTATGGGTCCTGATGAACGCTATGCTGTTTCCCACCCGTGTCATCCAGCTCAGACACCAAACTTCAATGGAAACCTACATATATGTAACATTACTCTGTGTTTTTTTTTTTTGCATCTTTTTTTTTCATTTCTTTTAGCTGTTTATGCTACCTGGCCTCACTAGTATTCTGCATGACGAGTGACAGGCCTACAAGAAGTGAGTTTCTATAGGCTACTAAAGGCCTAAATCTTGTTGCTTTGTTATAATAACTGTACAACTGGTTTGAATGTTGAAAATATGAGCTAACGCTTCTGCTAAGCAAATTACAAATGTACTCCTCTAATTGCTTTTTTTTTTTTTTTTTTCAATATAAACCTGCTGTGCAAACTCCTCACCATCCTATTCTTAATGACCCGGGCCCCTCGATACTCGTGCCAGTAATCCCAGGGCTCGCGGGCACTTCCGATCTACACCCCTCCCTCTATTAGGGTCCTGTATGGGGAGCCGTTCGCACAGTGAGTTTCATGCGGAAAAAAGTGAAGCCCACGACTAGGTATTGTTTGGTTATATATTTTTTTCAGGTTTGTCCCCCCTTTTCCCTTCTCCCCATCCTTCATCCCCATTTTTACACAATCCCCTGCATCGTCCACGTAAAAGCTAGCAGATCACACTACCCTTGTACCTCCGAAAATTCTTCTGAGTCCCTTGCACCCATTTTATCTCTTAACTACTACATTAAGGATCCCTCTAAATCATCTTCCTGATCAAAACCTCTTAGGGTAATTTCATGGAATGTGAAGGGTCTCCGTTCTCCTCACAAGAGGATGAAGATCCTTCGCCACCTAAAACGGCTAAAAGCCGACATAGCACTACTACAGGAAACCCATCTCCACCCCTCCGACTTTCACCGTATGCAGAAACTGTGGGTGGGGACAGTCCTGGGTTCAGGAGCAGTGGGGCGTAAAGCTGGTGTCCTCCTGCTAATCCATAGAAATCTCCCATGCTCCGTCCTCTCCTCCGACACGGATGACCAAGGGCGTTTTATTTCGACCCGAGTTCAACTCGGCTCTAAAGAGTTTATAATATCCAACGTCTATGCTCCCAATAACCCCTCAAAATCCTTTTACTCTCAACTTTCCAAGAACCTCCTGACCCCTACCCATTTACCTCACCTGATAGGGGGAGATTTCAACGACATCATACACTCGACTGACGACAGGTCCTCACCTAAATCTTCTCCTGCGAACCTCTCTCTCTACACCCCCACACTATTTGCATCTACTATAGACTCCTTACATCTCTCAGACTTGTGGCGCCTATCCCATCCAACAGATAGAGCCTTTACCTTTTACTCTAACCCCCATAAAATCTTTACTAGGATCGACTATTTTTTTGGTTCCGATAATATTATCCCCTTTATATCCGACTCCGGGATAGAAGACATTGCCATCTCCGACCATGCTCCAATCACCCTCACCCTGGATCAACTAGATCTCCCTCCACACCCCAACCTTTGGCGCTTTCCCTCGTTCCTTAATAACAATGCAGACTTTAGAAATTATCTAGTACGTTCATGGGAAGAATATTACTCAGCCAATGCCTCCCATTCAGACAACCCAAATCTCCTTTGGGACGCCGGCAAAGCGTTTCTGAGGGGTAGAATTATATCTTATGCTTCCACTTTTAAAAAAAGTGCCCTATCTAAATTCAAACTTGCCAGTACGAGACTTCACAATGCACAACTCAAACTAGCCACCTCCTCATCCCCCGCAGACAGTGACGAATGGGGGGCAGCAAAATCTTCCTTCGAAGCCTGGGCATCTACACTTGAACTAACCAAAAAAGCTCACCTTGACGCCACCCTCCACAAATTCGGAAACAAATCTGGGAAACTCCTTGCTAAGCTCTGCAAAGGTGTCTCCCGTCCGACCCACATCACCTCCCTTAGGGACCACCTGGGGACAGTACAATCCACCCCTCCGACTATAAATAAAACCATGCTAAAATTTTACATGACTCTCTATGGTCCAGACCCGATTAACAAAGAAGCAGCGCAATCCTTCCTAGATAAAATGCACCTCCCTACTATTTCCTCCACCCAGCTAGCTTCCCTTAATGCCCCCATCTCCACGAACGAAATCTCAGACGCCATTAAAAAACTTCGACCATCAAAAGCCCCTGGCCCTGACGGCTTTACTAGCGAATTTTATAAAACTATTCCTGACATAGCGATTCCCATGCTCCACTCTGTATACTCTGACATCTGGGCTGGTGGCCCCTACCTCCCTTCAGGCAGTCAGGCAATCATTAAGCTTCTTGCAAAAAAAGGCAAAGACCCGTTAGATCCAGGCTCATATAGGCCTATTTCGTTACTCAACCTAGATGTTAAAATCCTTTCAAAAATAGTGGCTTCCAGACTTTCACTATTCCTCCCAGATCTCATCCACCCTGCGCAATCTGGTTTCATAAAAGGTCGCACGGCCACCCTAAACATTCGTAAGGTGCTCCTAGCCCTCGAACAAGCCAAACAAGATCCCAAAGGTGATTATGCCATAATTACCCTTGACGCCGAAAAAGCTTTCGATAACGTCAGCTTCGATTGGCTCTCACTCACATTATCCAAGTTAGGATTTTCCGGCCCCTTTTGTCACTTAGTAAACTCTATGTATACTTCGCCCTCAGCTAGGCTAGTCGCAGCGGGTCTTCTTTCTGAAGGCTTTCGCCTTCACAAAGGGACCAGACAGGGATGCCCTTTATCCCCATTATTGTTTAATATAGCCCTGGAACCGCTCTCCAGGTTCCTTTCTCACAATGCTCCTCTACAAGGTATCACTATAGGATCTACGGAACTGCGTACATCGCTTTTTGCAGACGATGTCCTGATCTTTACATCTAACCCCTCAACTGATATCATGACCATCAAAAATATTTTCGACGAATTTAGAACTTGCTCAGGACTCCGTATTAACTACTCCAAAAGCGAAATTCTCCCCATCGGCGGTCACTCCAAACCCCCCTGGTTACAGCACTCTCTTTTTCGCGTTGCCACATCACATATCACCTATCTAGGAATCAAGATTGGAAAATTACCCTCTTCTCTTTATCACCTTAACTACACCCCTCTCTTTAACAAACTTTCTCAGGAATTATCTAACTGGATGGATCTCCCCTTATCGCTAATGGGAAGGTGCCACCTTGTCAAAATGATAAGCTTTGCCAGACTATTGTATCCTCTACAAACCATTCCGCTACTACTAAAACACAAAGACATTTCGGCTCTCAATTCAAACATTTCCGAATTCCTCTGGCACGGCAAAAGACCACGCATAGCCTTCAAAAAACTGCACCTTCCCAGGAGCGAGGGGGGTATTAGCCTACCGCACATTAGATTGTATAACCTTGCTTGTTTGATCAGAACTAGCCTTGACTGGCTAGGTCAAAAATCCCATCACTCCAACTATGGACTGGAGTCCGAAATGGCACATCCCTACTCCTTAGCGGCCCTTCTGCATTGCAAGTGGAAAGCTGTCCCCCTCCCTCTTCAACACAATCTCACCTTACGTGACACTGCCTTAGCCTGGAGGGAAACCAGAAAAATCCTAAAGCTCCCAGCTTCTATCTCCCCCCACCTACCCATCCAAGGGAATCCCGGTTTTCTCCCTGGTATTCTCAGCGAACCCTTTAAACTATGGAAGGAACTTGGATTGGCGACCTTCGCATCTCTATGTGACCCCAAGACAGGAAAACCCTCCTCCTTCTCCTCAGTGTCTACTCAGTTCTCCTTGCCTTCATCACACAGGTTCTTTCACAATCAATGTATCAGCTTTATCTCCAGCACCTGCAAAAAATCTTACCTGCGATTTCAACTGAGCTTCTTGGATCGTCTGCTACATAATGGTCTTTACACTATTTTGGACATCTACAAACCCCTACTAGGTGACTCCTCCCCTTCTTCTGCCTCATCTTCTATCGCCAACTGGGGCAAAGATTTCCCCGATCCTAACATCACTGAAAAGATTCTATCTGGCCTTCAAACAGTCATACGCCTGACTCCCAATGAAACGTGGAGGGAAACTCAGCTTAAAATTACTCACCGAGCTTATGTTCCCTTCCTCTCTTCAAAATCCAATACGGAAGGAGTCAAGTGCCCACTTTGCTCTGCTACCAAACCATCTCTCTCTCATCGCCTTTGGTCATGCCCCATCATCTCCTCTTTTTGGGATCAAGTTATTCTATTCATATTCAAAGTAACGTTACTGTCTCTCCCCAAAGACCCCCTTCTTCTAATTTTTGGCTATTGGGACCCCATTCTGCTACCATGGTCATCCTCTCCAGCTACAGTACCGCCCCCTCAGGGGGACCCCCCCCTCTCTCCCTCAAAAGATTGGATCCTACTATGTCTTCTCATTGCAAGGAGACTCATACTCAGACATTGGATTTCTCCTCAAGGTCCGCCCATTACCCAACTTACAAAGGACTGTCTCAATCTCCTCTACAGAGAACGCCTCCTCACGGATTTCAAGGTTCCTAAATCCAGAACTTGTTTCCTCGCCAGATGGCAAATGTTTATCTCCACTGTCCTCTCCCTAGAGGACCAACAGGATCTCCAAAACCTTTCCTTCTCGTATACCGAGCCAATCCCTGAGGACTCGTAACTCACATCGACACTCCTTGAAGTCACTTCTTCCACCATCACCAAACTTGGGGGACACTTTTGGAACCCCCCCTCCTAGGACGTTGCATCTTCCACAGCCTGTAAGGCATCCCCCCCCCCCTGTGCCTCCCTGTTTGCACACCTCACCCCCTCCCCCCCCCCGATGTTTGTTCTATTACTAAGTTACCAGGGGTTAGCGTCAGATCCATCCAGTTTTTTTCTAATATATATGCTAGTGAACTGCATGTGTTTTGACCAGACCTTGTCTGTTTCTAAGTGTCCTACGATTCTCTTTAGTTAGGGATATCGTGTACTAACTGTCTGCTCAGCAACCCCACAACGTTAGTTGTTTTTGTGTTGTCTTTTAAATACTTTAATGCGGTTCTTCAACTGTTCTAGCTTATTGACGTGTATGCTATTTTTCAAACTTTCGTTTGTATTGATATCGTACAGTTACTGTGAAAATGACTGACAATAATCTGTTATTATGTCTTTGTATATCTCTTTAACCCAATAAAAACATTTTGAAAAAAAAAAAAAAAACCTTTGTACACTTTTTTTTCTAAATCCTAGCTCCCCTATGCACCAATATAGCATTCATGTACACTTTTTGCAAAAATTATCAAAGCTACAGTCACTTACTTTTCGTGTCCTAATCCACGTTTCCAGACATTTCCATTAGTACTGTCTTTCTTCCTTACAGACTTTAGGTCATGACACAGGAAGGAGTTGACCAGCTGATCTCATTAGCACCCACCCTGCATCATCTACCTTCCCATTCCCAGGTGCACGTTTTTTAAATGAAATGCAATCAATCAGTGATCACCCTTCTCACTAAATACACAATCAGATTGCATAGTGTAGTGTAATGGTAGGATACAGTATAGGGTTTAAACACGACATCTGTTGGCTCAACGCGATTTGTGACTTGATGTAACTCATCAGGAGCAAGCATGTAAAGTATCTCTGTAATGATATATTATGCATCTCTAGTTGGTCTAATATAGTCACAAGTGTAAAAAATAGCAAAATGGTAAAATACTCTGTATGATACTTACAGGGCATCTATGTGCCGATGATACGGTACTGTGGGTCATGAGTATCCCCACATGGGGAACATCTGTACGCACTCAGCCCCCTCATACCTGTACGCACTCAGCCCCCCTCATACCTGTACGCACTCAGCCCCCTCAGACCTATACGCACTCAGCCCCCCTCATACCTGTACACACTCAGCCCCCCTCATACCTGTACACACTCAGCCCCCCTCATACCTGTACGCACTCAGCCCCCCTCATACCTGTATGCACTCAGCCCCCTCATACCTGTACACACTCAGCCCCCTCATACCTGTACGCACTCAGCCCCCCCTCATACCTGTACGCACTCAGCCCCCCTCTCATACCTGTACACACTCAGCCCCCCTCATACCTGTACGCACTCAGCCCCCCCCCTCATACCTGTACGCACTCAGCCCCCTCATACCTGTACACACCCAGCCCCCCTCATACCTGTACACACTCAGCCCCTCATACCTGTACGCACTCAGCCCCCTCATACCTGTACGCACTCAGCCCCCCATACCTGTACGCACTCAGCCCCCCATACCTGTACGCACTCAGCCCCCCTCATACCTGTACGCACTCAGCCCCCCTCATACCTGTACGCACTCAGCCCCCTCATACCTGTACGCACTCAGCCCCCTCATACCTGTACGCACTCAGCCCCCCTCACCTGTACGCACTCAGCCCCCTCATACCTGTACGCACTCAGCCCCCCTCAGCCCCCCCTCATACCTGTACGCACTCAGCCCCCCTCATACCTGTACGCACTCAGCCCCCCTCATACCTGTACGCACTCAGCCCCCTCATACCTGTACGCACTCAGCCCCCTCATACCTGTACGCACTCAGCCCCCTCATACCTGTACGCACTCAGCCCCCCTCATACCTGTACGCACTCAGCCCCCCTCATACCTGTACGCACTCAGCCCCCCACATACCTGTACACACTCAGCCCCCTCATACCTGTACGCACTCAGCCCCCCCATACCTGTACGCACTCAGCCCCCCTCATACCTGTACGCACTCAGCCCCCTCATACCTGTACGCACTCAGCCCCCTCATACCTGTACGCACTCAGCCCCCCTCATACCTGTACACACTCAGCCCCCTCATACCTGTACGCACTCAGCCCCCCTCATACCTGTACGCACTCAGCCCCCCTCATACCTGTACACACTCAGCCCCCTCACCTGTACGCACTCAGCCCCCCCTCATACCTGTACGCACTCAGCCCCCTCATACCTGTACGCACTCAGCCCCCTCATACCTGTACGCACTCAGCCCCCTCATACCTGTACGCACTCAGCCCCCCTCATACCTGTACGCACTCAGCCCCCCTCATACCTGTACGCACTCAGCCCCCCTCATACCTGTACGCACTCAGCCCCCTCATACCTGTACGCACTCAGCCCCCTCATACCTGTACGCACTCAGCCCCCCTCATACCTGTACGCACTCAGCCCCCTCATACCTGTACGCACTCAGCCCCCTCATACCTGTACGCACTCAGCCCCCCTCATACCTGTACGCACTCAGCCCCCCTCATACCTGTACACACTCAGCCCCCCTCATACCTGTACGCACTCAGCCCCCCTCATACCTGTACGCACTCAGCCCCCCTCATACCTGTACGCACTCAGCCCCCCCTCATACCTGTACGCACTCAGCCCCCCTCATACCTGTACGCACTCAGCCCCCCTCATACCTGTACGCACTCAGCCCCCCCATACCTGTACGCACTCAGCCCCCTCATACCTGTACGCACTCAGCCCCCCTCATACCTGTACGCACTCAGCCCCCTCATACCTGTACACACTCAGCCCCCCTCATACCTGTACGCACTCAGCCCCCTCATACCTGTACGCACTCAGCCCCCTCATACCTGTACGCACTCAGCCCCCCTCATACCTGTACGCACTCAGCCCCCCTCATACCTGTACACACTCAGCCCCCCTCATACCTGTACGCACTCAGCCCCCCTCATACCTGTACGCACTCAGCCCCTCATACCTGTACGCACTCAGCCCCCCCTCATACCTGTACGCACTCAGCCCCCCTCATACCTGTACGCACTCAGCGCCCTCATACCTGTACGCACTCAGCCCCCTCCTCACACTCACCCCCCTCATATCTGTACGCACTCAGCCCCCCTCATACCTGTACGCACTCAGCCCCCTCATACCTGTACGCACTCAGCCCCCCTCATACCTGTACACACTCAGCCCCCCTCATACCTGTACGCACTCAGCCCCCCTCATACCTGTACGCACTCAGCCCCCCTCATACCTGTACGCACTCAGCCCCCCACATACCTGTACGCACTCAGCCCTCCCTCATACCTGTACACACTCAGCCCCCCACATACCTGTACGCACTCAGCCCCCCTCATACCTGTACGCACTCAGCCCCCCCTCATACCTGTACGCACTCAGCCCCCCTCATACCTGTACGCACTCAGCCCCCCTCATACCTGTACGCACTCAGCCCCCCCGTGATACAGCCGGCGGCCATAGCCGCTCACTGTATCACTCGGCCCCACCCCCGGCGCGTTACGTCATTGGATGTGATTGACAGCAGCGTGAGACAATGGCTGCGCTGCTTTCAATCTATCCACTGTAACCAATCAACGGCCAGGCTGAGCGGCAAAGAGGAAGTTGGGGGCGAGCGCGGGACTTTCAAGGGGTCAGGTAAGTAAAAGGGGGTGGGCTGGGGGGGGGCGGCATTGTCAGATTTTTTTTCACCTTAATGCATAGAATGCATTAAGGTGAAAATTTTTTTTTACCTTTACAACCCCTTTAATTTTGTGTACAGTGTTGATTGACCACGCAATTGCCGCTTAAAGTGGTTGTAAACACTAGGGCAAAAAAAAAACCTGCAAGACAAAGGCATAATGAGCTAGTATGCATAGGTCCATAAAGAGATGGATGAACGAGTTTGGGGTCGAGGAACTTGACTGGCCTCAACCCGATAGAACACCTTTGGGATGAATTAGAGTGGAGACTGTGAGTCAGGCCTTCTCGTCCACATCAGTGCCTGACCTCACAAATGTGATTCTGGAAGAATGGTCAAACATAGACACACTCCTAACCCTTGTGGACAGCCTTCCCAGAAGAGTTGAAGCTGTTATAGCTGCAAAGGGTGGGCCAACTCAATATTGAGCCCTACGGACTAAGACTGGGAGGCCATTAAAGATGTGGTGTCCCAATACTTTTGACAACTGAGTTTAATTTCATCTGTTTTTAGCAAGAATGAAGCATTGTTTCAGTGAGCTGTAATGGTACCAATGATTTTTGTCTATGTCTGTATGTCACTTTTTATTATGCCCATACAAGATTTTTGAGTAAGTCTGTTGAAAACGATCTAAATCTGTGAACTGCATGAAAAGGCGTGTAATCTGTAGTAAATCATACCAGAGTAAAAGAAATGAATCTGTAATTGTCCTGATTCAATCATCGCTACGAACGCTGTCACAGTGTCACTGCCCATAGCACAGGAACATTAAACGGGCACAGCTGAGAACTGTAGGGGGGACATTTATAAACAATTCCCACAGCTGTTCATCCATTGAAACTGCATGTAAATTTGTTCTGTGCGAATGGAGCAAAATCAAATGTTTTCACACTATATTCTCCTGAATGTCCAAATGTGAAAAATACCATATCGTGGCCACTAGATGGAGCTGAGTAGCATACCTATTTCCTATATTTCCTTATTTCCTATAATAGCCAGCGCCATCTAGTGGCCATAATGCAGTATTTTCTGCTTTCTCACATTCAATTTTTTTTCTATAAATACACCTTTAACCAACTTGCCTACAGGGCACTTTGACCCCCTTCCTGCCCAGGCAATTTTTCAGCTTTCAGCGCTGTCGCACTTTGAATGACTATTGCGCGGTCATGCAACACTGTACCCATGTGAAATTTTTTATCATGTTCTTCACATAAATAGAGCTTTCTTTTGGTGGTATTTAACCACTGCTGTTTTTTTTATTTTTTACAAAAAAGAAAAAGACTGAAAATTTTGAAAAAAAAATATAGTTTTCTTAGTTTCTGTCAGTAAATTTTGTAAATAAGTAATTTTTCTCCTTCACTGATGGGCACTGATGAGGTGTCACTTATGGGCACTGATTAGGCGGCACTGATGAGGAGGCACAAATATGTCACACTTATGGGCACTGATAGGTGGCACTGATATGTGGCACTGATGAGCACTAATAGGCGGCACTGATGGGTCGCACTGATGAGGCGGCACTTATGGGCACTGATAGGCTGCACAGATAAGCAGAACTGATTGGCACTGATGGGTGGCACTGTTGGGCACTGATAGGCTGCACGACTAGGCAGCACTGATGGGTGGCACTGGTGGGCACTGATAGGCTGCACAGATAGGCAGCACTGATGAGGCGGCACTTATGGTCATTGATTAGGCAGCACTGATGGGAATTGATGGGCAGCAATGATGGGCGTTGATGGGAAGTGTTGATAGGCAGCACTGATAGCTAGCACTGACTGGCATCACTAATGGACACTTATGTGTGGCACTTGTGGGCACTGATTGCTGGTTGCACTTTATTGTAATCAGGGCACTGATGATCAGTGCCCTGATTACATGTCTCGGTGTCCCCTGCGAGGAGATGCGGCTCTCCTTGCCACACATTCTGTCAGTGTGAGGTGATGAGAGCTGATTACCGGCATTTCGGTTTTTACATGTGACCGGCTTTAATTGGACACATCTGATCACATGGTCAAAGAGCCGCGGCCGCAGCTCTTTACAGAGATCAGGGGTCGCACCGTGTACTAGCAACACCCGCGCCCACTATTGCCATGATGCGGCCGTTCTGGGACGACAGCATATGACGTTGTCCCAGAATGAGAGCCGCACCGCCCCTCTGCTCCTCCATCATTTGACAGTGGGTAGGTGGGAAGCGGTTAAGATGTTGGCTTATGCTGCAGCCAGAAACCTCTAATTCTCTGTAACTGAACAGTATTAGAGCCCTTTCATACTGTGCCGCCACAGGCGTCAGCGGTAAAGCCCTTTCATACTGCGCCGCCACAGGCGTCAGCGGTAAAGCCCTTTCATACTGCGCCGCCACAGGCGTCAGCGGTAAAGCCCTTTCATACTGCGCCGCCACAGGCGTCAGCGGTAAAGCCCTTTCATACTGTGCCGCCACAGGCGTCAGCGGTAAAGCCCTTTCATACTGTGCCGCCACAGGCGTCAGCGGTAAAGCGACGCTATTTTTAGCGCCGCTTTACCGTTGTTTTAGCGGTGCTATTCGGCCGCTAGATCCCGGTTCTCCCTCTGTCACGAGCGTTCGGGGGTGCCCGTGTCGGCTCCGGGGACACGCTGCTGGTGTGCGCGCCTGCTACACCGTTTTTAAGAGCCGATGTACAGCTACGACGGCTCGCGCAGCAGTGCCATCCGGCTGGTCGGGAAGGGGTTTATTATCATTATAAGCACCCCTGTCAGTGGAGAATGGTTTGTCCCAATCCTACAACTGCAACTTTTACTGGATAGGTTGGTCAGTTAAAGGAAGTTCAAAAATTACAGACTTGCTGGCTGGATCACAAGGCTAAAAAAAATAAAAAAAAAACAAAACAAATGCAGCCTCATATTTAAGAAATGGTAAGCTGCAATTTAATACATTTTTGATTTTGTGTTTAATACTGATTGAACGTTGTATTTTGGGGAGGAACTGAAATTTTATGTGTTCAGAAAAAAAGCCAAATAACAGCAATTTTTGAATATTTTTGTTTTGTTTTGCTATGTGAATGAGAACATGTAACTAGTATAAAGTAAGTATCTAAAGCTCCATTCATACTAGCACGTTTTTTGATGCATTTTACAGAAATGCAGGGAAATTTTTGAACATGGGTTCCTATGGGACATGTTCACATCAATGCTCATCAATCAATAATTAAAACAAAAAAACGTAAACCGCAAATTGCGGCAAAATCGCGGCAAAAACGCGGTAAAAACGCGGTAATTGCGTTTTGGATGCGGGTCCATTGACTTCTATTACATGCAAAACGCTGCATTTTGCATGAAAAAAAGTCCCCGACCCTTTCCAAAAATGCAGAGGCACAAAAATGCATTGATGTCAACAGGTTCCATAGGAACCCATGTTAAAAAATTTCCCTGCATTTCTGCAAAATGCAAAATGCATCAAAAAACGCGCTAGTGTGAATGGAGCCTAATAGAAGTCAATGGGCCTGCATCCAAAACGCAAGTGCCGCGTTTGTACTGCGTTTTTTCCGCGTTTTTTCCGCGATTTTGCCACGATTTGCGTTTTTTATTTTATTTATTTTTTTACACTATATATAGCTGGTTGCTAAGCAACCACAGTGTAAAAAAAAAAATAAATAAATAAAAAAATATGAAAAACGCGGCAAAATCACGGTAAAAACGCGGGTCCAAAAACGCGGCAAGCACCGCAAAAAGCACTGCAAAAAAGCTCAAAAGCACAATGCATAGATGTGAATCGAGCCTAAAGTTGGCTGCACCAGAGGAAATTTGCTTTAAACTTGACAGCCAAGCCGCCAGCATCTTAAGAAGGAGAGGTCAGCAGTGGGAGCTTTCATGTTTCTTTAATGACAGGTTTCTTTTAAAGTCTGCAGCAAATATATGTATTTTCTCTGCTGTCCACTTTCCACTCACTCAGCATGAAAGACGATTTCGTTTTTAAAGCCAAAAATACGGAGACTTCCAATCTTCGCTCTCGCTGTTTGGGTTTGGAGATTAGTAACTATCTGAAGAATGATGTGTCCGTGTGCTAGTAGTAGCTAATCAGGTGCTCGGCAACTGCCAACCGTTTTCCATCGTGGAAATCCTTGTAAACTTTCAAATTACATATTATATATATATATATATTTTTTTTTTCTGTAGCAAAGCTGCATCAAAAATCTGAGATATATAAATCAGAGAGAAAAGGAATCAGAAAAATATCAACATTTTCAGAATTGCTTTTTTTCCCCTCAAAAACTGACTTCTTTTAATCTTTTAGTGCTTCCTACTGAGCACATGGGGGAAAACACATGTATCCCTTTCATCCCATTTTATATTTAATTCATAATAAAAAGTAGGGCTGTTACTGATTAAAATTTTCGTGTTACGATTAATCGATTTTTTTTTTAATCGATTAATCAACTAATTTCGATTAATTATAACGCACATACAGATCCAACTACTTTTAGCTGATCTCCTTGCATTGCAACTCTGCATTAGTCAGTGGTAAATGTGGTATACACTATATACAATCACCCGACACTAGTTAGTTTCCACAATCCATGACTTAACTTCACAGTTCACACAAATACGTTTTAAATTCAAACTGTAGCACTGACGTAAGTCATTTTTTTTCCCACAGTAGCGTGACAATCCCTCCACCTCCGGTCTAACTAATCACTCTCACCTTATGGCATGGACCCCTGTGCAAACAGGTGGTCATGCAAGCGGGTATCAAAAGGGTTAACACGGACCATAAAACTTCTCTCACGTCTCCTTAGATCTCAGCAAGGACGCCAGGTCATGGGTAGAAAGAAAATATCTAAGTGCTCACCGCTTAAGTATAAGATTGAATTTTTGTGTTCAAACACAAACTACTCACATAAAAGATGATAAAAACACAGCATGTAAAGCCGACAATCGTGTTAGTTCCGTAGGGCAGCAGCGGGTGATGTCATGCGTAGCCCCTCCCCTTCAATCAGAACTTCAACGTCACCGGACTCCTCCCCCCTTCCGTTCGTTAGCAGACAGAGGCACTTGGGGAAGGGGGGAGGAGTCTGGTGACGTCGATATCCGTGACGTCACCGGATCTCTGACGGAACTCCCTGAAGACCCGGAGAGGTGAGTACCAATCAAAAGAATTTTGATTGATTAAAAAAATTAATCGATTAATCAAGGAATTCATCTTTAATTTCCACAGCCCTAATAAAAAGTAGTCATATTGAATTGCCAATGTGCTTGTTTCAGAGGGAAAGATCAGATCATTGCAATAGCATTTACAGCAGGGGTAGGCAACCTTTCAGAGGTTGAGATTTACCTGGACAATATGGAGAAAATCAAAGATCCCCGGGGGGGGGGGGGGGGGGCGGGGGGGGGGGGGGGGGGGGGGGGGGGGGGGGGATGATTATCATCCAATCATGTGCAAGTTAAAATACAGATTTTTATCTTCCTTGCATCCTCAGATCTTCAGCGACTGCACTTCCAATTGCACTTGTAGTGAAAAGTGGATTTGCCTTTAGTAAATAAACCCCATAGTGTCACAGTAGTGTCCTCTGTCCTTCACATCACCCCCCACAATAGTATTCTCTGCCTCCCCCCACAACAGTGCCCCCCTTCACATCACCCCCCCCCCCCAAAGCAGTGTTCCTTCCCCCTCCACACAGTAGTGTCCATTGCCCCCCTAGTAGTGTCCTTTGCCCCCCTAGCAGTGTCCTCTGCCCCCTCCCCCCAGTGGTGTCCTTTGCCCCCCCCCCCCATAGCAGTGTCCTGTGCCCTCTCCCCCCCCCCGTGGTGTCCTGTGTCCTCCCAAAGCAGTGTCATCTGTCCCCTTCACATCACCATCCACTGTAGTGCCCTCTGCCTCCTCCAAAGCAGTTTCATCTGCCCCCCCCTTCACATCACAGCCCCCACTGTAGTATCCTCTGCCCACTCTCCCCACAGTAGTTCCCATTGTCTCCCTAACAGTAGTGTTCGCTGCCACTCCCCCCCCCCCCATAGCAGTGTCCTTTTCCCCTCTGTCCCCCTCCCTCCCAGTGGTGTCCCCGCAAAGTAGTGTCATCTGTCCCCCTTCACATCACCCTCCACTGTAGTGTCCTCTGCCTCCTCCAAAGCAGTTTAATTGGCCCCCCTTCACATCACAGCCCCCACTGTAATGTCCTCTGCCCACCCACCCCACAGTAGTGCCCATTGTCTCCCCAACAGTAGTGTCCTCTGCCACTCCCCCCCCCCCATAGCTGTGTCCTCTTCCCCTCTGTCCCCCTCCCTCCCAGTGGTGTCCTGTGTCCCCGCAAAGTAGTGTCATCTGTCCCCCTTCACATCACCCTCCACTGTACTTTCCTCTGCCTCCTTCAAAGCAGTTTCATCTGCCCACCTTCACATCACAGCCCCCACTGTAGTATCCTCTGCCCCCCCACCCCAACAGTGTCATCTGCCCCCTTCACATCACCCCCCCCACTGTAGTATCCTCTGCCCACTCTCCCCACAGTTGTGCCCATTGTCTCCCCAACAGTAGTGTCCTCTGCCACCCCCCTCCCTATAGCAGTGTCCTCTGCCCCCCTCCCAGTGCTGTCCTGTGTTCCCCCAAAGCAGTACCATCTGTCCCCCTTCACATCACCCTCCACTGTAGTGTCCTCTGTCTACTCCAAAGCAGTGTCCTCTGCCCCCTTCACATCATCCCCCCACTGTAGTGTCCTCTGCACCCCCCATCCCAACAGTGTCCTCTGCCCCCCTGTAGTGTCCTCTGCACCCCCCACCCCAACAGTGTCCTCTGCTTCCCTTCACATTCCCCCACTGTAGTGTCCTCTGTCCCCCCACCCCAACAGTGTCCTCTGTCCCCTTCACATCATCCCCCTAACACAAAGACGCAAACACACAGTACTGTTTAGGTAGCACTCTCCTACCTGACAGCGTGTGTACAGCAGTGGAGTGTAGAGTGGGAGGCACAGTACTTGATGGAGTAGGGGAGTGAGAGCTGCTAGAGTTAACTTTTCATATTAACAAGCTGTTGATTGGTTACTAGGAGACCACCCAGCGTTCTAGCAACCAATAACATACAGACGTACAGCTACAGCGATTTGCAGGATCGTGCCACCTTGCTGCAGTATAATGACGGCAGCTGGTCGGCAAAACCCCACCGCAACGCGGTAAAAATCATTTTTGCAGTGGATTAGTTTGAAAATGACCTTAACCACTTCAGCCCCGGACCAATTGGCAGCCAAAGGACCAGGCCCCTTTTTGAGATTCGGCACTGCGTCGCTTTAACTGACAATTGCGCGGTCGTGCGACGTGGCTCCCAAACAAAATTGGCGTCCTTTTTTTCCGACAAATAGAGCTTTCTTTTGGTGGTATTTGATCGCCCCTGCGGTTTTTATTTTTTGCGCTATAAACAAAAATAGAGCTACAATTTTGAAAACAATGCAATATTTTTTTGCTTTTTGCTATAATAAATATCCCCAAAAAAATATATAAAAAAACATTTTTTTTCCCTCAGTTTAGGCCGATACGTATTCTTCTACATATTTTTGGTAAAAAAAAAAAAAATCGCAATTAGCGATTATTGATTGGTTTGCGCAAAAGTTATAGCGTTTACAAAATAGGGAATAGTTTTATAGCATTTTTATTAATATTTTTTTTCTTAGTAGTAATGGCGGCGATCAGCGATTTTTATTGTGACTGCGACATTATGGCGGACACATCGGACATTTTTGACACATTTTTGGGACCATTGTCATTTATACAGCAATCAATGCTATTTAAATGCATTGATTCCTGTATAAATAACAGTTGTAGTGAAAGAGTTAACCACTAGGGGGAGGGGAGGGGTTATGGGCTGTGACGTGTGTTGTGTTTTTTACATTAGGGAGCGGGGCTGACATCGGACGTCATTGATCGGCTTTCCCGATGACCGGGAACAGCCAATCAATGACAGGCAGAGTAGGAAGCGCGGGGAGAGGTTTGTTTACACAGACCTCTCCCCGTTCTTTAGCTCCATGACCCGATCGCGGGACACCAGCGGCGATTGGGTCCGCTGGTCCCGCGGCCGTGGTCACGGAGC
Organism: Lithobates sylvaticus; assembly: GCA_028564925.1. NCBI lineage: Eukaryota > Metazoa > Chordata > Amphibia > Anura > Ranidae > Lithobates > Lithobates sylvaticus. The sequence goes on from CM053029.1 coordinate 576,246,648, forward strand.
TCCCGACCGGGTCGCGAGCGCGCCGCTGGCAGGCATTTAAAGGGGACGTACAGGTACGTGATTTTGCCTGCCCGTGCCATTCTGTTGACGTATATATGCAGTGGGTGGTCGGGAAGCGGTTAAAGAAAAAAAAAAGAAAAAATCACAAGAGCACCAGACTAGTAAAGTGTGTGCTGCAGTAATTAAACTATACGTTTATACTGATGAAGAAGAACTCACCTTCTTTGGTTGCTAAGACACAGTACATGAAAGTTGGGTTAGCAGGAAATTATCTGCTTTAATAAAAGCAGTAATGACCGGCCTTATCATCTCATGCTTGTGACCTTTATTTGTTTCGTCAAGGCAGTGCCAGACTTATTCATGTGTTAATAAATATCAATTTTTTTGCCTGATGAATTGTATTTATTCAAAGTGAACACAAGTTCACCCTATTTACCATAGGTGTGTACAGCCTATTTCATTACAGTGTGCACCTCAAAGCTCAAACACATGTGTGTGTGTGCATGTGTATACAGTGCCATGAAAAAGTATTCATACCCCTTGGAATTTTCCACATTTTGTCATGTTACAACCAAAAACGTACCGTATATACTCGAGTATAAGCCGACCCGAATATAAGCCGAGGCACCTAATTTTACCACAAAAAAATGGGAAAACTTATTGAATCGAGTATAAGCCTAGGGTGAGAAATGCGCAGCTACTGTAAGTGGAAAAGAGGGTCAACAATGCCCATTTGCAGCCTCACTGTGCCCATTTCCATGCCATAGGTCCCCTGAACTTCAAACTTGGTAGTTAAGGGTTCCTAGATGCCCCCTAGCTGCAGCCAAAATTTGGGGTTTCTGGACCCAAAGGGTCCCGAAATGACATTGCTGCAGATGGACACAATTGACCGACTTTGGGGCCCTGTATCTCGAAGCCACTTGGTGCTAGGAACCATAAATTTGGATATATTGTAATTTTGGATCCACTGGATTTGCACACCAAATGGGGTTCCTAGCACCAAGTGGCCCCCGAGATACGAGGCCCCAAAGTCGGGTCAGAAAATGTCAAGCACTTTTCTGCAGCAAAAAATGAAATTTTCCAACCTGACTTTGCGGCCCCGTAGGAACCCCAAATTTGGTGTGCAAACCCAGTGGAACCAACACTACAACATATCCAAATTTGGTTCCTAGCCCCAAGTGGCCCCGTGATACAGGGCCGCAAAGTTGGGTCGGAAAATGTAATTTTTTTGCTGCAGAAAAGTGCTTGACTCGAGTATAAGCCGAGGGGGGGCACTTTCAGCACAAAAAAATGTCCTAAAAAACTCGGCTTATACTCGAGTATATACGGTAAATGTATTTTATTGGGATTTTATGTGATAGACCAACTCAAAGTGGCACATAATTGTGAAGTGGAAGGAAAATGATAAATGATTTTCAATTTATTTTACAAATAAATATGTGAAAAGTGTGGCGTGCATTTGTATTCAGCCCCCTTTACTCTGATACCCCTAACTAAAATCTAGTGGAAGCAATTGCCTTCAGAAGTCACCTAATTAGTAAATAGAGTCCACCTGTGTGTAATTTAATCTCAGTATAAATACAGCTGTTCTGTGAAGCCCTCATAGGTTTGTTGGAGAACCTTAGTGAACAAACAGCATCTTAAAGGCCAAGAAATACACCAGACAGGTCAGGGATAAAGTTGTGGAGAAGTTTAAAGCAGGGTTGGGTTATAAATAGAGTTGAGCGGACAACTGGATGTTCGGGTTCGGCAGGTTCGGACGAACTTCAGAAAAAAGTTCGGGTTCGGGACCGAACTTGACCCGAACTTGACCCCGAACACCGAACCCCATTGAAGTCAATGGGGACCCGAACGGCTATAATAAAGTGTCGGCTCCCGTCCCCCTTAATACAGAGAACAGTCATTGAAGTCATTTATTTTTAAAAAGTTAGTCATAAAAAGTGTTTGGGGACCTGGGTCCTGCCCCAGGAGACATGTATCAATGCAAAAAAAACTTTTAAAAACGGCCGTTTTTTAGGGAGCAGTGATTTTAATAATGATTAAAGTGAAACAATAAATGTGTAATATTCCTTTAAATTTCGTACCTGGGGGGTGTCTATATTATGCATGTAAGGGGGCGCATGTTTCCAGTGCTTAGAACTGTCTCTGCAAAAAGTGTCATTTTTGCAGGAAAGAAAGCTATTTAAAATCACTCGCGGCTAATGTTAATTGTCGGCTCCCGTAACACAGAGAACAGTCATTTCATTGAAAGTCATTCATAAAAAAAAAGTCATTGATAAAAAATAAAAAAAATTAAAAAAAAATAAAGCGTAGGGGTCCCCCCAAATTCAATAACCAGGCCCTTCAGGTCTGGGATGGATATTAAGGGGGATCCCAGCCAAAAAAAAAATGGCGTAGGGTCCCCCTCAAAATCCATACCAGACCCTTGAGGTCTGGGATGGATTTTAAGGGGAAACCCAGACAAAAAAAATGGCGTGAGGTCCCCCTCAAAATCCATACCAGACCCTTATCCGAGCACGCAACCTGGCAGGCCGCAGGAAAAGAGCGGGGACGAGAGCGCCCCCCCCCCTCCTGCCTGAACCGTACCAGGCCACATGCCCTCAACATTGGGAGGATGCTTTGGATGCACCTTGTCCCCATGTTGATGAGGACAAGGGCCTCATCCCCACAACCGTGCCCGGTGGTTGTGGGGGTCTGCGGGCGGGGGGCTTATCGGAATCTGGAAGCCCCCTTTAACAAGGGGACCCCCAGATCCCGCCCCCCCCCCCCTGTGTGAAATGGTAAGGGGGTACAAAAGTACCCCTACCATTTCACCAAAAAAAAGTGTCAAAAATGGTAAAAATGACAGGAGACGGTCTTTGACAATTCCTTTATTAAAATCTTCTTTCTTCTGGTCTTCTTTTCTTCATCTTCTCCTTCCGGCATCTTCTTCTTCCATCTTCTTCTTCCTCCGATCCGCTTCTTCTTGGCCTTCTCGTCCAGCATCGGTGTCTCTTCTGGGCCGCTCCGCACAATGGGAGGCTCCCGTTGGGTGAGGCTTCTCTTCGGTATCTTCTTCCACGGCGTCGGTCTCTGAGGCTTCTCTCCGGTATCTTCTTCCAGTGCGTCGGTCTCTTCTTGGGCCACTCCTCGCAATGGGAGGCTCCCGGTGTGTGAGGCTTCGCTTGGGCTGACAGTTCTTTTATAACGGAGGGCGGGGCCACCTGGTAACCCCGCCCCCTCTGGCGCATGGGAACGTCATGGGGACTTCCCTATTGCTTTCCCCGTGACGTGGGGAAAGCCATAGGGAACTCCCCATGACGTCCCCATGCGTCAGAGGGGGCGGGGTTACCAGGTGGCCCCGCCCTCCGTTATAAAAGAACTGTCAGCCCAAGCGAAGCCTCACACACTGGGAGCCTCCCATTGCGAGGAGTGGCCCAAGAAGAGGCCGACGCCCTGGAAGAAGATACCGGAGAGAAGCCTTTAGAGACCGGCGCCGTGGAAGAAGATACCGAAGAGAAGCCTCACCCAGCGGGAGCCTCCCATTGCGCGGAGCGGCCCAGAAGAGACACCGATGCTGGACGAGAAGGCCAAGAAGAAGCGGATCGGAGGAAGAAGAAGATGGAAGAAGAAGATGCCGGAAGGAGAAGATGAAGAAAGGAAGACCAGAAGAAAGAAGAAAGAAGATTTTAATAAAGGAATTGTCAAAGACCGTCTCCTGTCCTTTTTACCATTTTTGACACTTTTTTGGTGAAATGGTAGGGGTACTTTTGTACCCCCTTACCATTTCACACAGGGGGGGGAGGGATCTGGGGGTCCCCTTGTTAAAGGGGGCTTCCAGATTCCGATAAGCCCCCCGCCCGCAGACCCCCACCACCACCGGACCCCCAAAGCATCCTCCCAATGTTGAGGGCATGTGGCCTGGTACGGTTCAGGCGGGAGGGGGGGGCGCTCTCGTCCCCCCTCTTTTCCTGCGGCCTGCCAGGTTGCGTGCTCGGATAAGGGTCTGGTATGGATTTTGAGGGGGACCCCACGCCATTTTTTTTGGCTGGGTTTCCCCTTAAAATCCATCCCAGACCTCAAGGGTCTGGTATGGATTTTGAGGGGGACCCTACTCCATTTTTTTTTTGGCTGGGATCCCCCTTAATTACCATCCCAGACCTGAAGGGCCTGGTTATTGAATTTGGGGGGACCCCTACGCTTTTTATTTTTTTGTTTTTTTTATTTT
>CM053029.1:576251323-576296323 GCA_028564925.1 Lithobates sylvaticus
AAAATGATAAATGGTTTTCATAAAAAAAGATTTTTTACAAATAACTATGCGAAAAGTGTGACGTGCATTTGTATTCAGCCCTCCTGAGTCAATAATTTGTAGAACCACCTTTCACTGCAATTACAGCTGCAAGTCTTTTTTGGGGATGTCTCTACCAGCTTTGCACATCTAGAGAGTGACATTTTTGCCCATTCTTCTTTGCAAAATAGCTCAAGCTCTGTCAGATTGGATGGAGAGCGTCTGTGAACAGCAATTTTCAAGTCTTGCCACAGATTCTCAATTGGATTTAGGTCTGGCATTTGACTGGGCCATTCTATAACATGAATATGCTTTGATCTACACCATTCCATTGTAGATCTGGCGGTGTATTTAGGGTCATTGTCCTGTTCAAAGGTGAACCTCTGCCCCAGTCTCCAGTCTTTTGCAGACTCTAACAGGTTTTCTTCTAAGATTGCCCTGTATTTGGCCCCATCCAACTTCCCATCAACTCTGACCAGCTTCCCTGCCCCTGCTGAAGAAAAGCATCCCCACAACATGATGCGGCCACCACCATGTTTCACAGTGGGGATGGTGTGTTCAGGGGTGATGTGCAGTGTTAGTTTTCCCCCACACATAGCATTTTGCTTTTAGGCCAAAAAGTTGAATTTTGGTCTCATCTGACCAGAGCACCTTCTTCCACATGTTTGCTGTGTCCCCCCCCCCCCCCCCCCACAATGGCTTCTCGCAAACTGCAAACAGGACTTCTTATGGCTTTCTTTAAACAATGGCTTTCTTCTTGCCACTCTTCTATAAAGGTCAGATTTGTGGAGTGCACGACTAATAGTTGTCCTGTGGACAGATTCTCCCACCTGAGCTGTGGATCTCTGCAGCTCCTCCAGAGTTACCATGGGCCTCTTGGCTGCTTCTCTGATTAATGCTCTCCTTGCCCGGCCTGTCAGTTTAGGTGGATAGCCAGGCTTGGTAGATTTGCAGTTGTGCCATACTCTTTGCATTTTGGATGATGGTCTAAAGCCCCATACACACGGTCGGACTTTTTCATCAATTTGGTCCGATCGGACAAGGTTGTTGAAAAATCAGACCGTGTGTATGCACCATCGGACAGTGTTCGTCGGTTTGTCCGTCGGACAAAGTCTTATCTCCTGCTGGAAAGATTTCCCGTCAACCCGGTCCGATCACACCAAATCCGAGCGTGTGTACGCTTGTCCGACGGACAAAGTGCTACGCATGCTCAGAAGAAATTCTGTGACGGAAGCGCTCGGTCAGGTAAAACTACCTTTCCTAATCGACACAGCACATTCGTCACGCTGCAATGTTAAAATGTCTTTAATGCAGCGCATTCTCTTTTTCTTTAAAATGCAACAAGAATGACATCTTTTAGCTGCTCCTATTCACCCGCACTTCTCACAAACTTACTTCTTTATTACTTTGCAGCATTTATACACTACATGTTTATTTTTACTCAGATCGTAATACAATCTTTCTTATTTTTTTAACCAGATTTTTTTTTTTTGGGGGAATACATATTTGAAGGAGGTTTTTTTTTTTTTTGAGGGGGTTTGTATGTCTCAACTTAGCAAAACCACATTATTAACATTTGTATTTCTTGCTTACATTTACTAGGAGTTTGTTGGTTGTTGGTGCCCCTTGTTAATTCTAGGATTAGTGAAATGTACCTGCCTACTCAAAGAAAAACTGTCATTGTAGAAAAGTAAAACACAATAGTCAATGATTATTTCAAAGCAAAAAAACCTTTATTTAGGTCTCAGCAACAGACCAAAGAGGAACGCAGCCATGGTGAAACTTGGGGAATTTGCAAAGCCTTGGACACCCATGGCAACCATCATTTTACAGACTTAAACAATTGGGGGCATGAAGACTACCTATCTAAATAATAAGGGAGCGCAATCTGGTCCTGAAGTCCAAAACATCCGGAACTGCAGCAGATGCCATCTAGGTCCCCAGGCTCTGGTACTACGAGAGGCTCCATCTTCTCTCAGACCAGACTGAGTCCAGGTTGTCACTCTCTTGTCTTCCTTGTACGCTTCCTTCCACGCCGTGGTGCTGGTGCTGGTGGGGTGGCAGAAGGAGGAGGAGGAGGCGGAGCAAGGTCACTCTCGCAAACATGTGTGAGGGGAGTCATCTCCCCAGCCATGCCCTCATTTAGGATTTTGAGGATGACCTCCTCACACATGCTGCGTTGCCCCGCCTCCATACCCGTAAATTTACTTGTAACCAAGGAGGCAAAGGCCTCCTCGTAGGTGGGTGTGGCATAGAGGGAGGCTGAGGCATCTTTTATCAGCTGGAGCGCTGACTCTCCCACCTCCCCCATGTTTTTCGCCCTTCTGTAGGGAAGGCGGAGGGGAGAGACTTGGGAGACAGTCAGGCTCCTACGCCTACCCCCCTCTTGGCTGCCACTACCCCCTGCCTCCTCCTGACTGCCACCTTCCACAGCCACCTCCTGGCTGAGGTCTTCCTGTGTCTGAAAAAGGGACATAGTTTCAGTTATTTGTTCATCAAACACACACAATTCTCATCTAGTGACTGTTGCAAAATGTTTTCAAATACAAAACCATACAATTCTCAGCCCTGCAGTTTAGATTCTTCCCAAAAATGTCTCCCACACCACTGTCTGTTGATATGTCAATCACGTTAGGAAATAAGCAATTGGGGATCCTGAATTAACTGAACATCATTCATTATTCAACAAACTGGTTCCAAAACTACTATACCTGGAACAAGCTGGGCACCTGCACATATTCCTGACTGGAAGGCCCAGGTTGGTCCTCGGAAGCCTCATCAGGGGTGGCGTGCGTGGAAGGACGCGTGCAAGGAAGAGTCGAGAGTGACTTCCTGACAGTAGCCTGGTCTTTGAGAAAGTGGAGCCTGTCATAGTACCAGAGCGTGGGGACATGGACATCAGCTGCTGCAGCTCCAGATGCTTGTGACTTCAGGACCTTATTGCGCTCCCGGAAATAGGTAGTCTTCATGTTGTTTATCTTCACTTTTAAGTTTGCGACGGTTGCCATGGGCAGGGTAGGCTTTACAAATGCCACCAGTTTCAGCAGGGCTGCGTACCTCTTTGGTCTGTTGCTATAATCCCTGTGTTTTGCCTGCCATAAGAGGGGGAATTGCCGGTATTTATCAATGAAGTGTGGGAGAAAGCTCACGTTGTAGAACGCCTCCATCACCTCTGCAAGACACAACGCCACACAAAACAATATAAATAATGTCAGCCTAAACACTCCTAATCTTCTCCATAAAGAAGCCTCAAGTTCTAATCAGTCTAGGCTAGTTATGTACCAACGTCAAATTGTACCTTCGTTTGTAGCGATCGTCTCGTGCGTGAGCTTTCTCTCCCCTCGTCTCCCAGATCGTGGCTACGACACAGGCGTGTGACGTTTTATATACAGTGCGCATGCGTCAAACTCCGCCCGCCCCTGACGATCTTTCTCGTCTATTCCCCACCCCTTCTCTTTACGGCGCAGTGGGGAGAGCACATGGCGGGGACACAGCAGGTGCGCCCCAAATATCCCCCCAACGAGGAGGAGGACGAGGAAAGGCCGGAGGCAGAAACGTCCCGATCCCGGAGCCTGAAATTCAAGGCCTCCAATATGTCATTTGGAGAAATGTTGGAGATGGTGGACATATTAAAGAGGAGCGACTATGATGGGAAGTATGGGCCTTACCTCAACCCCAATGTCCGCAAGGCCAAGATCATGTCTAAAGTTGTGAGGAGGCTGTACAATCATTTTGGGGTACAACGATCCAAGGAGCAACTGAGGAAACGCTGGTCAGACCTGAAACTGAGGGAGGCCGATCAGTACAGAAAGATCAAGAGAATTCTTCAAAAAAGTAAGTAGTTGTGTTTTGTGTTTGATTTCTTGCTTGCATACTGCTCCATGTGGTTTGATTTTTACAAAGTTGTACATTCCAAAATGGCCACTTTCATGTTCGTCTGTGCATTCGATCGTACTCAGCCTCGATCTTTCTGCCACTGTCATGGTCGTGTGTGTGTCCATTCGATCGTACGCAACCTCGATCGTGCGGCCACTTATAATACGATGTTTGGTGTTTTTTTGGGGGAAAGGAAGTTTGTTCTCCCTAGAAATGTCATCCAGAATGTAAAGGCAATTTATTCAATGTAAAGGAGAGGTCACCCAGTAGGTGTTTACCCATCTGGACTCGAGAGCACTAGTGCTGGGACACCCAAACCCCCTTTTTATTAGCCTTTTCCACACATGTGCTCCAGTGGATACTAGAGGGGGGTCTCCATCACACAAACTTCTACCAAAAAGCTAGTCAGTTTAGCACCTTTACAAAGTGACTACATTCATGTAGTTGACATTTGTAACTGGCCAAACTAAAATAGTGTCCGTCACTTTCAAGCAATGTTTGTCATTTCCTATTTCTGCCCTCAATAGTTTGTGTTGCTAAATCTTCCTTTTGGACATTCTCATAGGGGAGCGAAAACTTGGGCCGTCTGAGGAAACCCCCAAACCAACACCTCCCAAAAAAGGGGAAAGAGCAGAAGCAGAGGAGGAGGAGGAGGAAGGAGAGATCATCGAACTTGGAGAAATTGTCACCACAACAGGTGAGTGTGGGAGAACACAGCTACTGGTAAGCTAATCCATGTATGGCTGCCTCATTTCCAACACCCCATTTTTTTTGTTTGTGGTTTTTAGGTGACGTGGATGTTGTGGAAGAAAAATCGCACTTTACCACAGAGAGTGCCCACGTACTCATCGGAGAGATAATGGTCTGCAATCGAGATCTAGATTACATAAAGCAAAACATCAATGATGTTCAACAAAAATTGAAGAACATCATTGATGTTTTAGGAAAAATATGAAAAAGCACCAAGTAATTTACACACATTTGTGCCAGCTTCTGAACACATTTGCAACTTAAAAACTGTGTGAAATTTGGAACATGCACACATTGTGTCCACATGTGCTAGCTCCCATCATGGTGGATGAATGGCAACGTTTTTTTGGGGGTGCAAACACTTTACGAACTACGAAAGTGGTTGTGGTGAAGGGGTTGCACCCCCAAAAAACGTCCATTCATCCCCATGATGGAAAATGGCACTTTTGAAGCTTCTAGGCATGTGTTTTTACCATCTAATGACCATTTTCAGAACCAAATTGTGTGCATGTTCCAAATTTCCACTTTTCGGGGGTGCCCCCCCCATGTGATGAAGGCAAGATCAAACACACTTTGAACATATAGTCATGTCTGATCTTGTCTTCACTTTACAAAGTTGAACTTTCCTACTTCATAGGTTCTGCTTAGCTCCATGCCTGGTTTTACAAATTGCGTAATCTTTGTAAATAATGTTGTAAATAACCAAGATGTTGTCAGTTTTGGCGTGAAGATTGTAAACGCACTTGTGAATGTTTTCCAAGTAAACTTTTTTACTTTTCAAAATGTGTGGCTTCCTTATTTAACTAAAACAATGCATTATGTATGTAAAATGTAAAGGATATGGGGGGCAATGGGTGTTATTTACTAAAGGCAAATCCACTTTGCACTGCAATTTCCTTTCCCAGGGAACTTTTTCAATGCACTTGTAGAGCATAGCGGATTTGACTTATGTAAATGACACCCACAGTGCTTTGTACGAAAACACGGAGCACAGCATTTTGGAGAATACACACATGTCACACCTGGTGCTGAAAAGGAGTATTTTGGGTGTCAGTTATGCAGGACAAACCTTCTCTAGACCAAAGATTAGGTAGCAAACACACATGAGAATAATCTTTTTGGGAAGAAGAGACTGTTACCTCCTTTTGCCCAGAAAGTGCATTACCACTGTCGAAGGCAAAGGGAAAAAATGTCAAAGTAAAATAAGCTAAAAAGAAGACTGAAATGACAAGAAATCAGAGGTTGGTTAAAATATCAGATTTATTAAAAAATGCCTCTCACACATCGTCAGGCAGAGCAATGGCCCCCCTACCCACAAAGTATTCCATATATTGGTCCCGGACCACGCGGGCATTGAGAGGGGGCAAGCCTGGACGTGCCACTCGAAGGGCTGTGAGGTCCGCATTTGGAGGGCCCTCCACATCTGGGCCAACGGGCACCACATAGTTCCTGTTATGTCTTTTGAGGAAGTTGTGCAATATGCAACAGGCAAGAACTATGTGGTTCAGTTTGTATTCCGCCAAGTTAAATGCCGTCAGGAACAGGCGGAAGCGGCTGGCCAGGATGCCAAAAGCGTTCTCCACCACTCTTCTGGCTCTGGACAGCCTGTAGTTGAAGACCCTCTGGTCCGGGGTGAGGGTCCTCATCGGGAACGGCCTCATCACATGGGGAGTCAGCGCAAACGCTTCATCTGCGACAAAGACGAAGGGGAGTCCTTCGGCATTCTCCTCTGGAGGTGGCAAGCACAGACTGCCACTTTGGAGACGCCAGTAGAACTCCGTGTGCGTAATGGCCCCACCATCCGATATCCGGCCGTTCATCCCCACGTCCACATACATAAACTCGTATGTTGCCGACACCACCGCCAACATCACTACACTATTAAACCCTTTATAATTATAATAGTAGGACCCCGAGTTGGGCGGTGGGACGATGCGGACGTGTTTCCCATCAATTGCCCCTCCGCAGTTAGGAAAGTCCCAACGGCTGGCAAAGTGGGAGGCCACAGTCTGCCATTCCTGTGGCGTGGAAGGGAACTGTGGAGTGAAACAAGAAAAAAAAATTAGTCACTTTGCACCTAAACATTGCAAGCAGATTAGACAATCAACATCTTGGAACAAGAGCATTGTATAAAATTGGAGGCTGGAAAGTATTTACACAGAAAAGTAGAGGCTCCCCTTCACAGATTACTCACCCCCCCATCAATCCCCCCACTTCTGATGGGACATTGGCAATAACTATGGTTTTTGGGGGGGGGGGGGGGTGGTGGACAGGTAACCCTCTGCACTTCATTGATTGGCAAATGGCTCAATAATGTGGCCTAGTTTGGCCAGACCCTCTGTACTTAACACTATTGGCAGGCCACAGGAAAGATCAAATAACATTTCCCCCCCCCCCCCCCAAAAAAGGCAGGCACAGTGTGACATTATTAAATTACCAAGCAAGCTAATAGGAGGGAAAGAAGACAAAAAAATAGGAAATGTAATGTATGGAGGCAGTCCCTTGCACTACATGCTTTGCTGAATTCATCCCTAAAGATGCGCACTATAAAGAGGTAGGTATATAGTGTGTATGGACCTTGGGAAAGCCAGCAGATAAAGGATTGGTACCATCTGACAGAGCAGTTGGGGGAGGGGGTTCCTAATGAGTTTGCCCCCCCCCCCCCACCAAAAAAAAAAAAAAGGGGGCTCTACATGAAGTAAACCACACAGCAAACATTTGTGCATATTTTAGGGGGTGTTTTGGGGCAAACAATACTATGCAGCAGACAAAAGACATTGCTTAAGTGAGTAGGCCATAGGTGTCTATTGGGGCAGAAGAGCATGCTGGTGAGGTAAGTGAAGGGAAAAATGCATGAAGGAGAAAAGGGGCACAGCATATTAGAACATATTGCAATCATGGTAATTAGGGAAGGAGGTCAAAAATACAAGTCATTAGCAAACAGAGCATACATAGAAGGGAATAGTAAAGTAGAAATGTTACCTTAATATAGTCCTCCTGCAGGACCTGAATGATGGCAGAACAGGTCTCTGGAATAATGATTCCCAGGGCCTGGGGAGAGATACCTGAAGAGAACTTCAAATCCTGAAGACTTCTCCCTGTCGCCAAGTACCTCAACGTGGCAACAAGCCTCTGCTCCGGAGTAATGGCTTGTCTCATGCAGGTATCCTGCCGGCTGATAAAGGGGGTCAGCAAAGCCAAAAGACGGTGAAAATCGGGGTCCGTCATCCTGAGAAAGTTCCTGAAATCATCAGGATTATTCTCCCGGATCTCACGAAGCAAAGGCATGTGCGAGAACTGGTCACGCTGAAGCAACCAATTCTTGGTCCACATACTCCTCATCACTCTGTTCATGGACGGGTCTTGGGTCAAAGCTAAAAGCCCGACACCAATTCCGCGTACAGCACGAACTCGGCGACGAGTACGCACGGGAAACATCGCTCAGAAGGTCACAAAAGGTCGGCTGGTCAGAACGGACAAACAGAAAGCACCGATAAACAGCAAGGCCTGAAAGAACGAAGTGAATACCAGCAACGAGCAGACAATAAGCAGTGCAAATCAAAGCGTCCTATATCAAGATATAGGCCGCAATGACCAACAAATGCGAACTGACTACACGCACTAATAAACAGATACGCACGACAAGCACAAACTGAAGAGCAGTAACGATCTGAGTCAGAAAACTGAGAAGCGCGAATCTTAAGTCACCAAACTTCCACTAACTCTCGATAAACACGGGATCAGCAGAAGGAGCCCAACGGGTGCCTGACGTGGTGCTGAACTTCCCTTTTGTAATCTCGTGGACGACGACTTACGTCACGACGTTCTTCCGGACCGGATATTCCGACAACGTAGTCCGACCGTGTGTACGCAACGCCAACATCGGACAAAGTACGTCGGACAAAGTCCGACCGACCTTGTCCGCGGATTGTCCGAGCGTGTGTATGGGGCTTATGAGTGTCTGGTTAAAGCTTGCAGCAGCTTATAGTGGGACTCGTTGCCATAGAAACATGTGTAAAGGGGAGGGCTTAGTAATATGACCACGCTCATGTGGGGGCGCCAGAAATATTTCTGCACCCAGGCATCTATGACTCTAGGATCGGCCCTGTGCACGGTGGTGGCCGATCCTAGACATGAATCGTAAAACTGGCTATAGACGGATCAAAATTTGGCCTGCTCAGCAAGGACTGGCTGAATATTGATCAGTGTATGGCCCTCCTTGTTTGACAGAAGTGATAAGGGGAATCGAAGAAGGATACAAAGGTGGTATTTCTGGCTAATATCAGCCATATCGTGGCTCCCTTTAGGCTACTGGCAGCCAGTGGGGGCTGGTGCTCAATTTTTTTTGGGGGGGGGTTGCAAACACACCTGGCCCTCTCAAAATAAACAACCATCACTTAATCCATTGGCTGCTTAATCTCAGCCTCGCCCATCATCCGCCAGCCCCACACTTACCCCTTCCAGATCGCGGCTTCGGCAGCTTCCCCCTTGCATCTCCTCCCGAGTCCTGATAATCGCTTCTCCTCCCAGGCCAATCGGGTCTTAGGACTCCCAGCCAATCGGGTCTCATGACCTGCTTCCTGATTGGCCGGGAGGAGAAACATTAGCGAATATTGATGCCCTAATATCACACAAGTGGTTGGGCTTGGGGCGCAGCGCTCTGCGCCACAAACCCACCCTTTTTTAAGCCAAATAGAGCCTCAGTCTGTAATCATGTGCTTTAAAAGAAAAAAAAACATTGAAATCCATGCGTCTGGCACCCTGCATGGGGATTAGGGGCCTGGCGGCGCCCCTGCGCACTTTATGAAAGGCCGCAGCTGGCAGCTATAAATACCTCTTAACAATTTTCCTTCCTCAGCATTCAACAGTCCCAATTTTTTCAGCACACTTTTTTGATGGGTGGGCTATTTCCCTTCCTAGCCAGGAGGTAGTAAGACATGAAATGTGATTATGGGACTAAGGCGATAATAACCCTTTTGTTCAAGAAGCATTAGGTATAAAATCCACTCAATATTTATACAGCAATCTACTCACTACTAATTAAATAGTATTTTTGGAACCAGTTGCCTTGGCACAAGCATTCTGCCTTGGCAATGTCATTCCTATATACTGTAGCTAGAAATTGGACAGAGAAATATTTCTGTGAAGGAAAAAAAAAATTATATTTTTGGGAAATGTGTACTTTTATGAAAATCCGGACTCTGTAATTTACAACTTGTCAGGAAAGGGCAATAAATAATAACTGTGCCAATGTAATATTTGTACTCTTATAAGTTTGTATTTTCATTGTATATGAAACTGATAAGTGCAGTTTCAAATGCATAAAAATGTCACTTGGCTATAACATTCTAAAATTGCCACTAAATATAAATTACAAGCTGTGGTAAGATTGTGCATGTTTTAAGGAGTAAGGGCACCCTATTTCATGTCAGGTAATACCACTGAAGAATAAAGCCAAATATTACTTTATCTCTACTCTACTTTAATTTTGCACCTCAGACATGCATATAACAGTCTAGAAAGTTTGTATAAGACCACACAAACCATATATTTTCTGAAAGTGCAGTATGTGTAAAATGAAAAGACGGTGCTGCTTGTTTTACATAGAAACATAGAAGGGCCATGACAGTCTAGGCTCTGAGGAAAGGGGTGCGCCCCTGAAACCCGTCAGCCGTTCAGTCGTTTGGGGTACCATCCGATCTTCCTGTCATCAGGTTCTGTTCGTAGCTGCAATGAGACGCAGTTTGATCGATAAGAAAACACCTTTTTTATGCTCATTTTGTGAGTAGTACCTTTGCTTTTTATATATTTTAAATAAAACCTGTTTGTGGTAATGCACTAGGTCGGTGCGCCCTCCTTTTCTTTTTTCTTTCAGTTGTATGAACACCCATTGTTCTGAGGAGGGCTGCAAGATCTAAGAATTTACTTTAAATTTATCAACCAAAGAGTGGAATACACCTTTTGCGGATAGCAACAACACCATAGCGCAGGAGATTACTGTTTTTTTTTTGTACCCAAGTTGATCCATCAGCCTGCCCATAGGTGAACCAAATCTCGGCCATGTCCTACTAACCTGGCCAGGATTTGGTCCAACTATGGCCAACTTTAGACTTTAGTTCTGGTTTAACCTATCCTCTAGCTTTAGAAGAGAATCTTTGTCACCCCTTATCAGGCAGTGTGTTCGGATTACAAAACACCTTTCTATATCCATAGCAAAGGGAAAGAGGTGTTCTGTATTTCACAGAAGTGAACTCGGCAGGGCTGATACCACTGCAGAGTACGCAGGAAACTACAGGGATTTCTGTCAGGATCACAATTTTTTTTGCACCTATCAAACAGATATAACAAAGGACTTTAAATATGGACTCAAGATACACCATTTAGGGTACTTTAGTCCTTAGTGTAGCAGGTATACCCAGAAATAAAATATTAATTTTATTGAAGATAATTGTTCTATTAACTAAAATTAAAAACAATTTCAGAAAACCTATTTGCAAAAGTCCCATGTTACCAACACTTGACTTTTCAAGACTTGGATTTTGTAATACCCATGCAGAGCTATTGAGTGCCCTTCCTCCTGATATCTGTCTCTAAACCCCTGAGCTCAACAGGTATGAAGAACTCAAAGAAGGATTATAAAGTAGCTAGTCATACGGAGTACAAGTCCCATTGAATTACTATGTAAGAAGACACAGTCTTCAAAGTCAGCACACATTAGCATTGTGATTGCAAAGATCCCTATTAAAGGAAATCTGAATTCAAATAACATTCTTTTTTGCATTGATGTGTGGAGAGAACAGCTCATTTGATTAATAATGAAGTAGGCGAGCCTAGTTTGATCCCTGTGTCTCCTCTTTGTGACTTTGGACAAGTCATTTATATCTTGGTGCCTCAGGCATCAAAATTACATTATACGCTGTTTGAAGTAAGGATTTATAGTCGCTGAATAATATCTAGTCTGCATCAAACACATTTTCTGAATCGTGGTTATATGGTTAACCAGGTTGGAAAATAGACACACGTCCATCAAGTTCACTGTCTCATGAAGTCTAGCCATTTTTGCCCATGGTTATATAAAATAAAGCCTTCTGGGTAACTGTGGGGAAATTTTGCACACAGGGAGAAAAAGCTCTTAGAGCATTTCCCTGCATTAGGCCATTATTATTTAAAGCGGTTCTGCACTGTGTTTTTTTTTTGGGGGGGAATATGCCAAGGATTACGAGGTAAATTGGGGGACTCACGTGTTCCATCTTCCATCTCGATCGCAGCCGGTTTTCCTCCAATAAAATTATTTAGATTATGCTTTTCTGCTGGGGGCCATCTTTCCTGTGGGCATGTGAAACCCCACAGGCACTTTAGATGGCCCAGCATGCACCGCCGTTACTGCGCCGAGCTCGCGCGTGCGCAGTAACGGCAAAGTGCAGCTCATGTTCTCCGAAATCTCGCGAGATGTCGGCACATCTGCCGACATCTCGCGAGATTTCGGAAGATGCCCGCACAGACTCCTGGGATCAATGACACCAGATCCCAGGAGACAGTGCGGCCTGACGACGATCGGCGCAGAGACCCCGCCCACCGCCGCAGAGACAGAGGACAGGAAGTCAGCGATTATCAAGGTAAGTGAAAAAAAAAAAACACATTTCATTTAGTATTCTTTGCCTGATTTGGAAGGCAAATAGATTTACTAAATGAAAACTGTGCAGAACCGCTTTAAAGTGGCAGGAAAACTACTGTTCAAAGCCTAAATCTGGCCTCCCCCTCTCCCCCCCCCCAATTCATTAGAGGACTTCCAGCACTCCTTAAAGTGGTGTGCCCACCAAAAAAAAAAAAAATGTGGCTTAAAAATCGTAAAAAAAAAATAAAAAAAAAAATAATTGGAAAAAAAAATTTTTTTACTCACCTCTAAATGCCTGTTGCTAGGGGGGTCCCTCGTAGTCTGCCACCTTCATTGCCCGGGCTAAACGTCAGTTTCCCTAGGCGCCGCACAGTTATCTGGGACCTGTCATGTGTCCCAGATGAGTGAGCGTCGAATCACAGCGCACGGCGCCGCTCGCGCATGCGCAGTGGGTGCCCGGCTGTGAAGTCACGGCCGGGTTCCCACATTAAGAATGCCGGCGCCGCGAGCGGAGCGGGGAACGAGGGGGGGGGTCTCGTTCCCCTGCATCGCTGGACCCCGGGAAAGGTAAGTGTCCGATTATTAAAAGTCAGCAGCTGCAGTATTTGTAGCTGCTGACTTTTAATTTTTTTTTTTGTGGGCACTCCACTTTAAGAATAAAATATTGTCCTTAGTTTAGCCCAGTGAGGTCTCTCTTTTCCTGATTCATCCTGCAGCAGTGGGCACATTCCATCCCATAATGCTGTGGCCGTGATCTCTACACCAATGGTTCTCAACCCTGTCCTCAAGTACCGCCAACAGGCCATGGGAATTTCTCCTAGATAAAATGTCCAAAATACCAAGCCATTGACTTTTTTTTTTTTTGTTTACTTTAATTTTTCTTTGAAAAAAATTTTTATTGTAGAAAGGAACATTACAAAGTTAGTTAAAAAGTGAACAAAATAACCAAGATACCCCCTAAGGGGTGCGTACAGAAGGCAGTTTACAGATAGAGTTAATTAGTAATTCCCTGGTAGGGGTATGAGCTACAGATGAGTCACGGAAGGGGTGACAAAGGTACCAGACTAGTATTTTAGGCTTCCGTCCACTGGGCCGAGGATGGAAGCACCTAGGGAAGTATAAAAGGGCTTAGGGTCGGGGTCTGTTCCCCTACTCCCCGCGCACCCCTATCGGGATCCTGCTGTGCGCGGGAGGGTCGAGGGCCAGCATCTCTGGGGATGCCAGAGAGCGTGAATGGTGATACTGCTCCCTAGGGTGGGGTGCTCACTTTAGGCTTGGGATAACATACCGCAGCAGTCTTGAACCCGGACCCCCACTTAACAGGGGGGTGGATAGAGGCTGCCTAGAGTGCTATGACATGCATTTACTACCAGGTGGGCTGCCCTTCCGTACTATCGAGCTTCCAAACATATTAACCATAAATAACTAAATGGGTCCTTAAACGAACCGGGACCCTTCAAGCAATAGTTGAAGGAGTGAAAGAAGAGAAAGAGGAAGATTGAGAGAAGTGGGAAAGAAGAGGAGGTGTAGGCAGCAGGGGGGGGGGGTCGGGGGGGGGGGATAGTTTCAGGAGGGGACCCTCGCGGAGAGGGGGTGGGGAATGTGTGCTACCACAGTCGAGAAAATGTCAAGACCGTCTCATAATAGGATTAGCGATACCCCTGTGTAATGAGCCCAAGGTTCCCAAATGAGGTGGAACTTGTCAGTGGAATCCAGTATGGAGTGGGCGATTTTTTCTTGCGACATTATCCAAGAGATTTTTTGTTTCGCGCGGCTAAATGAGACCGAGGGCATTTTCCATGCATGGGCTATAGTAATTTTGGCACCCAGGAGGATGAAGTGGATGAGCAAGCGGGTTAATTTAGGGACCAGTGGGATAGCATCGTTGAGGAGCGCTATGGTTGGGTACTGGGGCACTTTGTAGCCTGTTACCTTACGGATGAGATTAAAGATTTTGTTCCAAAAGCCCCTGATTTTAGGGCATTCCCAAAGTGTGTGTAGAAGAGAGCCTAAGATGCCGCAACCCCTGAAGCAGAGGGGAGAGGACTGCGGGTAAAATTTAGCAAGGCGGGTAGGTACCAGATACCATCTAGATAGCACCTTGATGTCCGCTTCCATAAGGGAAGTGTTTAGGATACCTTTAAATGAGCGGAAGAAATTTGTGTGCCAAGTGTCTAGATCCCATTCAAACTGGAGGTCTTGCTCCCACTTTAACATATAATTCGCTTTGCCCTGAGGTTCAGCAAGCGCTGAGTAGATCAGGGAGATGCCCCCCCTGACGCCCATGGCTGAAGAGCACCAAAACTCATACTGGGTGACCGAGAGCGGGCTGTCTGAGCTGCCCCAGATCTTGTGTAAGAAATGTCGTAGCTGGTAGTACCGGTACGTTTCCGAGGGGGGCAATTCTAACTTGGATATGCAATATTTGAGTGATATGGGGCCGTCGTTATTAAAATATTGCCCAATCCTGTACAGGCCCTTATCGAGCCACCATGCAAAGGCCTTGATGTTCAGCCCCGGTTGGAAATGGGGGTTGTTGAAGATGTGAGCGAGGGGGTGCCAGGGGGATATCAAAGAGGTGTGTTTTTGTAGGGAGTCACTTAGGGACATTGAGTGCGATAGGGTGGGAGAGAGGATCGCCGGGCGATCCTTACGGGGTCTCCAGGCTAGGTAGTCCAGAGTGTGATTGGGAGTAGCTTGCCGTTCAATTTCCACCCAGTCAGGTTTCAAGGTCTTAGAGTAGATTGCAGAGAACTGGCAGAGTTGCGCAGCTTGGTAATACTTCCAGAGGTTTGGAAGGCCTAGCCCCCCTTTTTTCTTTGCCCTGAACAGCACTTTATTGGGAAGACGATGGCCCTTGCCTCCCCAGATAAACTTAATGAGAGTGGACTGGAATCTGTCCAGATCCCGTTTTCTAACGGGGATTGGCAATGACCTGAAAAGGTATAGTAGTCTGGGGAGGAGGGTCATTTTTACAGAATTGACTCTGCCCAGCCAGGACAGCTTGTATAGGGACCATTGTGCTAGGTCGTCTGAGAGTTTTTTTAACATGGGGGTATAGTTGAGTTGGTATAGGAGGTCTATTTTGGGGGTCAGGAAGACCCCTAAATAGGGTAGGGAGGAGGAGCTCCAGACAAAGGAAAATTCGTCTTTGAGTCTGTCTACAATGTGTTGGGGGGTTGTGATATTGAGGGCCAGGGACTTTGACATATTAACCTTAAGACCTGATACCGATCCAAAGGAGTTAAGCAGGTGGAGAACCTTAGGGGTCGAAGTAAGGGGGGAAGTGAGGAAAAGGAGGACATCGTCCGCAAAGAGGGCACATTTGTGGGTCTGATTGCCGCAAACTACTCCGCTAATATCGGGGTCTTGTCTTATTGCTGACGCTAGAGTCTCAATCGCTATAGCGAAGAGTAAAGGAGAAAGCGGGCAGCCCTGTCTGGTACCTTTAAGGATTGGAATTTGTTTGGATAGGTGACCCTGTAATTTAATCTGGGCTTTCGGGGAAGAGTATAGGGAGGAAAGTGTTTGTATGAAATTAGGGCCGAAGCCCCAACGGTCAAGCATGGTGAAGAGATAAGGCCAGGTGACTGTGTCGAAGGCCTTCTGTAGATCAATCGACAGGATGTAGCCTGATTGGGAAGGGTTGCCATCCCAAGCAGATTGTAGAAGGGATATTAAGTCTATTGCTCTCCTAATCTGGTCCGGCCCTTGTCTCCCAGGTATGAAGCCCACCTGGTCCTTATGTACGTAAGACGCAATAAAGGAGGCCATTCTGTTGGCCAGGATTTTTGTCATGATTTTCAGGTCATTGTTAATTAGTGATATTGGCCTGTAGTTGCTCACCTCGCTAGTGTCTTTTCCTTGTTTAGGAATCACAGAAATAAAAGCTAAATTAGCTGCAGGTTCTAGGGGGGAGCCATCACGCAGTGAGTTGAAGAGCCGGACCAGACGAGGAGAGAGGATCTCGGAGAAGGTTTTGTAGTATTTGGCCGAGAACCCGTCAGGGCCTGGGGCAGAATCTGTCTTGAGGTTTTTGATAACCTCTTGAACCTCTTCTATTGTAAAAGGGGCTTCCAACATGGATCTGTGGGAGTCTGAAAGCTTCGGGAGAATAATATTTTCCAGGAAGGATTCTAGGGGGCCTGGGTCGTCGGAGGGAGGGGAGGAATAGAGATTTGAGTAGAACGCATGAAAGGTCTCGAGAATCTTCTGGGGATTCTGGGAGAGGGCTCCCGAGGTTGTTTTGATCTTGGGAAGTGAGAAATTTTTCATCTTGGGGGTGAGTTTCGTCGCTAGCCTGGGGCCAATTTTATCGGCTTGTAAGTAGTATCTGCCACCTAGCCAGAGTAGGTGTTTGTCAGCACTAGTAGTGAGGGTTAAATTTAGGGCAAGCCGGGAGGTTTCCAGCTGGGCAAGGCTAGCTGGGGAGGGTTTGGCTTTATGGGCTTTGCTAAGAAGCTCAAAGTCTTTTTCCAACTTCTCCACAGTAACCTTGTGTTCTCTCTTCAACTTAGAAGATAATTGGATTATTTTCCCTCTCATTACTGCCTTGTGCGCGCCCCATAGAGTGCTGGGGGACGTGTCCCCTGTGTCGTTCAGGCGAAAGAAATCTTTGATTTCCCGTGCGAGTATATTACAGTGGACGGGATTGGAGAGGAGGGTTTTACTAAGGCGCCACTGAGGGGGGCCAGTGGGTGAAAGCGAGCTGCGGATCTTGAGAGTGACAATGGAATGATCAGACCAGGGGGTTTCGTGTATGGAGGCCTGGGTCGCTAAGTGGATGTCAGAGTTGGGGATAAAGATGTGGTCTATCCTGCTGAAAGTCTTGTGAGGGGCGGAGTAATGTGTATAGTCCTTGGTAAGGGGGTTTAATTCCCTCCAAGTGTCTATCAGACCCAACTCATGGAAGAGGCGGGCTATTCTGAGGCTCTGCTTGGGGGGTTTTGTGAGACGGGGTTTGTCTGGGGAGGACTTGTCTAAGGCGTGGTCGAATGTGGTGTTGGAGTCTCCTCCCATTATGATTCTCCCCTCTAGATGGGGAGAGAGAGTGGAAAGCATGGCGGTGAAGAATCGCGCTTGACCTTGGTTGGGGGCATAGTAGGAGACTAGTGAGAATAGTTCCCCTGCAATAAGTCCCTTGACCAGGAGGAATCTACCATTTTCGTCTTGTATCGTGTGCTTGTGTACAAAGGGAATCCGTTTGGATAATAGTACCGCTACTCCCCTCTGCTTGGTTTGTGCATTGGCCAGGTAGAAATTGGGGAAGTTGCGATGGAGGAAGGAAGGGGTATAGTTTGCTGGGAAGTGAGTTTCTTGGAGAAGGACAACATCAAGGCTTCTGGCATGGTAACTCTGAAAGGCTTTTCGGCGCTTAGAAGGGGAGTTCAGCCCCTGAGTGTTGTGAGAAGCCACTCTTAGTGACAGTTTGTGATTTACCGTGTCAGCCATGGGCGTCTGAGTGTGGGTGCGAAAATGAGCGGTGGGAGCTTACCTTTAAGTGCAGAAGTCTGCTGGATGTGGCCTGGGAATTGGGCTTTTGCAGATGTCCTAGGTAGACTGAGGCGGTGCCTCTCCGCGAGGGGATCCTGAGTGTAAGGGAGAAAGGGAGTAGGGGAGGGGAGCAGGAAGGGGGGGGGGGAAGAGAGGAGAAAGAGAGGAAAGGAGAGCAGCGAGAAAAACATGATGATTAATAAACCAATATATAAAACAAAGTATACACATTCGTAATGTATCTGTCAAAGTGCAAAAAGGACCGGCGAACCGGGTCCAGGTCCAAAGGCTCCCCGAAGGGAGCATTTGGAAAGGGTGCAACCTCAAAAGGGTTGTCTGTCTGGTGTCACCGGAGGGAGTGGGTACCCTCCGCGTCACAGCAGGTGGAGTGGCAAGCAGCGCCGCTCCGGCCGAGGAGGCCCCCAAATTGGGGTAACAGTGTGACCGGTCGGCCAAAAAGGCACAATACAAAAACAAAAAAAAAAATGAGAAAATAAAGAAACCACTAGCAACATAAACATAGGTTAGTCCTAGATTGAGTCCTGCAATGTCCCAAAGGATAGAACAAGGCTAGCTTAGTTAGGAGTACCTGTAGGGGAGGGGAAAAAATGTCCAGAATGGGAGTAGGACGGGGGAGGCTGTGGGGACTGACGTTGTGGGGGATCTGAGAGCAGGGTTTAATCCCTTCTAGATACGTGTCAAATAAAACAAATACCCACCATACCCCCGGCTGAAGTTGCGGGTGAGGGAGGGAAGCCCCTGTCGTCACGGGTAGGACTAAGGGGGCCCTGCCCAGGTCAAAATGTACCCAGGCCTGACTAAAAATGGTCAGGGCTTAGAGGGTGCGTCTTACCCTGAACCTGGAGAGGAGCTGAGGCGATCATTTAAATGGCCATAGGAGGAATAACATAAATGCCAAAATGAGATGGCCAGAGCAGCAAGATGAGTAGCACATGAAGGGGAGGGGGAAACCAGGTTCAGGGGAAGATGGATTCCTGAAAAAGAGTAAGGACAAAGCCTCTCAGTGAGGAGAGGCAAATCAAGGTCTTCATCTCGGGGGGTGAGATTCGCGGTGTCTCTTCGTTTGTTGCTTGTTCCACAGCGGGGTCAGGGGGCTGCCTGGTGGTGGACGCTTGGAGGAGACCGACTTGCTTGGAGCCTGATGGGGGACTAGGTCTTGGGAGATGAGTCCAAGCTGGAGCAGAAGGCGCTCGCCATCGTGGAATGAGGAGAATCCATATGATTTGTCTTTGAAGTGGAATTGGAGCCGGAACGGGAAGGACCAGCGGTATTTGATGGAGTTTTGCATGAGGACCTCTAGGAGGGGCTTAAGGGACCTGCGTTTCTGAACAGTGGCGGGTGAGATGTCCGCAAAAATTTGGACCTTGTTGCCCTGGAAGGTTAGGGTATCTCGATTGCGTGTGTGTCTCATGATGTCTTCTTTGACACTGTAGTAGTGCGGTTTGACCACGATGTCCCTTGGGAGACCATCTTGTCTGGGGGGTTGGAGGGCTCTGTGCGCCCTGTCTAGTTCCAATCTGTGCTCTTGGATGTCAGGCAAAAGTTCTTTGATGAACGATTTGATCGTGCTAGGGACGTCCGTGGTGGACTCGGGGATTCCTCTTATGCGGAAGTTGTACCTTCTGCTTCTGTTCTCCAAATCGTCAATTTTGGAGAGAGCTGTTTCTAGTTGGTCTTGCAAAGTTTGGATGCAAGCGGTATTTTGATTGGTGCGTGCAGCTGTGTTGTCTACAGCTTGCTCTATGACATCCATGCGTGCCCCTAGGCCCTGTAAATCTGCCTTGATGGTGGCAGTGATTTGCATGGCGTTTTGGGCCAGCATCTCTGAAAAGTGTTGCAGCATGAGCTGCATATCAGCGGAGTGGGTCTGTTGTAGGGGGTGAAAGTGGTGGGGGCTCTCTAGGCCCAAGGGGGATCCCTGGAGTGGGGTGGGGGGAGGCTTCCGAATGTTCTGCTCAGCAGGGATGCTGTGGAGGCCGGGGAGATCCCCTGGGGGATGCAGGTACTCACGGGGGTCGTCAGGAGGCTGTTGTGTTGCTGCAGGTGCTGCTGGTGGGCTGGTGGATCTGCAATGGAGTCCGTATCATCCATGCTGCCTCGTGTTGCGGCCGCCATCTTGGCTGGGGCCGAGGTCGCCTGGCTGTAAGTGAGTTGGCGGCTAACGTCGCTTTTATGTGTCCCCTCGGGCATATCGGTGGGTGCCTGGCACCCTCAGGAGGCTGTGGGCTGAAGACCGGACGGGTCTTGCTCGATCTGAGCGCTTAGGGGGCTGAATGAGGCCGGAGCGGTGCGGAGCTCCCGTTCAGTGCGTCTTCCCGGAAGTCCCGCGCATGCGCACTCTCCTTAATTGTTGTCACGTAGATGATTTGTTTGGTGCACCTTTTTTTATAGATGTAATCTTGCACCTGTTGAAGAATATGCCAAGGACGTTGGCACAAAGACTCATCTTGTAACCATGAACCCTTCAGTGGTCCAGCGTGCCTTTGAGGATCTTGTCAATGATACGTGGAAGGAGAAATTTTTGCAGCGTCTGAAAAGCTTAAATGAAAGCATCTTGTGGATCCCAGCGTTTATGGCCAAAGGGGGTGAAGAACGGGTAGAATGGGTGAACGACCTTATTATCAAACACCATATAAATGTGCACACAGCTTACCCTTCTCTACGTCTACTCCATGCAGTCAGAGGGTAAGAATGATTTTACTATTTATCTTTTCAGGTTGTCAGGGTATTTATACTGAAATATTAAACAGTATTATATTCATGGAAATATGCAAAAATCTATGATTAAGTAGGTTTTTACGTCTTCCCATAAATTACCAAATGACTCGAATTAATTTATCTGCGCTAATTTGAAGACGAAGGAATACAACGATGTGCAAAAATATATATATTTATTTACTAAAAATCAGTGCAAAATAATATCAAAATAATGATAAACACAGAATATCAATTCAATGATGAGACAACAACCACAAACTCTAGTTTTAAAATGCCAATGTCTTAAAACTTAGTAATTGCTTTGTAAATGGTTAACTTTTCCTCAGAGATTTTGCAAACGAAGAAAAGAAACAAGTGTTGAAATCGACAAGTGATTTCTCTCAAACAAACAGATCTTGCAAGCTCAAACTTTAAAAACACTTGGATAGAATGTTATACCGTATATCAACTTGGTAATTTAACCAAGACTTGTATTTAAGGTAAAAATTAATTTAGAATGAATTTATGTTTAAGCATATATCATAACAAAACCATTGTACAGACTTTTGTAGAGATATACAAAAATGTGTATTTAACTTGGAATTGTAATATAATTATTTCATGCTGCAGGTAGACACAAAAATAAATTCCAATGCTATGCCACAAAGATTAAATGGTTCCGCTATGTATGTGTTAAAACAATTCAATTACCGATAGGTAGAAGAAAATTATACTTTACCAGCAATATAAGACTATTTTGTTTGAGAGATATCAGCCATGTATTCCAAGGACACCCTTTTCTCGTCCTTTCCCTGTTCTTATTTTTTTTGCTCTCAATGCGTATCAAACATTCATCCCCCCTAGAATGTGGGTGTGTATTTGCCTTTCATGTAACTAATAAAATCAAATAATGGGTTATTTACCATGTAACTATGGCAACACTATCTAGGAGGCCATTTTGGACTTTTAACATAATTTAACATAATTATCAACGGGGGGTAGTGTTGTATTAAAAATGATCTTGGAATGTTTCTTCACATGTCAAAAATCTCACCAAATAACCTTTGACTTTAACATTAAAGAACATAATAAAGCAAGATGAGGGTTCTATCTCATTGACATATATGTCAGACATCTGTCTCCTTTTAAAATATATGGTTTTGAGAAAATTTGGATAAGGTCACTAACTTAACTTTCAAGGTATGTGAGAAGTTAAGTCATGACTACAAGACACATTGGGGGTCATTTACTATAGCGCCAAAAAATTATCCTGTAGTCCCAGAAAATGGCGCCCAATTAAGGCCTATTAAGATGTCAACTCTCAGTAACTGGGTGCTAATGCAAATAGAAAGCAGCTCTATTGCCGGTGTTCTGTCAAAAAATGTCCGCCTATCGAATAGTGTCCGGCCCGTACTGCGCAGGCGCAGCACTTGCGCAGTACGGAGGACAAGGAGATTGGGAAAATCTACAAAGATGAACGGTGCCTGCACCGTGAGTCCAGGTGCAAGCCCCACCATCCAAGTGGACATAGGGCTACACAAAGTTAGAGGGCCCCTCGCGGGCTCACTTCGCTCGCCGCGCTTTCGTGTCTAGGGACCTGGGTCCTGCCCCAGAGAACATGTATCAATTGTAAAAAATGTTTTTAAAACCGTTTTTTCAGGAGCAGTGATTTAAAAAAAAGGTTAAAGTGAAACTATAAAATGTTTTAATTCCTTTAAATATCGTGCCTGGGGGGTGTCTATAGTATGCCTGTAAAGTAGTGCACCTTTCCCGTGTTTATTACAGTACTGCAGCAAAATGACATTTCTAAAGAAAAAAATTCATTTAAAATTGCTTGCGGCTGTAATGAATTGCCGGTTCCTGGCAATATAGAGTAAAAATCAAAGGAAAAAAATGGCGTATGTTCCCCCCACCAGTCCATACCAGGTCCTTCAAGTCTGGTATGGATATTAAGGGGAATTCCATGTATTCCATGTTCCAAATAAAAAAAAAATGGAGCAGGGGTCCCCCTCAAAATCCATACAGACCCTTATCCGAGCAAGCAGCCTGTCAGGAAAGGGAGGGGACGAGCGAGCGCCCCCCCCCCCCCCCTCCTAAAGCATACCAGGCCACATGACCTCAACATGTGGAGGGTGCTTTGGGGTCCCCCTAAAGCACCTTGTCTCCATGTTGATAGGGACAAGGGCCTCATCACCACAACCCTTGCCCGGTGGTTGTGGGGCTCTGTGGGCGGGGGGCTTATCGTAATCCCGCCCCCCCTTATGTGAATGGGCATCGGGTACATTGTACCCCTACATATTCACCAAAATAAGCTGTGAAATGG
This sequence comes from Lithobates sylvaticus, assembly GCA_028564925.1. Lineage (NCBI taxonomy): Eukaryota > Metazoa > Chordata > Amphibia > Anura > Ranidae > Lithobates > Lithobates sylvaticus. The sequence continues at coordinate 576,274,117 of CM053029.1, forward strand.
GACAAAAGACAATAGCCGGTTTTTGACAATTCCTTTTATTAAAAATGTCTTCTTCTTTCCCCTGCTTCCTCCTCCATCTTCATCAGGGTTTCCTTCGGTTTTCTCCTTCTTCCTCCAGCTTCTTCTTCCTCTGGTCTGACCTCTGGTAATTCTCCTCCGCCGCTCCCACTGAACATTCAAAAAATGAGCCTCCTCCGATGCTGCGATGGGGCGGATGATGTCACTCCAAGACCCCGCCCCTTGTGACTTCACCGCCCGGGGCATGATGGGTCAGTCATGTCACAAGGGGGCATGGTCTTCTGCAGACATCATACGGCGGCCACACCCCCTAGTTATATATGATATCTGCGATATGGAAGCTGACAGATCGGCTGGCCGCAGCATCGGAGGAGGGTCATTGTTTTCATGTTCGGTCCTGTAAAAAAAATTCTGTGCTTACAAGCAATATCTATACATTTTTGGGAAAAAAGCCACTCTAACTGCAGGCGCCCTCCTGTGTCTATTTTGCAATTTAACCTCAACTTGGTTGTTATGTGTCCTCTGTGGCCACATGGCGCATCCTCTCTGCATTGGTGTTGACTTCAGCTGGTGATCCCCCTGGGGTCTTCTGGGTTACATATATTCATTTGGTGGCCTGTATACCCCTGATGAAGCCATTGTTGAGGAAACATGTTGGGAAAACACATCTTGTCATCATTGGTTACCTGAAAAATAGCATCTTGTAATTACTGATTAATTGGAATCCTTCCAATTAATTACTCATGTTTAAAATTAATTTCATGTTTTAAATACTCTATGCTTCTACTCTTTGTTGGTACCACTATAATCCCACTTCAAACTTTCTTCCTATTTAGGGGTAGAGGTGATATCTTTGCCCAAATGTGGCCATGGAATGGGTGCTGCTGCAGGGAATATGGTCTGATACATAAGCACAGACCTTTTAGCACAGTTACAGAACATTATAGGGTATAGAGGTCCCTACAATGCTTCGTAAATTTATGTAACATTCCTCTTGGGATTGCAAAGAAAGCTAATGGTATTAAAATAAGTCCATAATTTAGATCACATTTTCTTTCTGTAGCACACGGATAATGGAACTGAATCTGTGAAAATGTAAGTAAGTCGAAGTATAGGTTGCAGGCTCGAATGTTGTTACAAGTAATGTTCATTGTGAATAGGACTCATAAATAGTTCTAAGTATAGAGTTTGCAAAATAAAGACCATGAATTGGAGGGTTGTGGAGTTAAATGGCTTTAGTGCTAGCTCTACAGGTCAGCAATTGTTTGATTTTTGTGCTTTTCTTTGCTGTGTAACTAAATGCGTGCATTGGCAGGGGACTACAGAGGGATTGAAGAACATTAGCTAAGGCCTTAGCGCTCTGTAGAAGTGAAGTTATTTATTCCAATAGCTGCAAAAGAAAAAAAGCCTGAGATCCTTGATATTTAGCTGGCATGCATTCATGTCTGCAACTGCTGTAGTGTAATAAGCTTCTTTAAACAAGTATGTTCATAATCCTTGCGCTGTGGTCTCACCCCAACCTCCTGCAGATAATGGGATTCATGCTGGCCTTGCATCAGGAGATCACTATACCGCTGGTAGCAATAAGCACTGCTGAAAGATGTTTGTTTGTATGATTGGGTCACTATTCTCATAATCTTATCTCCAGGAAGCTGAACAAAGCAGAAAGAGAGCTGTATATTAGTCTTTAGTGTCATGACAGAGTTTTCCTGTGCACCTGTCACAGCTCAGCGTGGCCTACAGGAGGTCGTCAAAGGAGACACTTCACACCACAACAGATAGGTAGGAAAGCAATACCCTCTATGAAAAAAGATGTTACAGGAGCAGGCTAGGTAAACAGTTGTAATAATGGGATATACACTATATTGTCAAAAGTATTGGGGCGCCTGTCTTTACACGCACAGGAACCTTAACCACTTCAGCCCCAGAGGGTTTTACCCCCTTAACCACTTGCTAACTGGGCTAACTTCCTGCCCAGACCAATTTTCAGCTTTCAGCGCTGTTACTCTTTGAATGACAATTGCGCGGTCATGCTACAGTTTACCCAAATTTTTTTCACACAGTTAAAGCTTTCTTTTGTTAGTATTTAGTTGCAGCTGGGTTTTTTATTTTTTGCTAAATAAAACAAAAAGTGACCGAAATTTTGAAAAAAAAAAAAAACGGTATTATAGTTTGTTATAAATTGTTGAAAACAGGTCATTTTTTCTCCTTTACTGATGTGTGCTGATGAGGCTGCACTGATGGGCACTGATAGGCTGTGCTGATGGGCACTGATAAGGCGGCACTAATGAGCACTGATAGGTGGCACTGATAAACACTGATGAGGCAGCACTGAAAGGTAGCACTGAGAGGTGGCACTGATGGGCACTGATGGTTCGCACTGATGGGTGGCACTGAAGAGCACTGATAGGTGGCACTGAAGGGCACTGATAGGTGGCACTGATAAGCGGCACTGATAGGTGGCACTGATGATCACTGATGGGTGGCACTGATGGGCACTGGTAGGTGACACTGATAGGCAGCACCGATCTGTGGCACTGATTATTAGACACTGATGGGCATTGATTTGCAGCACTGGTGGGCATTGATGGGTGGCACTGTGGGTACTGGTAGGTGGCACTGTGGGAACTGGTAGGTGGCACTGGTGGGTACTGATAGGTGGCACTGGTAGGTGGCACAGTGGGCACTGGCAGGTGACACTGGTGGGCACAGCCACGGCTTTCTGAGTGAGGGACCGATGTCCATCTGACAGAAGCCGATGATCGGCTTTTTTTCCCCTCATGCTGATAGCGTGAGGAAAAAAAATACTGTAACGAGCCCCTGCTCGCTCGGTTCCACTCTCCCGACACTCCTATGTCTCCCGACAGATCGCAACATCTGATGGTTCGGTCATGCGATGCTCCGGGATTCAAACTACAGCTATGTGCTGTTCGAATCCAGTTGTGATGGCTCTGAACAAACACCAGGCAGGCTGTATGTAAGTTCAAACAGGAATATCTTTATTGGATCAACAACACTCTTTTATACACATCAGTTTGAACACCCCGCCCCCAACAACCACTTTCCTATTGGTCAATTGTAAAGTAGACTGTAGCTTTCAATTAGGTCCTCTTCCATGCAAATTAGTACTTGAAACAGGGTCAGCAGGGATTGGTCCGATAGCTTAAATAGGAGGACTGATAAGGTGTAATGACACAGAGAAGCCCCAGGAGGTAATTAAAGTACATAAACAAACGGTCAGACACAGAACAATGCATTCCTTCCAGACCACAGAGACGTCTGGAGGGGGTTAGCCTTAAGACATTGCAGAAGACCCCCCCACTGTGTAATAGAATCAAAGGAGAAATACATCAGTGTTTCGAGGTTCATGACAATTCTCCCTCCTGGGAAACAGTCCAACAGCCACAGTGGGACCCTGAACGGGTCAACTTGAGGATGTTGGAAAAGAGAAGTAGTCTTAAGGTTCCAGGTCCGTCTGTCGAGATAACCCATCCGCATTCCCGTTTTGGGGCCCTGGCCGATATTGTATGGTGAAATTGTACGGTTGCAAAGCCAGGCTCCACCTTAGTAATCGGCCGTTCTCTCCCGCCACCCGGTTAAGCCATATCAATAGATTGTGGTCTGTCATGACAGTAAAAGAGCGTCCATACACGTAGGGCTGCAATTTCTTTAAAGCCCAGACTAAGGCCAGACACTCTTTTTCCACAGCAGCATATCCAACTTCACGGGGTAACAACTTGCGGCTGAGATACGCCACCGGGTGCTCTTTCCCGTCATCGCCAACTTGACTTAGTACGGCTCCCAGTCCGAACATGGAAGCGTTGTATGAATGACAAAGCGTTTGTTAGGATCGGGTGCCGCCAGTATGGGAGCTTGCGTTAGGGCGGTTTTTAACTGATGAAACGCTGTCTCGCACTCCGGGGACCACAGGACCTGTCTAGGGAGAGTCTTTTTGGTCAGGTCCGTCAGGGGTTTGGCAATGTCACTATAGTGGGGTACAAACTTCCTGTAGTACCCTGCTGTCCCTAAAAATGCAAGTACCTGGGTTTTGGTTCTGGGAACCGGCCAGTTTAGGACGGCCTCGATTTTTGCAGGTTCTGGCCTCTGCTTCCCACATCCCACTCTATGTCCCAGATATTGCACCTCAGACATCCCGATATTACATTTGTCTGGCTTCAGGGTCAGGCCAGCGGCTCGGATCCTATCTAGCACTATTCCCAGGTGTCTAAGATGTTCCTCCCATGTCTGGCTATAGATTGCGATGTTGTCAAGATATGCGCATGCAAAATCTTGCAGACCATCAAGGAGTTCATCTATCATCCGCTGGAAGGTAGTTGGAGCATTCTTCATCCCGAATGGCATTACCAGAAACTGGTAAAGGCCGAACGGGGTGATGAAGGCCGACTTTGGAATTGCTTCTGCTTCCAAGGGAATCTGCCAGTAGCCCTTACACAAGTCAATAGTCGTCAGATAATGTCCCTGAGCTATTTTGTCCAGCAATTCGTCCACTCGGGGCATAGGGTAGGCATCTGTCACAGTACAGTCATTCAGTCGCCTATAGTCCACACAAAATCGTGTCGTGCCATCCCGTTTTGGGACTAATACTACAGGGGAAGCCCAGGGGCTTGCTGATGGTTCGATCACCCCTAACTCGAGCATCTCCCTAATCTCCGCTCTCATCCCTTCTTGCACTGCTCCGGGAATCCTATAGGCTGGTTGTCTCAGGGGCTTCTGCCCGGGGGTCTCTACCTTGTGCACAGCTATGCGAGTGTACCCAGGGAGTGCCGAAAACATCTCCTGCCGGTCCTGGAGTAATTCTCTGGCTTGTTCTCGTTCTTTGGATCCTAGTCTATCTCCTAGCCTTATATCTTCCACACCCCCGGAACAGTTACTGATTTCGGGAAGCTCCAGCATCGGTAGATATTCAGAGTCCCCGGTGGCAGGAGCACATATGGCGGCTACTGCCTCAGTCCTCTCATGATAGGCCTTCATCATATTAATGTGGAATGTCCTCTTAATATTTGTGTCTGCACAGCTGGCAACCACGTAGGTGGTATCGCACAGCTGTTTTACCACCTAATAGGGGCCCTGCCAGGAGGCCTGTAATTTATTTTGCTTCAGGGGTTTTAGTATCAGGACTTTCTGTCCAATATAAAAGGTGCGATTTCGTGCAGACCGATCATACCAAACCTTCTGCTGACTCTGGGCCGATTGCATATTCTCATGGACTAGATCGGTAAGTTCCCGCAGTCGCTCCCTGAGTTCCAAGACATAACTAAGGATGGGGAGGCCTTCCGGATCCTCTACCCCCTCCCACTGGGCCCTCACTAAGTCTAAGGGTCCCCTAACCCTTCGCCCATATAACAGCTCAAATGGGGAAAACCCAGTGGACTCTTGGGGTACCTCTCTATAGGCGAACAGTAGATGGGGAAGATATTTCTCCCAATCCTTCCTACTTTCCACGAAGGCCCGAAGCAGCTGCTTCAGGGTCCCGTTAAATCTCTCACACAGCCCGTTAGTCTGAGGGTGGTAGGGGGCGCTCTGGAGGGGTTTAATCCCACAGAGACGCCAAAGCTGCTGCGTCAGCTCGGCTGTGAACTGGGTACCCTGACCGGACAATATCTCCTGGGGGAACCCTACTCTAGTGAATACCCGCAGTAAGGCATCTGCTACTGTATCAGCCTGGATATTGGATAAGGGAATGGCCTCCGGGTAGCGGGGGGCGTAATCCACCACCGTAAGAATATACTTCTTCCCAGTGGCACTGGGGCGGGCCAGTGGGCCTATAATATCTACCGCTATGCGGCTAAAGGGTTCTCTAATGATCGGCAGGGGTTGCAGTGAGGCTTTTGGGTGATCCCCTGTCTTCCCTACTTTCTGACAAGTCTCACAGGTCCGGCAGTATTCTCGCACCTCAGCATGTAACCTGGGCCAGAAGAAAGCATGAGACAACCGACTCCGGGTCTTGGCTATCCCTAAATGTCCGGACAAGGGGATGTCGTGAGCCAGTCGCAATAGCTCCCGTCTTTCTGGGGTACAACTAGCTGTTTGTGGGGACCCTGTCGCTTCCCAGTGCCCATTCCCTCAGTGTAACGATAAAGAAACCCCCCCTCCCACTCTATTCTGTCTTCCCCCAACCCCCCTGGATCCTTGCCCGCCCTGTCCCGATAACCAGCTAAAGTTGGGTCACTCTGAGTCTCTTGTCTAATGTCAGAGGGAGAATCCCAGGACACAGGGTTGTCAAGTTGGGGTAACGTAGGAGGATTTGGTCTTACCTGGGTCCCCATAGGAGTGGAGTTGCCTTGAAGTTGGCTCTGATGTCGGGTGGTCACAGCCATGGCAGCCTCTGGGGCATATGAGGAAGTTAAATGCCCCAAATCGTTCCCCAAAAGTACTTCCGCAGGTAACTCACGTAGTAATCCCACTCGCACTTGTCGCTCCCCTGAGCCCCAATCCAAGAGAACTTGGGCGGTGGATAAACGTAGCACCTTGCCCCCCTGCTACCCTGACTGCAACAGTATGACCGGTCCGGGCCGACTGGGGAATCATGTGAGGCTGGATGAGGGTAATCGTAGCCCCGGAATCGCGGAGTCCCTGGGCCGGCTGCCCATTAACCCATACTGCCTGACGATGAGACATTGCAGAAGACCCCCCCACTGTGTAATAGAATCAAAGGAGAAATACATCAGTGTTTCGAGGTTCATGACAAATACCAATTACCGAGTTTATGTTTACATCACGTGATCAGCTGTCATTGGCTGACAGCTGATCACGTGGTAAGGGGCTGGGATCGATACCTTACTCGGATCTGTGATCAGCAAAGTCTCATAGACTCATGATCACAGTGATCACAGTGATCACAGAGCGTGCCGCGCACAACACAGGTCTGTTTACACCCACCGGTCATGGGAATACATGAGCCATCCGATCAGGTCCGCCTAAAAAACTGATAGGTGGACCAGATCGGATCACCCATGTGAAATGGTCCTGCATCACAAAGAATCACATGACAGTGGAAATCACATTGTTTTCAATGGTGCCCATTTACATCAAGGCAACTAAGCACAGTGCAATTTTGAAAAAGGTTCCTGTGCTACTCTGGTGCGATTCCAATGTGATTGTGTTCCCATAGACTATGCAAACCACATCCAAGTTGCGTTATATTATTGCTCTGAAAAATGGATCATTATTGGATTACAGAAGTGGGAACATAGCCCTAAAGTGGTTGTAAGCCTCTGAAATAAAAAAAATGAACAAAGCATTTCCTTCTATGGTGTGTATTTGCCTTTATCCAAAACCCCTAGTGTGATGTACAGTATGTTTGCTCTCTCGCCTCCCTCTGCTATCTGCATGAGTCCCTTCTGAAAGTCTATGCTGACACCAGACATTTCCAGCCTCGCCCTCATCCTGACACAGCTGTCCATGTTTCTGTATGAGACTGTGTAGAGGAGGGTGTGTCTATTCCCTCTATTGAGTCTTAGGTTACACTCAGTTCCCTCTCTATGCTATGTAGTGTGTGTGATATCAGATCACCTCCTGGAGTTGAGAAATGTTGTGTAAATTCTGTACTTTGAATGGCTGTAGAGGAGAGAAGTTAAGAAGATAAACAGGTACAACTTATCTAGGAGGATTGTGTCATGTCTGTGTATCACCTAAGGCTAGTTACGTCAGTGAGAATACAGTATGTAAGCGTTTACAATTAATTTAATATTTTTGTTAATTTTAATCAAAACGTATACATCTACAAAGACAACCCATAATAATATATATATTTTGTAATATGAATTGCAGCAATGTGATTTGATAATATCAGGATCCCCTAAGAAATTTTAATATGCTATTTACAGATGACCCTGAATTTCATGCATAATTTGAAAATAAGATGCACTTGAAACTGTTGCCACATGCAATTGTTAAAAAAATTATAACCCTTCCTACATGCCTCGTGTGATTTTCATCTGCGTAAGATGTGCATTCATCATGTAGTTTTTATGGTGTCCACAGTCTACAGTACAGTAAATCTTCACATTCCAGTGTCAGAAGTTTCTGCTTGTGTTCAAACATGAAGCATGGCACTGCACAGGTTAATGCATAAACTCTGTTGTCCAAGAACTTACATTTCCTGTGATCAAAAAACATATCCCACAATCCCAGGGTCTTTCAATCTAGTGTCGGTGCAGGTGAGAGCTAAATAGTAATTAGACCTGACATGGCCACAAACAGGCAGAAAAATAGAGAGATCACCGTGCAATCTTTCATCAAATTAGCACTCACACATTTGTAATGCTACACAGAAGAAATGGAAAGGGATAAGGTTGCCTGTCCCTTTAGCAAATAAGGACAAGCTTAGTGAATGAATGCATGGGCATAGGGGAATCAACCAGTGACAGTACCAGAAATTTCAGCCAAAACATGTGAGCTCATCATTACATAAGGCAAACAAACAACAGAGGATATGCAACTACACTAATACCTAGTTATGTGAATTTCATAATTTTTCTGTATAAACAAAACAGCATCACTCAACAAATCCAAGCCATTGTTGATTTTGCCTATGTTTTCACATTTAAGATTAGTGGTTATTCCCATTTTTAAAAAGTATTGTGCCCTACGCTGAACTTTTGCATTTATGCTGAATAGAGAGAAACAGAAATGTAGCTAATAATAGGATTGTGGTTACAGTACATGAATAAATAAACCTAACACTGTAATTTCAGGCCTTACTTCTGAGGCTGGGTTCACACTGGCACGACAGTCATACGGCTGTTAAAACTGACTTTACCCTGCAACTTCATGTTCCACTTCCATGAACAGGATTCGACAGGCCAAAAAAAAAAAAAAAAAAACGACGTACACCCCCTCACCCCAGATCTATAGCAAGCCCTTTGAGTTTGGTATGGATTTTGAGGGGGAATCCCACGCAAAAATAAAAAAACAGTGTGGGTTACCCCCAAGAATATACCAGACCCGTTTGGTCTGGTATGGATTTTAAGGGGCACCCTCACACCAAAAACAAAACAAAAAAATGGCACATGCCCTCAACATGGGGGGGTGGGTGCTTTGGGGCAGGGCGGTGGTTGTGGGGGTCTGCAAGCAGAAGGCTTATCAGAATCTGGAAACCCCTTTTACCAAGGGGGTCCCCAGATCCCGCCCCCCCCCTATGTGAATGAGTATGGGGTACATTGTACCCTTATTCATTTACCCAAAAAAGTGTCAACAATAAATAAAACCAGTACACGGGTTTTTGCCAAAAACCTTTATTAAAAATGAAAAATGTCCCCGTTGTAGCTCCAACATGTCTTCTTTTTCCGGTTCTTCTTACCTCTGGTCCGGTTCTTCTCCCTCCGCTGATGTCTTTTTCCTCAGGTTCTTCTCCCTCCACTGATATCGTGTTCCTTCAGTTCTTCTTCCTCCACTGATATCTCCTCCCTCCACTGATGTCTTCTCCCAACGCTAGCTCCCACTGTTGTGTTGGCTCTGGCGTCTGCCATTTCTTATATAGCAATGGGGCTTGGTCATCTGATGATGTCACCCAGAAGACCCCGCCCCACACCATTTCTTTACTATTTTGGTGTGGGGTTGCCGCTCAAGATCCATACCAGGCTCAAAGGGCCTGGTATGGAATTGGGGGTGGGGCCTGCTTCATTTTTTTTGGGCGTGGGGTTCCCCTTTAAGATCCTCAGAGTCACATGCCACAAGTCGGATCAGTTAAGATGATGATCCCAACTTCCATTCAAATGAATGGGCTGAAATCGTGGCCAAGTCGGACCAAAGTAGTGCAGAAAGCATTTTCAAAGTCAGACCAGTTAAGACGGCTTTCATAGGGAGCCATTGATTTTGACATGTCATGTGACTGGAACTCAGAGCACATGTTGGATCAGTGTGAACTGGCCCTAAAGCTTAAAAGGCACAAAAACCTAAGCTTAAAGTAAATGCATTCCCCAATAGCCGCAAAGGGTTGTAAATCCAGTTGTGTGCACCAAATGCCTTTGCAAACCCATGTATTATCTTGTGCTGTACATCGGGTGTTCACCTGTTTGCCGAACAGCGAACATTATGCGTGTTAAAGTCTATGGGACACTAACATTAAAAACCAAAAGTGCTAATTTTAAAGGCTTATATGCAAGGTATTGTCATAAAAAGTATTTGGGGACCTGGGTCCTGCCCCAGGAGACATGTATCAATGCAAAAAAAGTTTTAAAAAACGGCTCACTTTTCAGGAGCAATGATTATATTAATGCTTAAAGTGAAACAATAAAAATGAAATATTCCTTTAAATATCATGCCTGGAGGATGTCTATAGTATACCTGTAAAGTGGTGCATTGTTCCCGGGTTTAGAACAGTACCACAACAAAATGACATTTCTAAAAGAAAAATTGTAATTTAAAACTGATTGTGGCTGTAATGAATTGTCGGGTCTCGGCAATATAAATAAAACTCATTGAACATTTTTTTTTGGGGGATTTTATGGGGACCCCCACGCAATTTATTTTTTCAATTTTGGTTTGGGGTTCCCCTTAATATTCATACCAGATCTAAAGGGCCTGGTAATGAACTGGGGGGGACCTATGTCGTTTTTTTCAATGAGTTTTTATATTGCCGAGACCCGACAATTCATTACAGCTGCGATCAGTTTTAAATGACTTTTAAAAAATGAGCACTTTTGATTTTTCATGTTCGTGACCCATAGACTTTATTGGTGTTTGTGTGTTTGAAAACTGTTCATTACCACCTTTTCCATCCAACATCATCAGATAAAAAATATAATTCATAAACACTGGCACTTGCTGGGCAATGATCAAGTGATCAAGACCTGCTTGCCGGTGAATCCACATGTGATTTTTAGGGGTGTCCCTTCACTTAGGGATATAATCGCCCCCCAATGTTTTTGATCCCCCTAATAAAAAACATAGCTTCTTTCAAAATTTAACTGGTTATCACCAATGCCGCAAGTGCCAAGTTTGCTCCTAAACAAATGCAAGCGTATATTGGTTGGTTTACGCAAAACTTATAGCGTCTACAAACTATAGAATATATTTATGGAATTTTTATTTATTTATTTTATTTTTTGCTAGTAATGGTGGCGATCAGCGACATAGCGGGACTGCGATATTGTGGAAGACAAATTGGATACTGACACTTTTGACACTTTTTGGGGGCCAGTGGCACTAATACAGTGATCAGTGCTAAAAAATATGCACTGTCACTGTACTAATGACACTGGCTGGGAGGGGGTTTACATCAGGGGCGATCAAAGGGTTAACTGTGTGCCTAGCCTGTGCTTTCTTACTGTGGGGAGGTGCATTTATTAGGGGAAGGCATTGATTCATGTTCCTGCTTTGCAGAGACACAGGAGCAATGCCTTCCCTACTAACAGAACAACAATCTGCCTTGTTTACATAGGCAGACTGCTGCTCTGGCTCTCTGCCTAATGATCGGCAGGTCCTGGCGGACATTGAGTCCGCTGTGCCCGCAGACCAGCTCCGCTTTGTAAAATCACAGCGGGAGCGAGTTGCCGGCTGCGCCCCAGACCTTGAAGTGCAGGATCACGTGTTTTCTAATCAAATTCAAATAGTTTTCGATTATAATTCGAATTTCTGAAGTGAATAAAATAGAATAGAAAATAAAGTAATAGAAAAGAATATAATGGAATAGAAAAGATCAGAATATGAAATAAAAGAATAGAATATAGTAGAGTAAAACAAAGCATGATAGAAAATAAAAGAATAGGCGAAAATAGAATTTAACATAAAGGGATAGAATAGAAAAAAATAGAGTAAAACAGAACAAAATAGAATATAAAAGAACAGAATAAAATACAATATCATTTTTTTAATGGAATAGGAAAGATTAGAATAGAATAAAAGAATAGAATAGAATAAAATAAAAATAATATAACCTTCTTCTGAAATTTGAATTTCGAATAGAATAAATTAAAATTCAAATAAAAAAAAGAAAGAAACAGAAAATAAAATAAAATAATAGAATAGAACAGAACATAATTGAATATAACAATATAACTCTTTTCCGAAATTTAAATTTCAAATAGAATACATTTGAATTTCAAATAGAATAAATTTGAATTCAAATAGAATAGAAGAAAGAAAATAAAAGAAAGAGAAAAATAGAACAGAAAATAAAAGAATAGAAAAGAAAATAAAAGAATAGAAAAGAAAATAAAAGAATAGAAAAGAATATAAAAACAATAGAATAGAATGGAATAGAAAGAATATACATCTTCCAAAATTCGAATTTTGAATAGAATAAGTTTGATTTTGAATGGAAAGCGATTTAAAAGCACTTTAATTTGAATTTGAATGGAATTCGAATTCAAAACCAATTCAAATTTTCTGAATTCAAAATCAATTCTAATTCTAATAAAACAAATTCCAAAAACAAATTGAACTAATTTGACTAAACCAATTTATGTAAATATTGAATGAAAATGAAATGAAACCGGGTTAATGAAAAAAAACTCAAAAAAAAAAAACTATAATAAAAATAAATAAATAAATAAAAGAACTACTCCGTCTTTTTCTGCTGTTACTTTTCTATGTTTCTATGTAATTTTTTTTAATTCTGAACATGTGTAAGCTTTGTTAAAGGAGTTTAAAAGGCTCGTTAGACTATAGTGTTTTCTGAGAGTTACTCATATACATTGTACCATCATCCCAGGTTAGTATAAGAAGCAAAAAGTGTTGGAGATACGGGACTATCAAGGGTACACAATCACAAAAGTATTCACGTATAATAAAAAGGTTATTTTATTAACATAGAAGATAAAAAGTGTATCTTTAAGACTTTGTGTACATCAGTACAAATATCAAGGTTCAGGGGTTATGCATACAATCCCTAATGGAACTCAACATATTATTATACTAAAGACACATAAGTCAAGGTACTTGTCCAATTGTTCTCGACATGTTTCGCCAGATTGGCTTCCTCAGGAGACAAGGATAAGGTACAGGTGAAATGGAAAAGGATTTATGAAGATATTTTCTTGTTCTAAGGTATGCATGTAAAAATAAAATATGATTTAATATATAGAAAAGACAAGGTTATATATTTACAATGGTGCTGTATGAACATATGAAAATAATTACGCCCAGCAGGGTCCCCGAGTGCATGCCCGACCTCTTACCTCCAAAATTAGAGGGTCTGCATACTCCCAGAGTACCAAAAAGGAAAAAGTTAAGGCAGATCCGCAGCAGGGCGTCCTCCACAAGGCTCCACAGAGGGCTATACCAAACAGCCAGAGCCAAGATCGATGGCTGGAGAACCGTAGGGGGAGAGTGAAATCCTATTATTCTAGGGTTAGATTATAGCAAGGCCTGTAAAGTACAAAACAGTACTTATTAATTATTTAAATGCAATGTAACACGAATGGCCAATATACCGGGAGGTGGCTTGATCAGGCCCAATATTGTATCAAACTAGACCTACCTCTTTGGCACCTTAATGAAGAAAAATCTAGAGGAGGCTCGGGTCTACCTTCAATGAAGGAAAAGGAAAAGAGCTGTCTTACGGATGTCATTAATGACAAACAAAGTTCTGTGAACAAAGGAAAGGATAAAAATCCCAATAAGGTTACAAGGTTCTATAGTCTTCACTCTATACCCCCGTGATTTTAAGTCCCCCTACCTTATGGTGGAGTACATGGATCACCGGGGTGTGTTGTTACGGTGATTTTCCTGCTGGTGCAGATAGCCCCATATAGGGGACAAGGTGTGCCGGCTGATTCCTATGGGTTATATATAGGTATAAGTTATAGTGAGTCTTCTAGGTGATTGTAGAGAGAAAATAATCCCTCCACAGTCCAAGAATAGAATCTGTATAATTACCTATTGTTAAGTTTCACAGCGTTTCCCGAGCCTCCAGTCCTCACCACAGTCTGACATCCAGTCAGACTGGGCTTAAGTAGTCTCCCCCCATGGCGCCGATTGCATGGCGTGTGACGTCACTCCACGCCGGCGTCACGCGGACGTTTGGCGGGAATCGAGACCGCGCCAGTCAGACGCCCTGGAACCGGAAGTAGGGGACACTTCCGGTTCATGGTTATGCAGGCCTCCTATGGACATCCTCTGCTGACAGTGGCAATGAGCCCATGTCAGGGGGGGGAGTCCACAAAGGAAGGGATGTAACTTGCCACCAAATGTGGGCCAGGCTGGCGCTATGAGGCGATCCCCGGTCTGGGTGCATGAGGGGGAATAATCCGCCACCAAATTGAGTTGTAAAGGCAGAAGGTTTTTTATCTTAATGCATTCTATACATTAAGATAAAAAGCCTTCTGTGTGCAGCAGCCTCCCCAATACCTATTTGAGGTTCCTCTAGCTACAGCAATGTTGTAGAAATCTCTTGACTGTCCGAGACTCCCCTCCTCATTGGCTGAGACAGCAGCACAGCGAGATTGGCTCCTGCTGCTGTCAATCAAAGTCAGTCAACCAATGAGAATAGAAAGGGGCGGGGCCGGGCTGCAGCTCCGTGTCTGAATGGACACAGGGAGCTGTGACTCGGCTCGGGTGCCCCCGTAGCAAGCTGCTTACTGTGGGGGCACCCAACAGGAGGGAGGAGCCAGGAGAGCCGAAGAGCCTCCAGAGAAGAGAAGGATCGGGGCTGCTCTGTGCAAATCCACTGCACAGTGGATACGAGGTAAGTAAACATGTTGGTTATTTTTAAATTTAAAAAATAATTGAGAAGGTTGCGAGCACTGAACTTATTCTCTCTCTGGAGAAGAGATGCTTGAGAGGGTATATTATTTCAATATACAAATACCATACTGGTGACCCCACAATAGGGATAAAACTTTTTTGCAAAAGGGAGTTTAACAAGACACGTGGCCACTCATTAAAATTATAAGAAAAGAGGTTTAACCTTAAACTATGTAGAGGGTTCTTTACTGTAAGAGCGGCGAGGATGTGGAATTCCCTTCCACAGGCAGTGGTCTCAGCGGGGGGCATTGATAGTTTCAAGAAACTATTAGATAAGCACCTGAACGACCGCAACATACAGGGATATACAAGGTAATACTGACCTATAATCACACACAAAGGTTAGACTTGATGGTCTTTTTTCAACTCCCCTACTATGTAACTATGTAAGAATGGGCAGACTGGTTTCAGATGATAGAAAGGTAACAGTAATTCATATAACCACTCGTTACATCCAAGGTATGCAGAATACCATCTCTGAATGCACAACACAATGAACCTTGAAGCAGATGGACTACAGCAGCAGAAGACAACACCGGGTGCCACTTCTGTCAGCTAGAAACAGGAAACTGAGACTACAATTCACACAGGTTCATCAAAATTAGACAATAGAAGATTAGAAAATCGTTGTCTGGTCTGATGAGTCTCGATTTCAGCTGCGACATTCAGATGGTCGGGTCAGAATTTGGTGTAAACAACATGAAAGCCATGGATCCATCCTGCCTTGTATCAACGGTTCAGGCAGGTGGTGGTGTAATGGTGTGGGGGATATTTTCTTGGCACACTTTGGGCCCCTTAGTACCATTTGAGCATCGTTTAACCACTTTAATACCGGACACTTCCCCCCCTTCCTGCCCAGGCCAATGTTAAGCTTTCAGCGCTGTTGCTGTTATGGGTGGCACTGATAGGCACTTGTAGGCAGCACTCATGGGTACTGATAGGTGGGCACTGATGGACACTAATAAGTGACATTGATTTACATTGATAGATGGCACTGATGGGCATCGCTGCTATTGAGCAAGGTATTGTTGATGGGCATTGATAGATGGCACTGATGGGCATCGCTGCTATTGAGCAAGGTATTGTTGATGGGCATTATGTGTGGGCACACATTGGCATGTGTGGGCACACATTGCCACCCATGGCCACCAGAGATGCCATACCTGGTGGTCATCAGTGGTTTCCATCCCTGGTGGTCCTGGTGGCATCCCTGGTGGTCCTGGGTGGGCATCCACGGGGGGTGGGGGGCTGCGCCGATAAACAATCAGTCAGAGGTGATTGATGAAAAGCCAATAAACGGCTCATCCTGTTTACATCGTGATTAGCTGTGATTGGACATGGCTGATCACGTGGTAAAGAGTCTCTGTCAGAGACTCTTTACCTAGATCGAAGTTGCGGTGTGTCAGACTTGACACGCCGCAACAACGATCGACGCGATGCGCGCCCCCTGGCGTTTCCCGTTTATTAGTAGTGTTGGGGGTTAATGGCTTTATCCTAAGGAAGTGGTGAATCCATGCATGACACACGGAGTAGGCAAGCAGATAGATGAATTATTGGCTGGTATCTTGCGAAATATCTTTTCCTATCAGCTGCGGAAAATAAAAGAAGCATCATAAGAGTCTTTCCCTTGATGGGATCAGCAAAAGTAAAGAACTGTTCTTTTGAAAAACATTGTGCTTGTCAGACAGGATAAAAGATTGTGTTCTTGAAGGCTACAGTAATACAAATCCAACATTATTATGTGAAATAATACACCCATATAACATTTCACTTCTAATACATTTATAAAATTGTATCCTTATTTGTTAACCCAGCTCCAGATAAAACCTTTTATTTTGCACAGGGTGGGCAAATGTTAGAGCTAATTGTGAGTTTTTTATTGCCAATTTATGATATTACATAGTTACATCATACATAGTTGGTAAGGTCCATCAAGTTCTGTGTTTATATAACCAATTGCTTAAACCCCCTCCTGCCCAGACCAATTTTAAGCTTTCAGCGCTCTCACACTTTGAATGACAATTGCGCGGTCATACAACACTGTACCAAATTAAATTTTTATCATTTTTTTCACACAAATAGAGCTTTCTTTTGGTGGTATTTAATCACAGCTGAGGTTTTTATTTTTTGCTAAACCAACAAAAAAACGCTGCAAATTTTGAAAACATTTAAAATCATGTTTCATAATTTTGCAAACAGGTAATTTTTCTCCTTCGTTGATATGCGCTGATATGGCGGCACTAGTGGGCAATGATAGGCTGCACTGATGGGCATAGATAAGGCGGCACTGATAGGCACAGATAAGGCGGCACTGATGGGGACAGATAAGGCGGTACTGATGGGCACAGATAAGGCGGTACCGATGGGCACAGATAAGGCGGCAATGATGGCCACTGAAAAGATGGCACTGATGGGCCCTGTTGGGTGGCACTGATGGGTGGCACTGATAGGTACCACTGATAGATGGCACTGATAAGTGGCACTGGTAGGTGGCACTGGTAGGTGGCACTGATGGGCACTGATAGGCAACACTGATGGGCAGCACTGTTGATGAGGCACTGATTGGTGACACTGATAGGTGGCACTGTGAGCACTGATAGGTGGCACTGTGGGCACTGATGGGTGGCACTGATATGTGGAACTGTTGGCACTGGCAGGCGGCACTGTTGTGCACTGATAGGTGGCACAGGTAGGCACAGATGAGCTGGCTGGAGCTCTCCTTGATGGGGACCGATGTAACTCTGAGAGCCGCCGAAGATCTTTTTTTTTTCTCCTCACGCTATCAGTGCAAGGAGAAATAATAGCCGATTACCGGCTCTGTTTACATCACATGATCAGCTGTAATTGCTGACAGCTGATCACGTGGTAAGGGGTCGGGATCTGTTATCAGCCGAGTCTCATACACTCGCTGATCACAGAGCGTGCCATGCGCGCTCTGCAGGGGGCGCACAGGCCACTCAGGCACGGGAGGACATCTAAAGAAGTTAACTTGGATATTACTTGGAGGTTAGAGCATTATATAAAACCTTTTGCTTATACAGTAAAACCTTGGATTGCAAGCATAATTGGTTCCGGAAATATGCTTGTAATCCAAAGCACTCGTACATCAAAGCAAATTTCCCAATAAGAAATAATGGAAACTCAGATGATTCGTTCCACAAAACCATTTACAGTAAAACCTCAGATTGCAAGTAACGCGGTTTACGAGCTGTTTTATTTAAAAAAAATCTTGACTGAGCATTGTCTTTCAAGACGAGCAGGATTCAAGCCTCTGGGATGTGCAGTACCGCATTTAGCCAGAGGTGCGGGGGAGCCGATGATGCTCAGAGGCACTAGGAGCCGCTCTGAGACACGAGTGGAATTTGCTGCCAGAAAAATCTTGGATGGTTTTTCTGAAGGAATTCCGCTCAAACTTGGCTTGCATACACACGGTCACATAAAAGTTCTCTGAACTTTCGACCGTCAAGAACACGGTGACGTACAACACTATGACGAGCTGAGAAAATGAAGTTCAATGCTTCCAAGCATGCGTCAAATGGTTTCCGAGCATGCGTAGGAATTTTGCGTGTCGAAATTGGTACAGACGATAGGAATTTCCGATCGGACCTTTTTCCGACTGAAAAATTGAGAGCCTGCTCTCAATCTTTTGCTGGCGGAAATGCCGCCAGCAAAAGTCAGATGGAACATAACCCACGGTCACATTTTCCGACCAACAGCTCACATCTGCCTTTTGCTGGCGGCATTTCCGATTGTGTGCATTAGGCTACTTTCACACTGAGGCGCTTTACAGGCGCTATAGCGCTAAAAATAGTGCCTGCAAAATGCCTGTAGAGCGCCTCTCCTCTCACTCCAGTGTGAAAGCCCGAGGGCTTTCACACTGGAGTGTTGCGCTGGCAGGTTGCTAAAAAAAAGTCCTGCAAGCGGCATCTTTAAGGTTCTGTAGGAGCGATGTATACACCGCTCCTAAAGCACCCTTGCCCATTGATATGAGCTTTGCAGCGCTTTGCGGCGCTTTGCGGGTGCTTTTAACCCTTTTTCAGCCGTTAGCGGGAGTTGAAAGCACCCTTCTAGCTGGCGAAAGGCGCTGCAAAAACGACGGTAAAGCGCCGCTAAAAATAGCGGTGCTTTACCGCTGACGCCCGCCCGCCCTAGTGTGAAAGTGCCCTTAGAAACACTCTAAGTGTCTCCGGTGCCCCCCCACCTCTGGCCACATGCAGTACTGCATAGACAAGCAGTGGCAGGAATTATCTGAGTTTCCATTGATGGGGAAACTCACTTTGATATACGAGTGCTTTGGATTACAAGAATTCTTCTGGAATGGATTATGCTTGTAATCCAAGGTACTACTGTATTGATAAGTAAAATGTTTGAAATCGTGCGATTTCAGCAGAACTTGCATGATTTCAAACTGGCATTTCTGTCCCAATTCGGGGGGGTGGCTGATTTGGCAGACATCGTGTGGGTTCATGAACAGATGACTATTAAAATTGCCCCCGAAGTTGCTAAAAGTAGCGCAGGAACTACTTTTGGGAATCGGTGCGGCGTTGAAAAATCGGAATCGCACCAATTCGAACGGTGCCATTGCCGACAAGGCTCTAATTTGGCATGCGATTTGACATGTCAAATTGCATGTCAAATCGGCCGGGTGTGAACGAGGGGCTAAAGAGTAACTCCACTTTTCTTGAGAAAAAATCATTCCCCTCTGTATGATCTATTTACATTGCAAGGATTTTAATAATCTTTGTTGCAGATTCCTACCTTTTTGTTTTTCAAAAGAAATCCCTGTGTGTCTCTCTGTGCCCATATGCCCATATGCCCAGTGAGTCTAATGGGAGTGGTTTCATAATTATCAACCAGCTGCTGCACCTGCGGGACTCTAATGAAGAAAGATGCAGGGTCTGCATCCCTTTAGACATGATTTCCTATTGGGAGTATCTCACCAAAAATGACATTTTTGTTGCAGGGGATGTTGCAGTGGTTGTTGCGGGGGTTGCACTAAAACTGTATTTTAGTGAAGACTTCTGGGGAAATCAGTGAGCCAATCACACAAGCAGGAAATTACATCTCTGGGGGGTGTTCTGTACACATTCTGTGTACAGAACACCTCCAGGTAGCCATATTGCATTTTACAGAAAATTACAGAGCTGCATTTAGAAAAGGAAAGGTCATTTTTTAATAACATTCAATTACAATCTGACTTGTGTCACAATTGTATATGCTATATTATTATTATTATTTTTTTTTTAATTTCCTATTTTTTTTCCCCAAGAAAGTGGAGCTACCCTTTAAATAAAAAAAAAACAAAACAAAAACCTATACTGTATGTCCAAATTATTTATCCAAATCCATAGTAAGCCTTGGGCAAACCAGGTCCTGGGCCTTCTATCTTCTTCTCTGCCGTCAAGGAGGGTGAATGTCCACATCACTGCATGGGTGACCTAGACACTTTCTATTGTCTGTACAGCAGATGGGTCCTCTTTCCTTTTAGGAGACTTTAGTGCTGTGAATGGCATCACAAAGGGGCAATCTCAGGACATGGGCACTGACTGCAATGCTGGATCCACTGGTCCTTATTATTATTATTATTATACAGTATTTATATAGCGCCAACAGTTTGCGCATCGCTTAACAAAATAATGCCTCGTACACACGTACGGACTTTTCCCGGCGGACCTAAGTCCAGCGGACAATCCGCTGGACTTTCCCGCTAGGTACGCTGGACTAAAAAGCGAACGGACTTGACCACACACGATCACGCAAAAAGTCCGGCGGTTCACGCGATGACGTACAGCACGTACGACGGGACTAGAAAAAGGAAGCTCGAGATCCCAAACGACACCCTTTGGGCCCCGTCAGCTAATCTCGTGTGTATCGCGTGTTAGTTGACGTTTGGTTAGAGACGATTCGCGCTTCTCAGACTTCTGCTTAATTCGTTCGCTTCTGCCGTTCAGTTTGTGCTTGTGAGGTTTGTATCTGGCTTTCAGTGCGTGTGGATCAGTTCCTACCTGTTCTCAGGCCGTTCTGGTCCGCTCGTTCCTGTTTTTCAGGTCGTTCTTCATAGGCCTTGCTGTTCTTCAGTGCGTTCTGTTAAGTTGTTTGTTTGATCAGCCGACCGTTTTGAAGCCATGGAGTGTGGACGTACTCGGGAACGAGTTCGTGCTGTGCAGGGGCTCGGTGTTGCGGTTAACACCTTGGCACGAGCCCAGTCCATGAACAGGGTGAGGAGGAGTTCATGGACCAAGAATTGGTTGCGCCAGCGTGACCAATTCTCGCATATGCCTTTGCTCCGTGAGATCCGTGAGAATAATCCTGATGATTTCAGGAATTATCTCCGGATGACGGACCCCATTTTTCACCGTCTGTTGGCTTCGCTGTCCCCTTATATTACCAGGCAGAATACCTGCATGCGGCAAGCCATCAGTGCGGAGCAGAGGCTAGTCGCCACGTTGCGTTACTTGGCGACGGGGAGAAGCTTGCAGGACCTCAAGTTCACGACAGGCATCTCCCCCCAGGCTCTGGGGCTCATTATTCCAGAGACCTGTTCTGCCATTATCCACGTCCTGCAGGAGGAATACATTAAGGTAAGTCTTCTCTTTTAAAATTACCTATGTCTTGTATGTTTGCTAATGTAGTGCATCAATGTCATCATTAGCTAATTACCATGATAGGACTATTCTATGAATGTCCCCTATTCCTTTTTTTTTTTTATTTTGTTTTTTTTGTCTAGTATTTTATGGTTGACTTATCGAAATAGCTTTAAGAATGTATTATTTAGTGGGTCACATGCATATTTGCTTGCACCAACCTCCCCAGCATGGAAGCTTGGCCCCCTAAACACCCCTAGCCTAGTCACTTTCTTTGGTTAAAAATGTATATTACCAGCTCCATTGTACAGCTTTACTCACCCCCCCTTTCACCCCTTTCACCCCCCTTGACCCTCAATTTTAAATTGATTGCATGTGGTTTTGGTCAGCTTGTAATTATCCCCCCCCCCCCACCCCCACACCCCCTGATAATTAATAGCATGTGGTTTTGGTCAGCTTGTAATTATCCCCCCCCCCCCCCCCCCCCCCCCCCACACCCCCTGATAATTAATAGCATGTGGTTTTGGTCAGCTTGTAATTATCCCCCCCCCCACCCCCACACCCCCTGATAATTAATAGCATGTGGTTTTGGTCAGCTTGTAATTATCCCCCCCCCCCCCCCCCACCCCCTGATAATTAATAGCATGTGGTTTTGGTCAGCTTGTAATTATCCCCCCCCCCCCACCCCCACACCCCCTGATAATTAATAGCATGTGGTTTTGGTCAGCTTGTAATTATCCCCCCCCCCACCCCCACACCCCCTGATAATTAATAGCATGTGGTTTTGGTCAGCTTGTAATTATCCCCCCCCCACACCCCCACACCCCCTGATAATTAATAGCATGTGGTTTTGGTCAGCTTGTAATTATCCCCACCCCCACACCCCCCCCCTGATA